>JAQJVL010000056.1:0-205346 GCA_035578905.1 Stictocephala bisonia
CAGCGCAGCATTGCTTCATGTTGTATCATCTCCACTATTATTTCACTATACGGTAGTAGTATTCGCCGCTTTGTTTCATATGCAGGGTAACATTTAGCCTGTTTACCAAGTAATCTGAAACTGTTTACCTACCATCTGAAACAATATCATTATGTTGAGAAAACCATTAAACATTTTGATGGAACAAAATTATCATATACCATACTTGGTGACAAAGTAAACACTAATCAACTCATTAATTCAACTTTGTTTCAAAAGAAACAACTCTCTTCCATTTACTTCTCCTATCATAATAACACAGTGATAACAAATATAATATAACTAAAATTTAAAATGTAAAATATAAAAAAGTCAGCACACTAACTAAATTTAGTACAAGCTAACTAAATTTAGTACAAGCACATATTTATTTATTTTATTTATGTATAATAGTCATAGACACCTTATAGGCTAAAATATAGCTAGGCAGATGACTTGTCAAGTTACAACAGTGAAATAAAACAATATAAATCATAGATGAGCAGCTAAAAATATATACACCAAATAAGCAGTTTTCGCTACTAGTAAACCATCCATCCCGACGTGGAATCCAAGTAGTCTGAGATACTGTAAAAACAGTATGAGATTAGATATTTAAAGAGTCTCTTCTTAAACATCTTATAATCATCCAGGCCTTTTAACTCAACTGGTAGATGATTGTATAGTCTTACACAGGAGTAAAAATGGGACTTTTCAAGAAAAGTTGTTGGATGAATAGGATACTTCAAAATGGAAATGTTTCTAGTATTACAGCAGTGTTGGTAATTCATGTAAGAAAATATCTCATAATTTGACTTCACAAAAAGCAAAGACTGGAACTTAAGTAAGCTGTTGGCAGAGGAAGAATCTCTAAATTTGGAAATGTTTCCTGCAAGGGTCATTTTGAAGAGAGCCTGTCATGAGTCTAATTATTTTCTTCTGTTTTAGAAAACCTTAGATGATTCAAAAGAACTTTCCCAAAATAACAGTCCATATGTAATCAGGGAATGTACATATGCAAAATAAACATGTTTTAGGGTGTTTAGTTCTACAATAGTGGAGAGAGTTAAAATAGCGTAAAAAGCTTTGCTAAGCTTTTGGAGCAATTGATTAATATGTTGATGCCAAGTTAGGCTATAATCCACTTCCAAACCAAGAAATCTCGTGGATGTGACATTGTTGAAATTTGGTGTCAGAAAGGATGCATTATTTAAAGTACGGTACAGTTAATATGGTTGATTTGGAAGTTTATAAAATATGACTTGTTTGGATTTAAATGAAGGACATATGCACTGAACCAGTTATTTAATAAGTTCACTAACATCAGAGTAGTAGTCACAAAAACAAAATATACACAATCTCACAAATTTTCAACACCACAGGCATTTTCTTCAGGTGAGTAGAGGGAGAGAGAGAAGGGAGACAGTGAAATGGACCTACCCAGCAGTAGTGGAAGCCATTTCAGTGTCTCCCTTCTCTCTCTCCCTCTCTACTCACCTGAAGAAAATGCCTGTAGTGTTGAAAATTTGTGAAATTGTGTATATTTTGTTTTTGTGACTACTACTCTGATGTTAGTGAACTTGTTTTTTAAGGTAAGTTTGCTGATGTCCTATCTCTCTAATATACTAATTCCTGGCCTAGTGCCCTTTAACCTAACCAGTTATTTAATAGAATTAATTGTTCCGAAAGTTGTTTTGAAAGGATGTTTCTGTTTTTGTGTGAAACAATGAAAGAGATGTCATTAGCATAGAGAACCATCTCCCTACTAGAAGTGACCTCAGGGAGATCATTTGCATAAATGAGGAAGAGAATAGGGCTCAATAGTGAGCCCTGAGGCACTCCTGAAGTCATTACTTGAAATTCACTCTCTGCTTCTGAGTCAAACACAATTTTTTGCCGACGATTGTGCAAGTAAGAAGCAATCAAATCAAGTGCCACTTCTCCAATACCATAAGACCACAGTTTCCCAACCAGGACGTTGTGGTTCACCCATTCAAATGCCTTGGACAGGTTACAAAAGGCACCAACAGTGTGCTGCAAACCATCCACAGCACTAGACAGTGCAGTCAAAAACGGCGTTACAAGTGTTTTTACCCTTTAAAAATTCAAATTGATGAGAGTGAACAATTTTATTTCTATCAAAATATTCATATATCTATTAAAAATGATTCTTTCAAAGACCTTTGAAAATGAAGATAGGAGAGAGACTGGTCGGAGGTTGTCTATTGATAAGTTATTTTGTTTTTTAAGAACTGGTTTTTAAGAAATGTTCGGGGAAGACCCCCTCTTGAAGCGACAGGTTAACCAAAAATTCAAGTGGCCTGGAGAGTGTTTCAGCATACGATTTTAAAAGGAATTGGGGTCCCGACCCACTGACTTCTTTGGTTTCAATGACTTTAAAATGCCAAGAGTTTCTTTATAATTTGTGAGATCAAAAGCTATTAAGTTTTTCTGAGGCTTCAAATAATGGGGATACATTTTATAGCTTCGTGAAAATTAGCTTTAACCTGCAAAGTGTTACAAACTGAAATAAAATGTGTGTTCAATAAAGATGCAATCACCTTTTTGTCCTTAATTTCTTCCTTGTTATTAATTATTTTATGAATGCCCTGACAAGTCTTCTTTTTACCAGTCTCCCTCCTTACAGCTTTAACTCTGTTGCATGAATTAGAGATAAATGAACTATTATATTTTAACTTAGCCATTCTTACATACTTCTTAAAGATATTTTTATAGGACAGTACATATTTTTAAAACTCTTTGATTATTTGATATTCTAGATAAATTATGCAGTTCCCTCTTTCTTATACTATAAAATTTTTTTTCTAGTCTAGTCACCCGTGCCAAACGTATCATTTCCTCTCCCAGAAACCTAAATCAATACAACAACCAACTTGTCAGTGCTTTCCAAAAGAGAGGTTACCCTACTATCCTTGTTAAAAACCAAATCCGTTTAGCCCAGTCCCAAAACCAACCCCAAACCAGAAGCAGTTCCCAATGCTTACCTCTTTCACCAATTACCACCATGGCCTACAAAAACTCAACCAAATCCTGAAAGATGGCTTCAACATTTTAAAAGCTTCCCCCCACACCAAAGATCTCCTTGAAAAACCTCCTACTGTGACTTTCAGACAAAACAAAAACCTCTGCCAAATCTTGGTCCATCCTAAGTTACCTGATCCCAACATCCTGACCTGTCCTTAAGACCAGCAACCACCCGGTTCTAATCATTGTAACAAGAAATCTTGCAAAACCTGCCCTATTCTTCTCTCAGCCACATCTTTTACCAGCTCCACTACCTCCTTAACCTACAAGATACCTGGAAACCACTCCTGTGATTCCACCAATCTAATTTATCAACTCCAGTGCCAGCACTGTCCTGCCCAATATATTGGCCTTACCAGTGAAACCCTTCGTAAACGCATGAATGGCCATAGACATGATTGCAAAGTCCAAAATCCTGAAAAACCTGTTTCTGCCCATACTCTTATCCATAATCAAAATTTTGATCAGTGTTACACCACTAAGGTAATCAGATCCCTTCCTTCCCATGCCAATAGTTCCCAACTCCGAAGGATGGAATTAGCACACCAATGGATAACAAAATCCCGTGACCCACCTAATCTGAACATAAGATAGACCACTTCCCTTCAACCCCTTCCCCATCAGCAAACTTCATATATATTTATATATACTAACTGAAACACTGCATCTACACCTGAGTGTTGCTCTATGGATGTACACCCCCCACCACAGCCACCTACCCAACAATAGTGGAAGTCATTTCAGTGTCTCTCTCTCTCTCTCTCCCTCTACTCACCTGAAGAAAATGCCTGTGGTGTTGAAAATTTGTGAGATTATGTCTATTTTGTGTTTGTGACTACTACTTCGATGTTAGTGAACTTGTCTTTTAAGGTAAGTTTGCTGATGTCCTATCTCTCTAATATACTCTTTCTTATACTAGAAATTCTCAAACCGTTGGTCATGGTGCACATACCCAGCTGATAGTACAAAGTGGAGATAAGTAACTATAGTTAGTAAATTCAGATTGGCCAATAATTCCTAAAATTTGTCCTGCAATGGCTAGACCTAGCACAAATAGCCAATAGATACAGTTATTGCTCAACCTTGCTCCTTGCCATAATTGTCCAACTATTAACATTGGGGAAGTAATAAGTACATCAGACTTCATACCTTCAGGCAGCAATTAATTTCTATTGAACTTGCTTAAATTGCTATTACAAAATAACTGTTATGGATAGCAAAACAATTCTTTTACATACAAATTTATTAGTGAATTCTCTAGAGTAAACAGTAATTTTTGCAATGATTTGCTACATATATACATAATTAAAAATATTAACTTAAATTTTAAAAACTTAAGTTATTTAAAACATTTAATGTAAAGTAAAAGCAAAGATTACATTTGTTCTTCATTATTCAATGGATTCTTTACAACAAATGTTATCTGTTGTTTTAAATTAATTAAATATTATAAAAGGACTTTATATTATATTAGTGAGAGCACAATATACTACAAAGAACACATATAGTAAAAAATGCTTTTCAATAGCTGCAAAATTAAGACATTACAGAACAGTTACACAACTGAAAATAACATTCGCAAGTGAAACAATCTTTAGAACTCAAGAGCCCCCTTGAGTTCTAAGGGTTAAATGAAACTATATTTGCATGATTTAATAAATATTGGTTTATGCAACTAGGTTGAGTAGTTTGGTTAGTGCCTACAGAACGAGTGGCACTCGTACGTCTGCACCAATGCGTTAGGAATAGGAATTTTGTTCTCACGAAAATGGCCGTTAATTTATTACGCTTAATTCAGAGGCTCGGTTGATCAGGATCCTACTGCACTATAATACATTACAAAAACTACACCATACAATTCAAAACCAAAAGGTGTGGCTTGCTGAGTACAGGTGCCATTTTCCTGCACAATAATTTCATTCTTAAACGGCAAATCACCACCTTCTAAAGTCCCAATCTAGTGCCGAGCAACAGCTACTTGTTTCTACATTTACAGATGAATCTGACTGAGCAGCTTCATAACAATGATGACAAAGCAAAATATTAAATTAAAAATTATAAATATGTCTTTCTCAAATTTTATTCCTTTGCACAACAAACAAAACTTTACTGAAAATCAAGCTTTAACTCTTTCCTTATGCAGTATTCATACATTATTACTGTATTGAACAACGTACTATCAACTAGTGTACCTACAAATATCAATCTATTATAATGTAATTACTAAAATTGCGATATTATTTTAAATTGCTATTTCATGGGTTTCTTCACAGGTAGATTTTTTCTATTGGTATTTTGGACTATTCTTCCAAGATTACAAGAAAAGTATGTTCCTAAATGAGTGAGAATCTAGTCATGACCATATACAACATGCACCAAACACTCACTCACTCAGCAAGTAAAACCGAATGTTGACAGGACACCATTTCAGTGAGTCTGAAACATAACAACGTAATTTATAAAAATTTATCAAAACATATTTAGGCCTAATAGATATTAAAATGAATTGTTGATATTTACAGGACATAGGCCTAAGTAATTTATATAAATAAAACATTTCATAAATTGTATAATTTATATAATGTAGAACATATATAATGTTTATAACATTATAAATTATATATTTGCTATAAACATATATATAATTTCTAATACGGTTTCTAACATAATTTAAGTAGGAATACTTAACAGCAGACAATGTTAAGGAGATGTTTATTTCTACTTGGTACCACGGGATGTAATCTGATAGTATAATATGCATGACAACAGAACCAGCAATAAATACTAATCATCCATTTCAAAACCAACGGTTGTTTACAAGCTACCTCCTAACACTCAGCAGATTGAGTGAGTGATAAAGTGTAATATCACAATGTGGACAGTTGCAAATTATATATATATATATATATATATATATATATATTATATATGTGTGTGTGTGTTTGAAGTTTATGCGCTGCCAAACCATCCAACCGATCGCCATGAAAATTTAGGATGTTGTCCTGTATACTCCCGAGATGGTTTCTGTGAAGTTTGATGCAGATCCGTCCACAGGGTCCCGCCCCACGGGCTCCTAAAGATCCCATGTTATTCAAATGGAGAATCTGAATTGTTTACAAAAAACATATGACTGTGTGGTTTAATGTAGTTTCACATGCCATAAGCAGATTGAAGTTCTCACAACAACAGTACTGTATATGTTTTGATTTATTGTAGTTCTACATTTCACCTTGAGAGTGTAGCACACACTACTTTTACTTGATCAGGTGATCTGTATTTGGTGTTAACCTTTTTTTCCTCGGTAATTAAAACATGTGGTGAAACGTGAAAATAAAAAATAAATAATTATTTGTTTTGCAGTTTACTTTTTATGACATGCCTCCTAAAAAATGTATAAAAGTGACCTTGATTAATATTTACCGAACATCAACGCTAAAAATCTCACCATTAAACAATATAATAATATAAGAAAATTTGCTTTGTCACATGTTAATGTTGAATACTTATGTATATATTGTTGAATACTAAATATATATTGTTGAACTGATCAATTAATTACATATCTAAGGAACGTACAAACAAAACACTTATTTTAATAAATTAGGTAATAAATAAATTAGATGACATCCAAAATTGTATTTTCCAAAAAAAGTCATAGCCCTAGTCCAATTTTATTACAATAAAGTGTCCTGGTTCATCGAGTAAACTGATAGGCTACCAAACATAGGTTTTCCCATATAATTTTACTATGTTATTAATAAAATTTCAAATAAATGTTTGTAAATATGCAAAATGGCACCTAACGAGAAAAAATCAGATGACCTGTTGATAGTTAACCCTTTGCACTCGGATGGTATATATGGTGTAGGGACCATTGCTATGTTGCTGTACAAGTCGTATTTGTTAATTTGCATCTGTCACTCTCTCGCGCTCGTACTGGACAGTATTTTATTGACACCTGTCATGCCGATTTAACTCAGATTTAAAAACACCTGATTGAATTGTTGTCTTTCAGATCACTAACATTTAAGCTGACAACTAAATACTTAGTTAAATGTCATAATCTTAGATTCAATTGATTAACTTTAGTTAAAACATGTTCCGTGAATATTTTAAAAACAATAGTCTTATAATTATTATGATTGGATATATATGAAATTGTTTTTTGGAACAATAACTTAACACAAAAATAAATTCTTATGTACAAATAATATGATATATTTAACATAACTTACATAAAATGACAAGTTATAGTCCAAAAAGCAATTAGGCCTACTGTATAGTAAATTTATAAACATTTAAAATAAGTAATTGAAAAATAAAATTGAGTTAAGCGTAAAGTAGCCTACAAAATATAGTCTAGGCCTACTCTTATATAGAACATTAAGAAACGTTATTTTCATAAAGACTATGCATTAAATAAATTCTTGATAAAACACATAAAATGGCAAGTAATATATAATACAATATTCGTATTAAATAATCGTTTCAAAATGATTTCAAAGATAAACTTACAAGGACTGTTTTCTGGCATGTCTTCATCACTATACACTATTTCTTGGTCTAGTATTTGTTCCTAATGAAATCTGGCTTTAATTCAGCCATAATTTAACATTGAAACGTACATAAGTAATTTAAATAACTTAAAATAAACGAAAGATTGTACAATCTACTGCCAACCACTTTTATTTTCATGAAGACTGAAGCAACTTTGGACTTATTGTAGGTTACTCTGAATAAATAGTTCCTCTCCCTGTTAGTGTTGTTCGCCCCTATCGAGAGAAGCACTTTCAAAGATGAAATATCAGCTTTTGTATTTTTCTGAGACTAAACAAATCAACCACTGCACTGGTACACCTGCTGTACCATGCGAGTGGAAATGGCTATTAGGAGTGGTACAACCCTCGTACTAAACCAATGTTGCTTATACACAAATTAATTATGACTTCTCGAGCAGGATGGCAATGATACACATGTTTTACCTAACGAGGCCCAATGAAAGTTGCTGTAACTTTTATACAACCGCAAAGGGTTAAGGTAAATTTTTGAAGGGTCAGTTAAACATATCCTTGGAGGGGATTTGACATTTATGGTGGTTTAGGGAAAAAAACTTTAAAAGAGATACAATCCAAACAAAACCAAATACAATCATTAGGCACATAATGGTTACCTGTGAATGCAGATAATTACACATGCTGGCACTGATCTACTTCTTACTCAACAGGCCCAACTACAATTCTTTCTATATGAACTTGATAAAATACAAATCACACAAAAGAAATAAATAAATAAATATATATATATATATATATATATATATATATATATATATATATATATATATATATAAGTGACGCCAGTAAACTAAGGAACAGAATTGCAGAAGACCGATTCATCTTTCATCTTCCTACACCATTCTACTCACCTTACCTTCACATCTTAGTAGACTTGACACAATACTGAGGTATGCAGAGATGAACTGCCCTGTATTTCCACGTTGTGTTTCGTAGACGTATCTTCCCTTAGCTTAACCTAAAATTTTCCCTTGACTTAGTACACAATAAAGCAATTCGATAATACGTATGGTCTAAGTCCCTAAAATGAAAATGTATTCTAAAAATAAAGTTTGGCTACAATTAATTACGGTTAGGCCAGTTACCGTTTGACGGTTACTGTTTTTTCCACAACTACCTCATTCATTCATTACAATTCCAGTACTTCACTTTAAAAAACGTTTAAACCCCGACTTCAAGATATATAGATATCATAGATTTTGTTGACTGCCTAGATGTATATAACAAATACAATACATGTAATCCGCAACAGGTATCGTTTGATCTCATACATCTAACAGTTTCAAAATTTTTGGAAAAACTAGTTTGTAACTCGTTGATTTATATATATTAGTATATTTACGCCAGTGGCATTTTCAACAATATATAAATGTTGTTAAGATACAACGGTCCAAACTCATCAAGCCAAACTTTTAGATTTCAAATTTTAACGACAGAAAGTTGCTTTTTCATAGTCAATTTGGCTATCAAAAAAAGAAGTAAACTAAACTAGTAAACTTGCTCTTATAAATTTCACAAATATAAGTTCTTCGGTGCCTTGGAGAGTGGTGGTGTGACCAGTGGTTGCTTCTATAATCTTTCCAAGGCCTTTGATTACATAGATCTTCAAATTCTGTTTTAGAAGCTTTTGTACCTGGTAATTAGAAACAGAATTTTAGATTGGTTTTTGTCACATCTTTCTCACAGAACTCGTAGAACAATCATAGACTTTACCGGCTCTAGGGGCCGTAGGGAGTTTTTCACCTCTGAATTTTTATACCATCTCTGAGTGGACATGCCACAAGGCTCAATTCTTGGCCTACTCTTATTCTTCATTTATATAAATAATAAACGGCCACATTCCGACTAATTCTTTAATTATTTTTGCCGATGACACTTCTATTGTTTTCCAACATAACGATTTGCAATTTCTAGAATAAGAAAATCATACACTCCTTAATAATATCCTTCAGTACTTGTCAGAAATTCACTTGAAAATTAACTTAATGTAAAAATCAAACTTTATTATTTCTGTATGGATTCTAAAAAAGGATTCTTGCGGTGTATAAATAATCTTATGCTCTGTGAAGAGGATATACAAGACGACTTCCAAGGTATACAATAATTGAAATTTGTACCAGTAACATCTATATAGGAAAGGAATGTTCCTTTTTACAAATGAATAGGGTTCTGCTCTGACACTAATAACGTCATAAGGGTTTATTACACTAAAAAAAACCACATCTCTGCTATTAAACTTAAAAAATTAACTAATAACTACCTGTATTTTTTTTATTAGATACAAGTATAAATTTAGTGACATCGTTTACTTCAATCTGAGATACATAGTTTTCATTACAATTTTACTTTGTAAGGCATTAATCTTTGGAAGACAGAAAATGTTTTATTTTTGTTCTAAACACTAGAATCAAAAGAAATTTCTAAAAAATTAACAATCATGAACTATACTTAACCACAAATAACTGTTTGCAAACTTATTGAAAGTATAGTAACTGAATTGAAGATGTACTTTAGTTAATTTTATACTTATTTATAAGCAATACAAACCCGACATTTAATCTGCTTTACAAATAAAGGAACAGTAATAGTACATAGTAACTTAACCCAAATAAGTACAGTGTTATTTACCCACCCATCCAACCATACACGTACAGTGGTAATGTCCCACCCACCCATCCCTACATGTACAGTGGTAATGTCCCACCCACCCACCCATACACGTACAGACGTTATAATGATATGTAATGTGGGTACATATCATTATATCTTAATGTTAAACTAATATGAGGAATTAGTTGCTAGATATACATGCTCTAAGTTAAGCAATTATGCGAAATTTGGGTACTATGTTTAAACCTTCACAACAAAAACACCTACTGCATGCAGAAAATTCCAGGCGTTTACTGGGTGAAGCTCCACAGATCTTAAAACCATCTCAAACATGGTGATTGTAGTTACAAAAAAAGCACTTAATGATAATTTATTCCAGAGTAAAGGGATGCTCTTGCGTAATTCTGGTAAGTATTATCCTTGATTATATACACCTACAATAGATAAACCATCTAATAGGAATATTTGTGTCTGTAATTTGGTTAGTTAGTGAGGCCCGCAACCTCAGCTGGTTTAAACTGCATTACATTTACATGTAACTACACTAGCGCTCCACATTGGACCACAAAAACAGCTGATATTTTGAGACTCAAAATTTAACATTGGATGGGAGATCTATTTGTATATAAAATCAATGGTATTATGCAATGAAGCTCCACAGATCTTAAAACCATCTCAAACATGGTGATTGTAGTTACAAAAAAAGCACTTAATGATAATTTATTCCAGAGTAAAGGGATGCTCTGGCGTAATTCTGGTAAGTATTATCCTTGATTATATACACCTACAATAGATAAACCATCTAATAGGAATATTTGTGTCTGTAATTTGGTTAGTTAGTGAGGCCCGCAACCTCAGCAAATAATAGATTGGAATACCCCAATATTCATGTACCCACTGTACATGTATAGATGAGCGGGTGACTCTAGACTGCGGCACACTCAAAACACTTTTGGTTGTGTTTTTTAGTTATTTAAAGTGCTTAGTTACCTATCTTTACGTATTTTAATAGTACATAGTGTTGTACATTTATACTATTATTTTAATACATAAATAATTTAGTTTTATAAATAGATATTTCAGGCAGGGTTGGGCAGGGTCAGGGGGACATGCAATATTACAGTGTTATACATCACAGTATAAATTAAAGTTATCGAATTGAAAGTTTATTACAGAGAAATGTTTTGATTGCAAGAGGTAACCTCATGCTAATAATACTGCAAATAATTTTCAAAAAGTATCACATAAATAATAATACAATTGAACACTTAAGACACATGCTAACTATCGTATGGTTCATATATTGAATCCTTCATTAAAGTGCTGAATGTATATTGCTGAAAATAACCGTATTCTTTTCAACCGTTAAAATCAAACTAACTTTAAGTAGTTTTAATTCCCTACAACCCATTTCAACTATGTACGAAAAGTGGTTGTGAGTCTCCCGTACATGTATAATGGATATGACTTTTTCACCCTCCCATACATTAAACGTCATTATACACTTAATCTACCTGTGCAGGAGTGGCACTGTACAGTTTAGTTAAGAGAAACCCTATACTATGACATATTTGTGGAAAACAGGTGACGATGCACTTAATTTTTATCTAATCGTCATAAAGATGAATAATATATAGACGAATGCACGTTACTTAGGCCTAACCTAAAACTAAATCATTGATGCTACAGGTATAAATTACCAATAAGTAATCATTTGAGATACGGAAGGTAAATCGTGGCTCGAAACAAAGGTTGACTTAATGAAAGCCTAACAGAAGATTTAAATCTTAGATCTGTGGTTTTAAGTTATGTACATACATACATACATCCCGCGTCGTCCCGTAGACCAGTGTTGGCATGGGATCCGTCAGCACTTTCATCGAAGAGATGAAGTGGAAAAAGGTTAAGGTAGGCTAGGCTAGGGAGGGCTAAGATTCCAGAAATTCTGTAATACTATAGAAACTTTTGCTAATTAGGTATTTTTTAATTTTAGTTTGAAAGTACTAAGTTTCTCTATTGTCTTTAGTTCAGAAGGTAATTTAGAAAAGAATTTAGGTCCAACAAAGTTTGACTTGCATTCACTAATTCTAAGGTTGTGTTGTACAGAAGTTAGGTTATTTCTATTACGTGTATTATAACTATGAGTGGGTGGGTAGTTAGTATGGTTTGTGGATTTGGCGTAAACTAAGACTTCATAAATGTACAATGATGGAATAGTCAGAATACCTAATTTTATGAATGCATCTATACAACTATCTCTGGGTCGCAGCCCGCTCATAAGTCTAACAGCCCTTTTCTGTAATCTAAAAACTAAGTCTAAGTTCCTGGAGGAAGAATTACCCCATAATATTACGGAGTAATTAACATGTGATTCAAAAAGACTATGGTATACTAGTTTAGATAAATCGATATCTCCCAGAAGAGAAATATTGCGTAAGACAACAAGGCCCATAGACAATTTGCTACAAAGGCATTTTGTATTCTCTGACCAGTCAAGAGAACCATCCAACCTCACTCCCAAGAAATTTATGTTGTCGAGTTCTGCCAATTGGGAGTCACCAATTAAAAGAGTTGGTGTTTTTGAAAATTTTGAATTTTGTCGTTGCTTAGTTTGAAAATGAACAAAGTTGGTTTTGCTGGGATTTAAAGAAAGTTTGAGGTCTGCAAAATATTCTGTCAGAAGATTGATCCCATTGTAGGATTTAATTTCCAATTGTTCCAAATTGTTTGATTTAGTGAGTAGGGTGGTGTCATCAGCATACACTATTAAGTCATTTGAAGGAAGAAAGTGATTTATGTCATTTATGTAGAGCAGGAAAAGAAGAGGTCCAAGAATCGAGCCTTAGGGAACCTCACTGATTGAGTTTAATTGGTCTGAATGTACTTTGTGAATTGTGCCAGTGTTTGTAGTATGTGTAATTTCGGTGATTTGTTTTCTGTCAGATATGTAAGAAATGAGCCAATTTAAAGGTGTATGTGTTATTCCAAGTGCAGAGATTTTCTCGACCAAGATCCCGGGGACAACGCAATCGAAAGCCTTCGAGAGATCCGCGAAGCATCCGATCGCGCCACCCCCACGATCCATTGAGTCGAGACAATCCATGATAAATTTAATTAGAGCAGTTTTGGTGGATTTACCCTTTCTAAAACCAAACTGTCTGAAAAATAGTGCATTTTGTTCAAGATATAGTGTAAGCTGATCAGACACCACCCTCTCAAAGATTTTAGAAATTGACGGTAGGAGAGAGATTGGACGATAGTTGTTAACATTCTGTTTGTCATCTTTCTTGAAAATAGGTTTGATAATTGAAGTTTTAAAAATATCCGGAAAACACCTGATTCTAAAGAGCTATTTATTGCATGTGAGATAGGTGCTGCAAGTTCCCTACTACAGAACTTGATGGTTTTCATAGATATACCGTCAGTTCCACAAGAGGTTTTACCTTTCATTTTCATGATGATGTTATAAACATCATCCGGTGAGCAGAGTTTAAATTCAGAAAAGGAATGATTGTGGGGCTTGGGAAAGCCGGAAAATTCCTTAGTGTGGGTGTTAGAATGAATGTTTGCTGATATATTAGCAAAATAAATGTTCATGATATTACTTATTCGGATTGGATCTGCAACTGAAAAACCTTCGTTAAGAAGGATGATGTTCTCCTTGGGTTTTATGTTTGCCCCCCTAGCTTCATTTATTACTTTCCACGCCTCCAATGGTTTGTTGTCAGAATTTATTAACCTATCTTTAACATGATCAGCTTTGGATTTTTTTTACCTGACTTTCACGTTTTTAATATGAATTATGTGTACATTAACATTGTAAGCATATTTAAATGTGCAAATGAAGAATATGTCTTAAAACAGAGCCACAGCTAAACAATGATACAAGATGTTTAAAAATTAATGGTTTATTAAGTTATTTGATGTTATTTGTTGATTTGTTTTTCAGAGCACGTGTGTACAGTAATGCTCATTGAAGCAAAGATAAATAAGTCTTTTGCCGTGATGAACATGTTACTTTTTATCAAATAAAAAACAAAGACACGTTGATAGAGTATGCTATTTCTTAGATAGCAGTTTTGTGGTTGCATGAAGCTATGCTTTTACCAACCAACAGCCGGTGATTTTCGCTGTCGTTAACGTTGTTATAGTAACAGCGTTTGTGTAAAATAGGAATGAAAGGACACTGTTTAGTTTATTAATAAACATTGCAAGCTTTCAGTTCATCATTTTGTGAAAGATTAATAATGAATATCTTATAGATTTATTATTGATTCTAGGAATTTTCCTAAGAACCTGCACAACTATGGTATTAATATTGTTTAATAATATGAATATATGACTCCTTAAATTATTCTGTTAATTTTGTTTTGTTAGAGGGAGGTTCATTATCCCATTCCTCAAACTCAAATTTGTTATTCCCATTTACAAAGCAAATGAATACATTTTATTAATTTCATCGCTTTGGGTGGCGAAAGACTTTTTACTGAGCAATAATGAAGTAACACTGAAAGTACATAGATTAAGAAGATGTCAATTGTAAATTATGGTTTATTTTTCATCATAGTGAGTGAAACAATGATAAAGTACCATTAGTAGCAAAAAGACAAATCTCAGTAACAGACTCTAGTAATAAGTAGTAAAAATACTTGCAAACTGTTTTCCAAAAGAATTAATTGTATTTTCATGTTGATTTTGCAACATTAATACTGTTAGTACGGTTTTTGTGAGTTCCTCCAGTCTCAGGGAAGATACTCAGTTTACTAAAATAAATCTTCCTAAAATAAAAAAGTTTGGATATATGTCAAAGAAGAATAAAATGATTGTGGTAAATCTAACATTAGCTTTCATATAGTGGAATCCAAATCATATTAATACTGAACTATTAATAAGTAGAAATTTTGAAAGATTGATATTAGATAGAAAATATTACAATCGACTATTCTCAATAATTAACTCAAATAACTGTCATTGCATTTCTGCTTACATTTATATTTTAGATACATACAGTTTTAGCCATTACAGAACAATAATATATTACATTATTCTCAGACAATATTTACTACATTGCAACCCAACCTCACTCCAAATCTGAGACCTTTCGAGAGTGGGAGAAAATACATTAACTCACAGGGGAAAAACAATAAAAACCATCATCATACAAATATTGTTTACTGCAAAAAGTGCAATATTGAATAAACAAGTTTACTTCTAAAAATATTTTGTTCATAAATATTCAAACCTTTTGGTACCAGGTTAATTTCAAATTCCCTATGTGAAAAATGCCAGGCCATTTTTGGTGAAATTGCAAGACTTCAAACAAACTTACACAGAATCTATGTTTTTTGTTATATTTATATAAATATTTTTTTTTAACTGAAAGAAAAGAAGTACTCTTTCTAATGAAATATAGTTTACCCTCCTAATAAAAAAAAAACTGTTTAATAAAACAAAATATTTGGTACCAAAAATACTTTTTTAATTTTTTCTAATTTGAAAGTGCTTAACATATCTACAAATTTTTTAAAGAATTTTTCTCTCATTACCATTTTATAGAGAATTTAAAACTGAACAAAGTCAAATAATTTCATTAACTATATTTAAACAGATTTCATTTTATTAAAATATACCTAAAGTACTGCATTTTAGTTACCTAACAACATACAGACTGATTAATGAAATCTGTAAAGCAGTTTTTTCTGAAATAAAACTGGGATTATTGATTTGCCCAACGTTCTAATAGTTACAAAATATAAATATATAGCTCACCGTCCAATAAATATGAGTTTTCGTCAGATGAAGTTATATCAGCAATGATATTACTATCAAACAATGTTGATGTAGCCAGCAATGTCATCTACATCAACATTGTTTTGGCTTAACCTACTAGTGCTAGCAACTGATGTATCAGGATCACTTAAGTTTTCTAATAACGTTAGCAAAAGTCTTTTGCCTTCTGCTGGAATAAGCGTGTCATCACTCATTGTAATAAACTTTAATATAATAGGTAGATAATAAATAATTATTGTTCATAAACTAGTTAAACAAAAGACAAACAAACATTATAACGATACACTCCATTGGTGCGAAAGACGAACTCAGCTGCACTGACTACTGACGTAATCTAATCTTTACTGCAATCAGCTGCAATTTTACAAAAGAAAAGTGCGAAACTAATGACAGCGATTATAGTCGATTCATATCGTATGACTTCGGTGGCAGATTAATGAAAAATAGTGATGTAGTATAGCAAATAGTATGTCACAGCGATGCTGGCATTTTTTGCACTAGCATGGCGCGTCGCTCAACGACTCCTGACACTATAAGGGTTAAGAGTGGGCCACATATACATGCCCTCATAAGGCTATAAAAAAAAAGAACAACAAAAACCAAGTACAGTGCAGTAAATATTAATTTACCGTAAATATTTATATATATATATATATATATATATATATTTAAATTTATTTATTAAGACGCCGATCGTCAAGATATGGGCGAATATGGATTTCGAATGAGTGTAGTCTTTGTTACAATCTGAGTTTGACTTAGCTCAGAAAGGACTATTTATTCTAGACTAGAAAAAAGAAGTATGTAAACCCCCATTTTCTCCTCTACAAAAAACCACTGTCTTCGTCCTTGCAAGATGCTGAATAACTTAAAAAAAGATTACAAAAACAGCCAGATTACAAGTGAAAATCAGAAAATCAAAAGGGCCAAGGGGTAGCCAAAAAAACAGGAATAGAGTCACCTGGTATTGTAGCTGTTAACGCAGCAAGGGGGAATAGATTGGAAGCCCCCACTGGGCCGGAAAAAAGACAGAAGGCCAGTCCAGTAAAACATTGCTGAGCTCAGACCCTTTTCACTTTCTACAGGTGACTGTGTGGCACAAGCCGACTCCCAACCTGCACTTTGGAGTTGGAAATTCTTTTAATTATTAGCCGCAAGAAAGGAGATCCATTACAACAGCAGCTAAGAAGCAAAAGTGACAAGCTGAAGCAGAAAGCCCAGCTTGATGTGACGGAAAATAAAAGCTGGCTGAGCCAAACCCAAGCCAATCACACTCACACAGAGAACAAAATAAAGAATGCACACACACATTTATAATAAAGAACAAGGATAGATGTGAGTATCTAAGAAATGAGTCAAAATGTGCCATGGCACAACAGTATTGTTTTTGGGACAAGTACGTCGGTTAAAATGGAATATCAGATAACAAGGCTCTACTGTACTTGTGAAATACAAGATAGGTATAATTAGAATGTTTAATTAGACAGTATATTATATGAAGAAAAATATACTGTAATTGAAAATATGTATTTGTTTTTCAGGAGAAATCATGAAAAATTAACCAAGAGGCAAATTGTTATGTGTTCTCCACATTCCTGTTTATCTTTTAGGTGTTTTGCTGGATTCTGTCACCTATTAAAATAACCCACAGCCTAATGTTGTCTATAACCTTTTTTGAGATATATGTATTCGATATGAAGATGATTTTTTTTCTTTTGTTTTACAATAAAACTTCACTCGCTAGTTCACATGGGGTTGCAAGCCTGAGCGTGAACTTTATTCAACGAGTGAGGTTCTGACCATTGGCTCAGTGGAGATTCGAACCTTGGACCTTGCCCTCCGCAGTCCAAAGCCTTAGCGACCATGCCAGCTCATTTTGTCATTTCTAGAAGTGGTTTGGTGAGTTTTTTAATACATGCTCACCATTACAATCAAGTAAATTTCCTAAATCCTATTTGTAAGATCAAGACATGTGCATCACTTACATGTTCAAATACTAATTTAAATTTACATTAAATTCTTGTTGATATGTGCCAACCAGGCTACACCTTGAATTGCAGGTCCAGGATAAATCAGTTTTGCTGTAGTAAATTTGTTAGTTATTTGTAATTTTGCTCCCATTCAATTAAGTAATCATTATTTGTTGTAGATATTGTCTCGTATGAAACCTGCTGTTGGTGCAGGGTCATCATCAGACCAACAAAGTAGTTCTAAGCAAATTCCAACTTTGGAAGAATTCCTTAAAAGAAGAGATTACACTGGAGCTATCACCATTCTGGAAGTAAATATTATTTTATTATTAATGTATTAGGGTGAGTGCATCAATGAATGACCGTTTCATATAAATAACATCATGTTAAGCTTTTCTTGTTGCCTCGTCTATAACAAACCGGCTTAAAAGTAACTTTCGAGCTTGATTTGGATTCTCCCTGTCACTGATTCAAAAATAGAGTCAAACATCTGTTTGTAACACAAACAAAATTAAGTTTTCTACTTAGTTCATCTTCAGCTTCTCCACTATAGTGTATCACAAGAACAAGGCCTGCTAAATTTCTCATTGTTCTTTGATTATTGATTGAAACTGCAATATATTATATGTAATTAACAGTAAATATATTAAGGTCCGTAATTCTACTCATTTTAAGATCGAAGCCCTAACCAACAATTAATTATACAGTCAGTAACAATTGTAGTACAGTAACAATTAATTACTGGATTACAACTGTGAGTATAACCAGTGAATGACCATTTTTGTCATTCACTATATTTTAAACAATTTTCATTTTAAGTTTTGGAAACAATATTTTCTGCCAGATCAAGTGCTAAGAAAAAAAAAAAAAAAAACATCAGAAATCATGTGGATACACTGTAACCAGAATTTGACCGGAGGTTAAAGTTTAAGGTTTACTAGGTTTAACATTTAATTATGTATTTTTAACACTAATATGTACTACTTACTTGCACTAATAGTTAAGAGAACATTTGTCAACTCTCATTGTATACCTTTATTTGGTTATTTTCTTATGAGTACTAATAAAAAGGTTCTAATATGCCTAAAATAATATGTGCGCTGAAGTTTTTTACAAATGCATTTTATTAGTATAAACAAAATTTGAATAAAAATGCTAATTGTTCTATCTATAGGTAAAAGTTACTAGGTTCGTCTTAGAATCATTATTCTTAGCTATTTGCAGCTCCTTGAAAAACAGTTGTTGTCTTTGTCTATCTTGCTTATTTTTTTCTTGATACATTTTTTACTTTCCCTCTCAATCTTTCTATTTTTATAGCATTCTCCTTTTCTTTTTTATATTTAGTTTTTTATTTGTTATCATGGTTTTTCATTTGTTATCAATTTTTGGAAGTCATGGCGAAGTGAACTTTTCTTGCTTTCTTTTCTTTATTTGACCTTCTTCCTTTTTTGGACAGTATAAGTGTTTTCCCAAAGATCTGACTTGGAGCTGTCACTTCTTCCAAGCGAAAAATTAGATAGTGATAAAACTGCTTCGTTTTGTTGGGTAAGTGTGTCTTCAGTTGTTTTCAGTGGAATATACTCTTCGTGTATTCCTTGGCTCTGACCAAGTATTGCAGTTGTACTACATCCTTGCTTTGAAAAAGGTATAAGGTTGTTTTGATCAGGTTGAAATTCTTCTGTTTCTTCTCTTTCTTTAATTGCTGTATTTGTTATAGTACTTGTTTGCCTGCTAGGCCAAAGTACTTCTTCACTAGCAACCTCTTTTATTTCCCTCCATACAAAGAAAATTGACTTGAACTCTTAAAACTGATACCAATGACCGGTCATTAACTGGTAGATAGGCGGTCATTCACTGGTGCAATGATTTATGTACGATAAATTGTATTTTTCAATACTCAGTTTACACATAATACATTAAGTTTTATGTTCAGGAAGTACAGCAATATACGGGCAAGGCGTTTATACTATTACCTATGCTGTAGCGTAATATCTTGTTTTCCCATGTAAGATTCAAGTGGAAACTCAAGCTTAAATGATCATTAACTGGTGCACTCACCCTAGAATGACATTATTCTATGAAGATTAATTAATTGTATTGTAGTATTTTATTCTTTTACTGTATATATTAATGTATATGATTTCACCTCTTTGTTTAACAGGGGTGGCAAAACTACGAGGTTTGGAATCTTACGGAATACTCCAACACTGAGAGCTGGTCCAAAGGTTTCACCTAAATAAATAAAAAACAAAACTTGCATTAAATTGTTAGTTTTTAATCCTTTTCAGACCCTTTTGATACTAAATAAATGCTACTATCTTCTATTTTAACAAAAATAGCTATTGATATCATTTATTTATTTATATTTATATCACTATTCTGGTTAAAACTGAACTTAACATTATTAATACAATTAATTGTTCTAAGTTGGTTTGTTATCCAAATTATTTTGCAGATATATAGTGATTTGTGGTATAATCAAACTATATGCAGCACTTAGTAAAAAGTTTTAAAAATATTGCTTACAATAATTGGGTCGGATTTCATAAAAATTATTATGAGACTTTTTTTAGTTTTCCAATCTCTGAGTTGACAGTATTTCAAGCTGTTTTAGTAATGTTGATTGTTTTTGTTAATTTTGCATCAAAACACTTTCTTTTGGGTTCTTAAAACTGTTTGTTTGAGTTTTTTTTCTTGACGTTTAATACATTCTTATTAATATTTTTGTAATTTAAATATCTTGCAATTTTTTGTTGTTGTATTAGATCTTCTCATCATTTTTTAATTTGTTGTGTAATCCACGTTTTCTTATAAGTTTTTATTTCGATAATCTTTTTTGGAAAACTTAACTCAAAGTATTACATAAGTATATTTGAAAATATGTTAAACTTCTCAGTTATGTATGCGTTATAAATGTTAGTCCAATTTTCAGAACCCAGATATTTTAAGAATTGTTAAGATTTTCTGAATTGAATCTTCTTGCCTATTTTTGTAATGATTTGTTTTCTTATTTTTTTAATAAACACTTTTAATTGTATTGTAACACTATGATGGTCCAAAATTTTTGCTATGAACCTTTCTACAGAAATATTATTTATATTGGTTATTAACTAATCAATAACTTTTTTTTTAGAAAAAACATATAATAATGTTGTGGGGATCTATACAAACACACAAAAACAAATAAAAAACTTTTTCAGACACAACATTCAAACTCCTTTTCCTCAATCAAAAATTGTATTGAGCTATTTGAAATATTCTTACTTCTAATATCATGACACCCCCTCTTGTTGTTTTACAGAAAAAAACTAATCTTTTAACCTTTAATATTAAGATTTGCCAATTCATAATCTCTTTTACTATGTTCAGAGAGGGCTAAAAAACCAGGATCAAGTTTAGCCAAAACAAATTCTAACTGGTCCTCTTTCGATGGCAAATACTGAACATTTTTATAAAACAAAGTAAAAAAAAACTTATTGAAATTTATGTTCTTATTTTGAAGCTTCCTAGTAGAATTAATTGGTCTGCCATTTATACAGTTTTTCTTGGTAGGGTTACTTAGCCTAAAAAAACATTTAGTCCATTTCTCAAAACTATGGAAGATAGTTGTTCGTTGTAAACTATAATTTTAATGGAAGAGTTTCTTTTCTTTTGGAAGACTACTTTTTGTTTTACAAAGTGCTCAACAAGAATATTATCCCCAACACAACCCAAGAGAGAGCAGATTAATTTACTAAATCTTCGTTAGCAGAAATCCTCTGATAATTGAATAAATGCCTCATCATAGCTTTTGTTTGGTTGGTTTTCCATTAAATGCAGATTTTTTAATCAGCCCATATATATCAGCACTATTGTTGTCAGGTGTTTAGTATGACAAATATTCATACATGGAGTCGGACTGTTGAGATCTAACAAATTCTTCCCCAAACGTCACTTCCACTCCTGCTGACATATATTGTAGATCGTCAAGATCGAGTGAAATACAGTGGGCAAAAACAGTTCCATCATCCCTGCGACGATACCTTTTCAAAACTTGGCCAGGTCTGCTTCAATCACTTCTATCACAGAAAAAAACATACATTTTTATTTGTGGGAGGGGGGGTAAAAATAAAAAATCCTAGGAGCCAAAAAGTTTAGTCCGGACGTGGCTTGTTTTGGATAATAAACTAAACAAAAAGAGTTGAGAGTAAAGCATTCTCTTCAACAATAATAATACATTGAACGCATAAGCCCTACATTTTTTTGGAATGTTTGTTGCCGAATGACGTCATGATGACGCATGGTGATTCAGCGCTGGATTTCCTTACTGCCCCCACCCTCTTCAAATATTGCACCATAACGTGCAATGAACTAGTGAATGTGTAGTGTTGAGGAATCGTGGTCGTCTGGTTGTGGCTCTTCTTTCGATTCAAAGTTATCACCCAACACACACCAAGAAGGGTACAGACAACAGATAGGTATCTTTGATTGAAATTATTCACTGGAACAAGTTTAGCTGCCGAGTTTTTAGTTTCCATATCAACATTAAAAGGAATAACACAGTGGGGGAATAGTAGTTCTCTCTTCCACTTCCACCTCTCAGTCCATCTCTCTTGCACTAGTGCATTCAGTAGGTCACTTTATAAGTGGCCTGTCTATAACTTAATTATAACCAGTTCATATTGCACCTAAAGGGTAATGATTTTTTTTAAATAAAAATTAAAAACATTGTCCAACTTGTTCAGTTTGACCAGAGTAGTGGGAAAGGCAATGAGATGACTAACAGCTGGCTTGGATACTGTGCCTTCCATCTTGGTGACTATCAACGAGCTTTGTCGATCTATCAATCACTGAGTCAGTCAAAGAACCCTCCTGACGACTTGGCAACCAATCTTGCCTGCTGCTACTTCTTCCTTGGCATGTACCCCCAAAGTGAAAAGGTCAGTGTTTAAAAGTAAGGAAACTTTATACTAATTGAAAACCAATCTAACAAAAATAGATTCATATAGCTGATCTACATGTTATATTTAGCGAATATAGGTGTTTCAGCGGAGGGTTTTCAGTGGAGGGAATCATTATTCGAATACTAAATTATGATTTAATTTAATAGTTCTATGCTTGATTAATTAGTGTTAATCAAACCAAACAATGGTCACTAGTGCTAATGACCTAGTGGATGAGGCTTGCTAGTTCACTGCAAGCACACGGTGTCCTAGTTGCTTCCTAGTTGCTATAACAAAATTATTAAATGTGATTTCACTTTGTGAGAAGAGTAGTTTTCTATCTCACTTCTATCACACAGTGCATCCTTATTGCACTGGTGCTTTCAGTATGTTGCTCTCTAAGCAGCATATATATAGTATGAATGTGAATATTATGTTGTTTACAGAGCTGTATGAATTTGTAATTGGACATTATGTATCACTGCAATCTAGAGCTTTTTAATACTTTACAGTATGTTATTTATAATTTTACGTGTCTGACATCTTAACCCAATGAAGGCAAATGGTTAATTTTACTTAGTGTTTATTGAGGGTCCAACAAAATTAAGCGGTCTAAGAATGTGTTTGTATATATCGATAGACTTTGAGTCTGGGTTAGAGATGGCATAGGTTTGAATCTGGCTTGACTGGAAGTATTTATCAATAATGTTTACCTTGTAATGTAATGGTTCTCACCCTAACTACCTGAATGTTGTGTAGGGAAGAGAACTGAGAGTCAGACTTGTCAGTTAGCTGAACATCAGACCAACACTATGTGGTTCGGATTCCACATAAAGCTGTAGGTCCCATATTTGCCCTGGCTATTGGGCTAATAATAAATAGTCCTTTCTGAGCTAAGTCGAACTCAGATAGTAACAATGACTACACTCGTTCATCTACACTCATCACACTCATTCACCCTTCATATTCACCCATATCTCTACGATCAATTTCTTAGAGATGAATAATGAGTAAGTTCACTGCACAAAACAACAGTCTATAGGGAATGGGCAGGGCAGAGAAAGGCCAAGAAGGAGATAAGCTTCTCCTAAAAAAATGTTGTTACTGTATTTGCAGTGGTAGATTGATTATGTATAGCTGTCTCTACTGTAAATCAACTTATCTCACAATTGAACATTGTAAAAAAAAAGGAGATTTCATATAACCTGTACTACTGGTCCATTATGTACTAAGTTGAAAAGGATGATTTATAACTCAGTAGTAATGATTTCAAAGTAAACTGAGATTTTTTAAAATTTTAATCTAAAAAAGAATTTACCGATCTGAGGAACCTAGATCTAGGGTTCAAGCTTTTTAGTGGCTTGCTTGATTTTGTTCAGAAGAGGCAGTTCTTTTTGACCTTACTCTACCCATTCCCGTAGACTATTTTTCTGTGTGGGGAGCTTATTTAGGCAAAGTAAGGACAAGAACCAGTAAAATAATAAGTGAATATTACTGATAATAACTTCCAGTCATGGTCAGGATTTGAACCTGCAATATATTTAACTCAAGCTCTCCTACTATCAACATGAAGCAAATGTACATTAAAGTCATGATCAAGAGTTCACGATCTTAATAAATGGAATTTTGCGAAGCACCGGCTGTTCATTTGTCATTGGGCTATAAATTAATGACACTTTCTAAGGAATAGTCGGCCTTAGTTTGTAACAGTGACTACATTCACTCATCAACACTCATCACACTCATTCGAAATCCATATTCGCCCATATCTTGACGATCGGCGTTTTATGAATAAAATAAAATAAATAAAAATAATATATATTTGTATTAGCTCAACAAAATAATATTTAGACCATTCCACTACAAATAATTTAATTTAAATAATGTATTCATAAGCTTTATTATAATAGTGAAGTTTGTTAATAATACATGTTAATAGTTTACCACAACATTTTTATTTTAGAAAATAAAAAATAAATAAACTTATTGTCCTAGATTTTGGAGTCAACACCGAGTAGTCGACTAAAGACAAGGCTGTTGTTCCACTTGGCACACAAACTGGGCGATGAAAAGAAGTTAATGGAACACCACCAACAATTACAAGACATGATAGAAGACCAACTCTCACTAGCAAGCATTCACTACTTGCGTTCACATTACCAGGAGGCCATCGACATCTACAAACGCATTCTGCTCGACAACAGGTGAGAAACATTCTTTTACAGAGGAAAAAAGTTAATGAACATTTTTATTATCAATTGAAAAACAAATGTGCTTTGTTAACTGCTTAAAACTTCATATAAATAAATATACAGTTACAACCCTTTTTTTATATCTTCTGGCTACATTATTGAAATATGCAGCACTTCCATGTTTGTTGTTATGATTCTCGTAAATGTTGAACACCCATGAAACTGGTAGATTAAGTAATAAAAATGAAACAATGTAGACATAGACACAAGGGAAAGAAAAGTTCCCAATTTTAGGTACAATTACTATATTGCTTTACAGTGTAATGGTTTATGTTAAGTTTATTTGAAATAAATAAACTTCACTATTATAATAAAGCTTATGAATACATTATTTAAATTAAATTATCTGTAGTGGAATGGTCTAAATATTATTTTGTTGAGCTAATACAAATATATATTATTCTTTATTTTTATTTATTTTATTTTATTCATAAAACGCCGATCGTCAAGATATGGGCGAATATGGATTTCGAATGAGTGTGATGAGTGTTGATGAGTGAATGTAGTCACTGTTACAAACTAAGGCCGACTATTCCTTAGAAAGTGTCATTAATTTATAGCCCAATGACAAATGAACAGCCGGTGATTATCAGCTGATCCTTCTCAAAATGTATTGACTTTGATTGGGATCGAACTGAGAACCTTTAGCACATGAAGCTGGGATTGAACCAACTACGCTACTGACCAATTTATTAAAATATCTAATCCAAATGTGAATAACTAACATTATACAAATGTATACTAGTCCATACCACGAGTACAAAATAAATGTCCAATAATTAAAAACACATTTCCATTATCACTAGTATTAGAAATATCTAAAGCCACTTGCACCTTCATCATTAGGTTAGAGAAGCTGTCTACTATGTCTTGGGTGCTCACCTCACCCCACCTGAAGAAGGTAACTGGTAGTTTGAATAGATACATGCCAGTACCACAATTGTATACTCAAATATATATAGGAAATGCCTCAAGATCCGTACAAACCTGCTACTGCTACTAGATGTTGATTTAAGCAAGCCCCAAAATATGGATTGGGGTGATTCATTTTTAAATGACTTTTCAATTAAGAACACAGATTCAGAAGTTTCAGTGTCCAATCAGAGAAAATTGGTCTAATCTTTTAAACATGTTCAATGCTGAGTAAATATTATGTCCGTTAACATATGCTGAATCTATAAGTGTAATTTCTGAAAACTGTCTAATAAATAATAAAAGTATGAAACTTAATAAGAATACAACTCATAAGTCATACAACTTCGAAATACAAATGCATAGAACGCAAAACAATCACACTCAACAATAAACCATTAATTGGTGGTAATCAGCTATTTTAGTGCATGAGGCACAAGTCCGTTGTGCACACACGATGCAAGGTCAACTTGACGCACAAGTGCGTATCCAGCAAAGAACGTGTTATCAAAATTGTGTTATTAAAATGAATTTGCTAAAGACATTTATTTTAGGAAATTCCTAACTCTGGACTTGTAAAGCCAGGGGAAATTCTTCTCAATATTTTCTATATAAGAGATCAGCATTAAATTTTTTTCTCTTTTTATCTATAATATATTATTAATTATAATACATTCTTAACTTCTCTCTTGCATTGAACAATGATTATTTCATAAACAACTTATTTATGGATTATGATATGTTTTTTAAGCAATGCATCACACACTACTCTCAGATATTTTGGCTCATGAAAATATAACTTAAAGTCATAATTGATAATGATAAAATTTTCAAGTCTCTTAAAACAAGTAACCATGCTAGGTTTTAACCCTAGATCGTTTTTTCAAAACTACTAATTTCACAGTTAAAAATGTAAATTTAGCTTAAATTTATGTTCATATTTATTTGCAAATCATCTAATATCATTGAACATATATGTTAAAACACTATAGAATTACCATTTTTAAACGTATTGTTTATTTTCTGTTCCATTTCCTGAACCTTTTCCTATCAGCAGACTGGTCCAACATTCCAATAGAAAGCTCGTTTTGTATGAAGATGTGCAGTTTTTATCAGCTCTTCGCAGTTTAAAGTTTGTATAGTGTTAAACATTTACAGTGATTAATTTTTTTATCATTAAAGTTCAAGATAACTTATTTAGACCGGTAGGATTAACACAACAATAAGGTGATCACATTGATTTTTATTCTCAGAACCTCATTTTTGTGTAGTTAACATTTAAAAATGAAAGTTGCTGGAATATCCTATTTCAGTTTATACATTAGCAAACTATACAACAAATATTTTATGTTGTTTGATTTATGTATATTTTGTATTGACTATAGAGGATTTGAAGGGTAGTGGGGTTATTGCAGAATTTTCCATTTTTATTGTGAACACACAATGATACTGTGGGCATTCACACAAAATGCTAAAACAAAATAATTCATATATTAAATTTAATACCACATACTATTTTTACTAATACAAATACAGTGATTATTCACACACAGCTGGATCCCACCTCTACATTCTATTTCACGTTGAGAATGCAGTGCGGCTCTTGTGTACAAGCAGGACAGTACTAGTTGGTGCACTATCTGTCTGCGTGTCGTACTTACTGATATATTACATTAAAATTTTTTGTTTTAAAAACTATAAATTTAAAATTTTTAATGAAATAGAATTTTTTTACAAATTATTAAAAATGTAACAACTGAGTCTCCTTGGTTAAAACATTGATTTAAAGGTAAACAAATAATTAACCATGAAAAAACTGCAGATGTTTTCAAATAAGTGCATTCAATTATAAAAAATTACGGCAATATTAATATAAATATAATAACATTTTTTAAAGATTATTGTTAATTATTAAGTTGTATAACAATTTAAATTAATGTCTATTTAAGGGAATTCAGTTTTAATTAGACAATTCAAAGGCAAAAAAAAAAATACCTTTTATTTGATGGTACTAACTTAGAGATTAAACCTTACAGTGCTTCTGGATTGGTCTCTAATAGCATGCTGATCTGATTAGACCTTAAAAAAATCGTTCTATTGAACTGAGGAATATTTTGTAGCATTTACTTTTTAGTAAAGGATGTCTACAAAGTAATGCAAAAGTTAAACTTTAAAATGATCAGCTATTTGCCAAAGAGTTATTATTTATGAATGGTAATCAGGCCATCACCTTTAATAGTATTTTGATCTGATTTGACCTTTTTGGCACTACTTAGTTGATCTAACCGTGAAGTACTAACAATTAATACAGAAACAAAAGAAAATTTTACTATTGAACTGAGGAATATTTTGTAATATTTTCTTTTTGGTAAAGGATGGTCATAAAGTAATGCAAAAGTAGAACTTTTAAAGGATCAACTCTCTGCCAATGAGCTATTTATGAATGTTTATCAGGCCACAAAGAAAAAGTAAAATTTAGTTTGTTTTAAAAATAAAATTTAAAAATAAAACTTGCTCATTGATACTCAGTTTTGATCATTATCTTGACCAGTGGTTTCCAACTACCGATAACTTGAGGGCCACTTTAGATTCCAAACTCATGGTTGCAGGGCGCACCCAAACATTGGGTTAGCATTCGTGAAATTTCAAAAATAGAACATAAGTAATATAATAAATAAAAACATATTGTTGAATTAAACACAGGTGTATTAAAACTTAAAAGTAAAGTAAAATGAAAAGTTTGACAATTACATACAGTATTACTGAATTACAACATAGTGAAAAACTTATTTTTGGATGTATAGGCTGCAATATTCGGTTCATAAAACATCAATATCCAAAAAAGAATTATAAAACAGCCGTCGTCATCAAACAATATACAATGTATAACTTAAAAAAATGTTTTTTCAAATACAGTATGGTTAGTACTAATAAAAATAATAAGATATCACTGTGATTACTGAGGCCGTTCAGCTGTGCATACTAATCTAGGGGTGTCCACTTCCAACTCAGTTGTTACGTTGGATACCAGTTGGAAATCCCTGATCTTGACAATTGGTGTTTTAAAAATAATTAAATAGCCTTATTTTATCTAGTAACCAATCTATAGAGATTTTCAACAATCGTCCCACACTCACGTAAATCTTTATATTAATGTTAAAGTATACAACAATTTTGCTAACTTCTAAAGTAATTTATTTAGTTTAGTTACAAAATTGAGAAAATTGTGTTTTACTGTGTCTGAAACAATATCATAATTAGGGGTTCCTTCTGTTTTCTAAGTCTCATCTACCTTTTGACCCAAGAGCCCAATTAAGGCACTTTGATATGGTTTTAAAATACATTACGTTAAATGTAAACAAAACTGATTTCCAGTACTTAGAAGTTGGTTTTGTTTCAGGGAGTACTTGGCTCTGAATGTTTATGTAGCACTGTGTTACTATAAGCTGGATTACTACGATGTGTCTCAAGAAGTGTTGGCCGTTTACCTTCAAAAATTCCCCGACTCAGCCATTGCCATCAACCTTAAGGCTTGCAACCACTTCCGTCTCTACAATGGTAAAGCTGCTGAAGTTGAGATAAAGACTCTTATGGTAAATATGATCCAATAAAAAACAATATCATGCATATCTAAAGAGATCTAAAGATTATTGAAGATTATGCATTACAATCTTGTTACTGTCAGAAATCAAAAGATCCCCAAGTGAGAATTCAAAGACCAATTAAAAGAAATAGCTACTTATATTAAATTTCATATAGAAGAATATACAATAACTCAGCCGGTTAGACTTTATTTAAAAATATATTTTCAGAACAACATAGATGAACTGTGTGAAAAACTTTAATAAACCCTTCCCAAATACATAGAAAAAAAATTATTTGTATTACTGGAAATAGAAACAAAAATTATTCAACAAAAGAAAAAAAAAGTTTAATTGAAACAGTTTCTACTCAATATATGTTGGTGTTAGCAAGTCAACAATCTACACCGAAAGAAAATGACATGAAAACTCCTAACAATCCCCTTTTATATGGTACCCGAACAACCAGCCCGAATTGTCAAACAGCCAACAATTATTTTACCTGCTTTGTGTACGTGTATGCGTGGGTCACAATACCAATGTACCTGTACGGGTGGGTGGGACCCTGAGTGTTTGCAATGTCAGAACATGTTGGTCACCAACATGATGTAAAACCTTGTTACTGTTACTTATAATCCTCAATCCTCGTTTGTATGGGCGGGTTTGCGGGCCAATACCATTGTACGTTTATGGGTGGGTGGGTCAATACCACTCTATGTGTATGGGTGATCGAATAATTTAATATATATCTTATGTTTGCATAAGCTATGTATCAAAATTTATATACTCTTTTTTTCAATTTTAATACCAGTCTTAAATGTACTAGAGGCCTACAACTTCACATTCCATCAGGAGAAAAACTATACATATTGTAGTAGCTTTCATATTACAAGCTTGCTTGTTAGTGAGTTATTGTTAAGCGCCTCACACACTTAATACGATCCAACATGTCCACACAGGAAATTCCTTGCAATGAGGAGAAAAACAATAACTGTCTCTTGCCACCAGGCTAAATGATGTCAGCAGATACTAGACAGCGACGGCAGTATAAGATTTTTGAGTAAACATAAATCATCATAAAATGTATATGTACATAGTTATATTGAGAGGCAATATATTAACAGTTTTTTAATTTTTAATTTTAAAAGTACTTATGTTCTGGTGACTTTGAAATTACAATCCGTCTTAGTAAATGGGAAAAAGATCTGTAGACTTGGAAGGCCAAGTATGGTACTAAATTTCTTGTGCTTTTGAAATTTATTGTGAATTTGACTATTGCAGGATCAGAGTTCATCCTCATTCAGTTTTGGCCATGATTTGATTCGCCACAACATTGTGGTATTTCGTGGTGGTACAGCAGCACTCCAAGTGCTGCCACCCCTTGTAGACGTTATTCCTGAGGCACGCCTCAACCTGGTCATCTACCACCTGAAGCAGGTCAGCAACTCATAAAATATCTGCCTAAAAATACTCATCAAGTGTAACTTTATTATTATTATTTATTAGTAAGACGCCGATAAGCAGTCTTTAGAATAAGGGCGTCTGGTGGCTGGCCAACTGTGGCAAATGGTAAAATACTATCAAGGGACATTGGGCGAGCCGGTGGCCGAGTGGTCTAAGGCGTCGGGACTTTGAGCTTGGGTTAGAGATAGCGATGGTTCGAATCTGGCCTAGACTCGAAGATATAATATTCATCTTCTGCTGTACTGGTTCGCCCCCTTACTCTGTCTGAATAAGTTCCTCGCACAGACCAATAGTCTATGAGGAATGGGCAGAGTAAGATTAAGGAGGAGATCAGCCTATCCTTAAAAAAAAAATAAATAAATTGGTCTGGTACTGTTGCTTGCAATGGGGACAGACTCAATGACACCTAGGTACAGATTTGACAGACTGGTTAGGGCATTCCTTTCAAGCAGAGATAAGTGGTTGAGGAGTACCGAGCCTGTACATGTCAAAGTAAGCGTCTGGTTTACGCGTCCGTAACCTGACTGTAACCACTTATATAAGCTGGGTTGTACGGGAGGGGCGTAACAGAAAGTTCTGTTTGTACCTCTCAGAGCCCATGCTACTGTCTTCCAAGTGGAGGTGATGGCAATCATGACTGCCGCACAGGAAGAAATGCGTTTAGGGGGCTTCGGAGGAGTTGTTTCAATCTGCTCAGATGGTTAGGGTGCGATAAAGGCCATCATGGTGCCATGTACCAGCTCTAAGTTGGTATGGGAGTGCCAGGGCATTCTAGAGACCCTTTGTCAGCGTAAACAGGTGAGACTCATTAGTGGGACTGGTCTCTTGTGACACTGTTGCAAGGCTCGGGGCGCAAAGGGCCATGGAGTCTAGGCGCTGTGGGCTTGGTGACAGGACCACAACTTTGTGTATCTAATCTAATCTTGAGCAGTTCGTCAAGATATGCTCAAATATGGGTGTAGATGAACAAGTGTAGTCATGGTTACTAACTAAAGTCGACTGTTCCTCAGAAAGAGCTATTTTTAATATCCCAATAGCCAGGACAACTAAGGGACTTACTACAGCTTTACGTGGAATGAAAAAGTAAGAGTAAGCTGGTATAATTTCTTTCAACAAATTTATAACCTTTAATTAAACACTAAGGGGCACAGTGTACCGCTGTCTGGCTATATTCACTGTCTACTAACTAAAGCAACAGCAGTTTCAACTGACTCTTCGCGTATTTATTCCTTATCTATCGGTGATTCACCGGATGGGGTCTCTGAAACGTTTCTTCAGTCAGCATCAGACCTTGAATGTAAGCAGTCTCATGTTTGCAGCACTCTGTACCACTAGTGTGTATAAAATGTAAGTATATTTTTGTTACTTATAACGTTTTTATATAATTTTTACTACAGTAATTAAATTCCTTTATTATAATATACATGTTTAGAGCTAAAAGGGGATTCAATAACATTGAAATACATATTATTATTATAATTAATTAATATTATTATTTTCATTTATGGTTGCATGGAACCAACTCATAGGTTTTGATGAGTGTGAATATTTTACTATTTACTATGTTTATGTAAAAATAACATGATCAGTATTTCTAATTTGTTGATATATGTTTTATTCTCAGCAGTTTTTGAAATCTGATGAGTTATCAGCAGTTCTCTAGAAACTATCAGAAGAGGAAGGAAACGCCAATGAGGACTGTTTCGATTTTTTCTATTTAATTATAAGTCTTAATAATAATGTATTCATAAAATTATAATTGATTATAAGTCTTAATTTTGATAAAAATATCATAATTGTTCAAAAGTCATAAGTGTCTATTTGTTTCATGTGTTAGTTGGCTTTGAGGTCTTTCATTGTTTAGTAATAAAATATCATTAATAATATAAGTGTAACATTTGTTTTAGTTTTATTTTTAAGCCAGAATTACAAAACTAATGTAATTTAATGAATGTATTTCATACAAATGACAAAAACCCAGAATTACGATATGCAGCACTGAGTGATTGAATTGATTGAATGAACCAATTCAATAAATTGGTTCATTGATTAGGGATTTTTTTACAAAAGTAATGTTTTATTAATGGTTTGTTAGAAATGAACGTAAAATAAGCCTTTGACCAAACTATTTAAATAAACAAAACAGTTCTTGCAAAGGAAAGTTGAATATAATAACCATCTGTATTCTATTTAGTTGTGTTTTATTTCAGGAAGAGTACAAGGAAGCATTTCTTTTAGTGAAAGACCTTGAGCCGTCAGTTCCACAAGAATACATACTCAAGGGCGTGGTTAATGTTGCCATTGGACAGGAAACTGGCTCAGTAAGTTTCAACTTGATCAGATTATTGACAGCATTGCCAACGTGATCGCTAATAAAAGATTAATTAGATCGCACTTTGCCAAAAATTATTTTATATGAAAGGAATATGAAATCAGGAAAGTAACACCTCTGTACTCCCAATACTCTGCATATTTTTAGTATCTCTGTTTTCCCCCAAGAAAGAACCAATTAGCTGGCGTGGTGGCTTAGTGGCTAAGGCTTCAGACCGTGGAGGGCAAGGCCCAAGGTTCGAATCCCCACTGAGCTAACGGCCGGTACTTCACTCGTTGAATAAAGTTGACGCACAGGCCTGTAGGCCAATGTCAACTAGCAAGTGAAGGTAAAAAAAAATATTTGTTCATTTCAACAATCTCAGAAACGAAAATTCTAAGAAGTACATTGGCTTGGATATAAGCCAGTGACACTTGGAGAAGGTAAGATGTAAAAAAACATACAACATGTTCAGAGAGCAGCAACTTACTTCAAACTTACCAGCTGTAATCTTACACATAATTGACTTAGTCTAAAGGAAATTTCTAATAAGCATATGGGCTACATTTGACTTATACTTTCACAGCAATTTCTGTTCAATAAATCAACTAAAAAGCTGTTTATTAAAACAAGTAATTATGCTTCTATTTCTCCCTAACACACATTTACAAAAAGCAAGAACACATAATTATTCCTAAACCACTTTACACATTTTTGTTAAAAGACCTACATTTTTCTCACCACATTAATTTATAATGATATCCTTTATATTGTACAAAATTTTAATAGTGTAAACATTTTTTTCTTAAAGAAATTCAAGATTTGGTTGATGATACATTTTTATTTATTAATTTTTCTCATTAATACCATAACAATTATGAAATGAGATGATTAGTTTCAATATTTATTTCCCACACAATTTTATAGGTATTATAAGAAAGAATGTTATGAACCTTCTAATGAGCAATGATATATTTGCACTTATCTTTACTGGAATCTGAAACTGGCGTTTTTATTTATGAATTCAACCTGAAATCCATGACTATTGTATTGAATTTTCCCCTTTTATTTAATAATAAATAATGTTAATATTTCTTTTTGGAATAGTTGCTAAGAAAGTGCATGTTAACATTAATAGTTACATCATCTTTTGTCTAGTTATACTCATACTTGGCTTTCAATGGTCATCTATAAAATGCTAAATTTATATTTTGTTTCAAAAAATGTGTAGTGTTCTGTTATTTTATATAGTCATTAAAATGGAATGAAGTTTATTTATCAGAGAAATATACAAGAAAAATACAAAAAATGAATATACACAGAAAATATAGCTAAACATGTTTATAAGTAGATCAATCTTTAAAATCTAACATAAAATAAAAAGTAGTGAGAAATTAAAACAACTTAGTTTTCCCTTAAAAAATAACATACACACAAGACAGAGTAAATAATAACAATAATAACAACTTTTAAAGAAAACGTTAGTAAATAAAATACTCTCTGATAAAAAAACTACACAAAAAAAAGACAAGCTTCCTGTTAACGTGTAGGAGCACCAGTGGAAATTACATCGCTTCTTTACAGAAAATCAACTATCCCCATTTTCAATTTCTTGGAATGGTTATTTCAACAATCACACCCCATATCACAAATTGTTCACTTGAAAATGTATGTAATCTATTTGCTGTTATTTAATACACTAACTAAACATCTGAACAGATATAATAATGGACTAATTTTTTTTTTTTATTAGCAAGATCGATTGTCAAGATTATGGGAGAATATGGATTTAGAATGAGTACAAAGCAAATGTAGTCATTGTTGCAAACTAAGGGTGACTATTTCTTATCTTTAATTAATAATAGCCCAATGAAAAGTGAACAGCCATTATCAGCTGGTTCCTTTCAAAATTTGTTTGATTGGGATTAAACTTTAAACCTTTGGCTTATGAAGCTGGACTTCAACCAACCAATTGTTTGTTTAAGTCAATGTGTGAAGTTAAAATTTGTCATATGAGACATTCATTTATAATTACAATAAAATTACACGTTATAATTAATTGAAGTAAAAAATATGTAAAAATTATATACAATTCAATTATATCCAAATAAGAAACTAAACAATAACATACAGTAAAGGAGCAAGAAGTCAACTAAGTTGCACACACAATACGATTGTATTTATAATTTAATTTAAGGAATAATAATTAAATTTATTTGTTTAAAAACATTTGAAAATTAGTTTGTAATGAATTTAATCAGTCTATTAATTTCATATCAAGATAGATAGTTTTATATAATAGACTTGCATACCTACTGAACCATGAGTGTTATTGTTTTAGTTACGATTTAGTTTTGTTAATGGAATTTTTCTGTGGTCACTTCAGGTCAGCTCAACACTCACCACTAGGGTGACTCATCCTTGCGCCACCATAATTGTAGGCAGCAAGCGTCTGTGGCTTCACTTCTATTGGTCATGTGTTTGTTGAGTTATTCATACTTCTGCCACTGTGGAAGCTCCAAAAATCTTGCACATCGTTTCAGGGCAAATTAAATTAGAGACAGTTTGGTCTCTTCTTTAGCATACTTTTGAAAACTTTAGTGAAAAAAATCAAACAAATCTACCTATGAACAAGCTCTATCGATCTGTTGTAAAAATGAAATGGCTATATATTTTTGTTAATATTTGTTTTATTTTTAGAGGGAACACATCAAAGTAGCACAGCAATTCTTCCAGTTAGTTGGTAGCAGTGCTAGTGAGTGTGACACTATTCCTGGCCGACAGTGTATGGCATCATCGTTCTTTCTCCAGCGCCAGTTTGACGATGTTCTACTCTACCTCAGCTCTATCAAGAGTTATTACTGTAATGATGATAGCTTCAACTTCAACTATGCCCAGGTATAGGAAAAACCATGCCACTGTTTGTGTGAATTGGGTTAATTTTTATTTTAGTACAAAAACTACCAATATATCTTCACACTCAGCAGGTTTAGTTATAACACTAGAGAAGTCTCGGTTGTCCATGTTGGGTGATTTTCATTGTACGGATGTTGTGTGGGGAAGATAACTGAACATCAGACTTATCAATTAACAGAAAATCAGACCAACACTACGTGGTTCGGATTCCACGTAAAGCTGTAGGTCACTTAGTTGCCCTAGCTGTTAGGCTACAGTAGAACCCCGCAAATCCGAACTGATTGGGGGAACAGCCTGTTCAGATTCCTTAAAGTTCGGATTATCCAAAAATTACCGTAACTAATCATTCAAAGCATTCCTACAAGTCTCAGAATCGTTTAACTCAGTCGTTATGTTTACTGATAGATTACAACGACGTAGTGGGACTAGCATGCGTCAATGAGTTGACCTTACATTTCTGCACCTGTCCCTCACCTATCACTTAGATTGATGGTACAGATCACGGTACCTATAAATGAACACGAACACGTACGTATTACGCACGTACCCCCTGACGTCACATGAGCAAAGTGGATCAACAAATAAACACAAAAATACTCGTTCTAATTCTTTGGTTACAATTCTAGCTGATTACTGGCGAATCGCTTGCCTACTACTTAGCTTAAAGCTTCCATGTGATTTTTTGCCGAAGTGACGTCACAGTCTACTGTGCAGCCTCGCCGTGATACCATAGACCTCTGGTATCACGGTCTATCTATGGTGATACGTACCATCTGTTCTAGTTCTAGTTACCGTGCTACTGATGCGATACATAGACAGCACCATTTTTTAGTTTAATTGCAAACCCACTGTACAGTTCATTGCACTTTTTATGCAGTGTATTCGTGTTGTGTTCAATACTGAAGTTATCGTAATATTTTAGCCTTACAGGAGGCTATTTTATCGAATTCGGCGTTTGATTCGTTATTTACGTAATTTTACTCTGAAATGTAGTTTGGTTTTTGGTAGACCTGGTCTTGCGTTGGATTGTGGTACGAGAGTTAATTAATCGTACACTATTAAATTTTCATGTTATACTTCACATGGTATAATAAACATGGTTTTAAGTCACCTTCAATTATATAATTATTTCATTTTCAGTTTGCGTTAGTTCGGATTTGCCAAAAGTTCAGACTGTTGGGGTTCGGATTAGCGGGTTTTTACTGTATTAATAAATTGCCCTTTCTGAGAAACAGTTGAACTCAGTTAGTAATCAGACAACACTCATCCTAACCTCATATCATCATTCATATTCGCCTTAAAATATGCACAACATTGTGTCAGCGTCTTATATGTAAGAACTAAAATCTATATTTTTCAGTGACAACCACGTTAAGGTGCTAGATAGCACCCATTTTTATAGAACAGTTTTTAAATTCTAGAGAAAGTGTGTAAGGTTTTCAAATTAAATTCAGATATTGGAATATATTTCTGTAGGGCCTATACAGAATCATTCATTATATACATAAAAATGAGTAGGTAATAAAAAGGAACATGTTTTATGTAGGTTAATGTATTGGACTTATTACATAACCCTAAATCTTTGTTTAGATCAATGTTTTTGCTAGCTACAATTGTGCAGGGAACCAAAGTATTTTTATCCTAGATGCCATACAAAATAATGGATGCTTATCAAGGGAATATAGACAATATCACACTATATATTGTGTGATATAGTTAAATTATTATAGTATAGTATATAAATGGATTTTAAAACTTAGAACATGAAAGTATTATATTCATGAAGAAGAGTGTTATAGTATAATCAATAACAAATAAAATGTATCTGAAAAGTACGGCATGAGAAGCAATTGACTTTGTACTGTCCATTAGGAATATAATAATCTATATGTCATGGTCGGCACTGGTGGCACAGTGCTGTAACCCAGCTACTTGGGGACAAAGTGTTTGGGAGATTGGTTGCTATCTGCGTGGACACTACTAGAGAAGTCTGGGGTGTCCATGTTGGGTGATAACCATTGTGCGGATGTTTTGTGGGGGAGATAACTGAATATCAGGCTTGTTAATTAGCTGAAAATCAAACCAGCACTACGTGGTTCGGATTCCACGTAAATCAGTAGGTCCCTTAGTTGCCCTGGCTGTTGGGCTATTAATAAATTGCCCTTTCTGAGGAACAGTTGAACTCAGTTAGTAACCAGACTACACTCATCCTACACTCATACTCGTATCATCATTCATATTCACCTTAAAATACGCACAACGTTGTGTCGGCATCTCATATATAAGAATATATACATTAGCCATTTACTAAAAACTGTAGGTTATTATATTTTATTGTAATAGTTCATTTATTTAATTAATAATTGAAGGGGTCAGTGGAAGAAGGTGGTATGTAACATATTTTTAAATTTTGAGGTTTTCACGTGGATGAAGGTGGTATGTTACAATGCAACTTTTGGTACCACTCCCAGCTCTCTAAAACACTTACTAACGAATATTCTAGGTGATGAAGGGTACTCTATAAATTATAAACATCTAATGGAAGAAGGTGGTATGTAACACTAAAATACACATACCTCCTTCATCCATTTGAGAGTGTACAATTCTGGTTACATACCTCCTTCATCCACTACTCTATGGAATAATGGTGACTGATTTCTCATCATAGCAGTCACCTTTCTGTCAGCTGCATCTTTGTCGTTGTTTTTAAGTAGGTAGTGTAGGTTAATATAAGAAATAATTATTATATTATTTATTATTATACTATAGCTAGGGAAAAAGGACTGGCTTACATAGGTTATAAAGGTCAAATAGTTCCGGCCAAATCTGTTGTAGGCCTAACAGGAAATTTGTGCTCGGAGAAGTGTCGCCTCAAATGCAACGAGAATTTCCCTATGGATCATAGACAATCAATTTTGTCAAAGTTTTACAAACTAGATGTTAATGCAAAAAATGCCATATTGTTTGGCTCAATGAATGTTTATCCTGTTCAAAGGCCAAGAAAGGGAGCAACAAATCACAAGTCGGCTACCTTTAAATATGTCGTAAGGTTTCAAGGAAAACAAACCTTTGTATGTAAAACCGCTCTTGCTTCGCTGTATCAAATTGGGAAAAAAAGATAGATTTAATTCAAAAAACTATGAAAAAAGGTTCATCTGCTCCTAGTCCTGATAAAAGGGGAAGACACGATAGCAGACCTCATAGAACTCCTGATGAAGTAAAGGAGTATATTCAGCAGCATATTTCCACGTTTCCTGCTGAAGAGTCCCATTACTGTCGGGTGTCAAATATATTTAAGAAGTACCTATCACCACTGCTTTCTGTACCCAAAATGTACAATCTTTACTTAGAAAAATGTGCTGAGAATAATGTTCCTGATTATTTTCGTATCACTGAAAGCACTTATCGTAATTTTTTCGTGTCACAATTTAACCTGTCATTTGGCCACCCGAAAAGCGACACTTGTAGTACCTGCGATGCAGGTGAATCAAACGAAGAGCATGTTGAGATGTACCACGCATCATTTGAATTGCTCAAAGCTGACAGAGAGAATGCGAAAACATCTGATAACGTCGCTTATCTAACCGTAGATTTGCAGCAGACAATGCCTCTGCCTCGCCTGAGTACATCGAAGGCATTCTACCTTCGACAACTTTGGTTTTATAACCTTGGCATGCATATTTTGACTAAAGATTCAGAAAGTACCACGTTCTGTGTGTGGACAGAAGACCAGGCTTCAAGAGGAAGCAAAGAGGTAACCAGTTCTCTGCTTACAGCCCTTGAACGTGAAGAGTCTTTAAGAAATATAGACCATCTAGTTATATGGTCAGACTCGTGTGCTGGCCAAAACAAAAATTTTCTGATGATCAGTTTGTACCAGTACTTAATACACAAAGGCCAATTCAAAGTCATTGACCACAAATTTCCTGAAGTTGGTCATACCTACTTGGACTCCGACAGACTTTGGTCGGATAGAGAAGAATTTGCGCAAGCATCAGAATGTCTACTCTCCTGACGAGTACAGACAGATCATTGCTAAATCTAGCAAAAAAAAACCAAGTTGTGGATATGAAGGAGCATTTTAGAGAAATTGAAGACCTGCCTAAAAAGATGAAGCTTTACAACAGGAAAGTTAATGTCGTGAAAAATCCACTGAAGTTCAGAGACAATGTTAAATGGATACGTGTTACTGAATACGGGTTGTATTTATATAAACCTTGCTATGACGAGTACACACCCTTCATGAAGGTGGATATTTCTAGATCCCGCCAAGAAACTCCAACGCTTGAAGGACCAATTGACCTTCCCAGGCTGTTGAGACCATTTGGAAGTCTGAAAAGAGAAAAGGTTGACAACTTACAAGAACAACTAAAGTTTGTGCCAGAACACTACCGGTGGTGGTACCAGCAGATAATTGACGGCTATCAGGCTTAACTTGTAGTATTTTATTGTTATTAAAAAATCAACATTTCAATAAACATGTGTGCATTATTCTTAACAATGATGCTATTTAACTCTCTCATTCATTATAATAGTACAACAATTAGATTTAAACCCTAGTGGAAAAAGGAGGTATGTACAGTTTTTTAATAAAAAAACATACAAAATATTAAAATAATGGAACACAACTAATAGGACACTAATTCTATCACCAATAACTGTAATAACTAGGGTATACATGATTTTTAAAATTTTTGTTTGAAGAGTTCCAGCGGAAAAGCTTTAAAGACAAATATCTCAAAACTTGCTTTTTGTGACATACCACCTTCTTCCACTGACCCCTTCAATTATTAATTATCATATGGCTTTTGACATACATGGATTTCAGATTAAAGTTTGGAAATGCATTTAATTATGTTTAGTAAACATTTTGACAATACACTTAGAATTTTTTGTCAATATTGTAGAGCATTAGTCTCTTGTAATCATAAATAGCACATTTGAGTCGGAAATCGTCAGTAGTGTTCAAAATGGGAGTTGGGGCAGATGGGTTGCATGTAGCACTGCACCCAAACAGATATACAGTTTTACTAAAAGAAAGAAAAACTAACTACCGTTTAAACCAAATTACACCATAAGAAAGGATAAAAAACTGAATTAATGAATGATGTAAATACAAGTTATTTTTTTTTTTACAAGTTATTTATTCTTAATTTATATTCCATACTAAGTTTGTACAAATCTCATTTTAACATAAAGATACTAAATTATAATAATGTTTAACTCAAATTAGTTATAAAATTAATTGTGATTAGAATATTCCTTTTTGCAGGCTAAAGCTGCCTTGGGTCACTTTAAAGAGGCTGAAGAGATTTTCCTCATGGTACAAAATGAAAAGCTGCACAATGACTATGTATACATCAGTCATCTTGCTCGTTGCTGTAAGATTTAAATTATTCATCATCTTAAAGAAATTCATCTAGCAGAAGTATTAAGGAACAACCTTTTCAAGGAACAGAATTTCATTAACAGTATGATTATCAAAACTGTCACCATCTGATTGCCTTCACTTAAGTCTGAAAGTTTCCTATGCTATTAGAATGTGAAATTGAGAGATAAGAAACTTGTCCTCATTCCTCGGTTGACCTTCAATCTCCATAAAGGCCTATGCCTAATTAGAAAGTTTTAACATGGTAAAATTCATGCATATCTCTTAAGAAACTTGAAGCAATCAAAATATGCAGTCGTACATAGTTTTCAGGCAGGCAGAAAATGAGAAGCCGTAAAAGGTAAATGACTAGATAGTTTCATGGAAACGTAATCAATATGTGTTCCCAACTCATATTATGGTCAATAGATTCCTAAAAATTTTACAGAATCTTATAAATCATTCTCAAGTTTACTACTAAAATTTAATTCAAACTGAAAATTATGTTGTGGCTTTTAAATTCTTTTAGTAAGAAACCATTGTAAGCCAAGAAATAAAGCACAGAAACCCGGGAAATCTGTGCAGCAGCTCGGATTGAAATGCGGTTTTTTTCAATTGCTTCAGGAAGGCATCAGGAAATGTTGTGACCATTTTGTGTCGTCTACTTTTTGAAAATTGCATCGATGCATAAAAAAATGCATTCTAAAAATTGCATTTTTTAAAAATAATTAAGAACAAATTCATATCTTGCCCAGAAATCACTTAATGACACAAAATTTGATACCCGCATATTTTACCAGTTGGAGAACCAGAATCTGATGTTGAAATTCACCCCTGGGCATCTGGAGGTCGGGAAACTATCAGAAATGTCATCCCTGGGAGTTCTATGGAAACTCCTGATAAAATCAACTGAAAATCAGTACCTGTGGGTTTTTTATTTGCTCGTCTCCAAAATCAAATCAGCAACCTTCCCCAGGGTACCTGGTGCGAGCATCCTGACTGTAACTCTCTTCTCTGGGGGTTTTCTGTAAATTCTTTATAAAATTGATTGAATCCATAGAACTCCTGGGGAAACTATCAGGGGAACCTAGACGTTCCTGATAGTTTCCAGACCTCTAGGTGCCCAGAGGTGAATATCCACATCAGATTCAGATTTAGGTTCCCTGACTCGAAAAACCCCTGGGTACCAAATTTCGTCTCGTACGAGTGATTTCTGGATAAGATAGGAATTTTGTCTTAATTGACCAAAGAAATACACTTTTGAGAATGCATTTTTTATGCAGCGATGCAATTTACAAAAAGTGCACAATACAAAGAGGTCACAAAGTTTCCTGATGCGTTCTGGAAGCAAATGCAAAAAACCGCAATTCCATCCGACCTGCTGCATAAATTTCCTCAGGATTTGCCGTTTTAGTGCTTTTTCCTGACCTGTTTGATTTAAACCAAAGAGAAGCTTCTTTCATTGTGATTTCAATTGAATTATTAAGACATGCCATACATCACTAGTGTTAATAAAATATGTGTGGCAGTAACTGAGTTAGAAAGATATGTTTTAATACATCCTTAACATCCTGTGACATTTATCACCAATACAAACTTTCCTGAGCTAGGTGAAGTGGAAATGTGTATAAACAAATTTATCATTCATGTTGCCTCATCGTATTGGAGTATGAGATCCAGTAGTCAGATGTGCTAGCATTGCAAACTGGCTTCGCAACCTATGGAGTTTTTCGATAATATTTATGGCAGGTTTCTAAAGATACTGATAGCACATATAATTCTTGACTGTAAGACTAAACTCACAATCAACCAGTTTAGCCCTGTTTCTCTAATGTTACATATTTGGGCCTCAAGGCTGTTTTGGACACTTGAAAGTTCAACTGTCCGGTGTTTTAGATACAACTACCCAAAAGTTCAACTCCACAATGCAAATCTCAAACATGATTGTTTGAATTTTGCTCTTGAATACTGCCACTGTTCTTTTAACTTGTTGTGCATTACCGGTTGTCATTGTGTAATGCAGTAGAAAATCCGAGCTGGCATTTGTTTACTTCTATAACATACGGCAGAGTCCATTTCTCAATTGGGGAAACGGTAGAGTTCATCATGTACATACTCTCTGCATTGTCAGTCTTTTGTTTAATGTGGCGGAGTGAAAACAGAAAATTTTTTCTCGTTCATTTAAAAGATGTAGTTACTGTACATCCTTTAAAATCACTAAAATTATACTGTATACCAAGTTTTTATTTAAATAGTATACAGTAACTTAACATATGACATTAGAATTTTAAATAAAAAACACAGTTATTTTTAAAAACATATGTTTTTCAAAATACATGATTTTGACAATAAATAGTCGGCCTCCTTAGTCTCAACAAATTTCACCACACCTTCAGGATTTGCTTTCCGTGCAATTTTAGGCGCTACTCTCTTACTTCTCATCCTATATTAGTGTTTGAGTTTGTTTTTTATGGAAAACCATGTTACTTGTGACTTATGTTTTATCCAGCTTGACGTACCCCCAAATAAGGCCGGATAACCGTGGTGTATTGTAATAGCAAATACCTCACTATTTAAACTGTGTTCTTTATTGATAAATGTTATTCCAAATACTAACAATAATTAAAAACACTCTTATCACTTAAAACAAAGAGTATTTTAAGTTATAAAAAAACAAGTAATTTAAAATGTACATTATTTATTAACAATATGTAATTACAGATGTAATGACTGGAAAACCACAGTCGGCTTGGGAACTGTATCTGAAAATGGAGACATCAGCAGATTCTTTTAGCCTCCTTCAGGTATGTGTGTTAAAAAGTGGTTGTAACTTAATATAGTTTAGTTTTTTAAAACGGTAAATTCATATTATTGACTTTCAGGTTAATCAGTCTTATAATTCATTACAAATACAGTAAATTAACAACAACAATAATGATATTTTATTGACACACAACTTCAAAAAGCATTGAAAAAGTCAGATTACATCTATAGTCAAGTCAAAAAACTAAAATATTACTGTATACAAATATATATTTGTATACAGTATAATCTAGATAAAACTCTTGTTTTATCTAGATCTAAATAGTTAAGTGAAAGATAAAATATGGCAATCCACTGTTAAGTGTTCAAACATAATATTTGTTTCAAAATTGATTTACAAAAATGTATGTAATTTTGAGTGCTACTAACTTTTCTGTGAACAAATATATGTGAACAAATTCTGTCAACAATATCTGGTTTGTGGATAGTCAGCTCTGTCCAAAAAACTGTTACATTATAAGCAAACTCCATCTTTTCACTCTAACAAGTATGTGGTCATGATTTTCAATGACAAGGGTTTTAGAAGAGACTAGGCCCATTTTACTTCAATTTGATGTAGAAGTTTCTTGGGTAAATTGTTCACCGAGAGAATCATCCGGTATTAAATGCCTTTATATTATTTAAATTATGTAAGAAACATTCTTATTATTTAAATTTTAATCACTAAAGTAACTAAAAAATTCAATTTATTATTCTATCTATATTTTTTTATTTGAAAAAAAAACTTAACTGAGCAGTTCACATGGGCCTGCAGGCCTGTGCATTAACTTTATGCAAAGTACCGACCATCAGCTCAGCTGGGGGCCTTGGACACTGCCCTTCGCAGTCCAAAGCCTTAGCCATTGAGCCACCACACCGACTCAGTGGTCTTTGATATATTTAATAGCAATATAAATGTATGTATATTATTTTCAAGGGATTCTGATAAAATGTTGGAGTCAGAGGAAATAAGATCTTGTATATTAATTTGTTTTTGGCACGTTGGCTCGGAAAGTAAGCATTTTTATGTAGGACTGTAAGGATATGTAAACCTTTATTGGAAAAGGGGCGGGCTTTGTACTAAGGAAAAAAAACAAGGTTTTAAACTATTTATTGTTAAATCACACACTTAAATGCTCAATTTAGTTCAATAGTTCTGGTGTTTTGCTATACAATTTCAATTTACCTTTAACATTTAGAAAAAGTAATTTATTTTTATTCAGGTATTGGCAAATGACTGCTACAGAATGGGCCAGTTCTGGCATGCTGCAAAGGCATTTGATATGCTTGAACGACTTGACCCTAGCCCTGAGTACTGGGAAGGCAAGAGAGGTGCTTGTGCCGGTGTTTTTCAACTAATAATAGCTGGCAAACAACCTAAGTAAGTATCATGGTAAAAGGTACACTGCAACCCTGTCCTGTTACTTGCCATAATATTGCATTGTTTGTCAGTTATCCTTGGCTTAGGTATTTCAACTTGTCTTTTATTAAGTGAATCACCATTTTAATCAACAAAATATTTTACACAGTTTTAAAAGATGATGTTAAGAAATTAATTTTACCTGACTTGGGTTTATTAGTTTAACATTAACAACCAGTATTGGGTTTTTGAGCATATTTTTTATTTGGGGAGGGGGGAGGCAGAGCCCTTAAATGTTGTCTCTGCCAAAATTTAATAGTATAATGTGATTTAGGAGATAAATTCCTATAGTTTGCTAACACACTTTCTGCTAGAGGTCGATAATGGTTCCATATTATTTTTTCTGCTAGAAGTCGACAAAAATGGAACGTCAAGGAGCCTCTGAGGCAGAAATCAGAATTTTCCCAGGGTTGAAACCGGTGCCAATCGATTTCTCGTGGTCAGAAACCCCTCAAAAAATTAAAAATCCTTGGAGCCAAAGAAAATTTCGCCAAATGTGGCTTGTTTTAGATAATAAGATTACCGAATAGCTTAGCTTATTCTTAACATTTTTCTCTTTTTTTTAAGAAATAGGAATAAGAAATTAAAAGTTTCAATGATGTGAATGTTTATTGACTATAAAGCTATCAACATTGAATTGTGCTGCTCACTGAGATAGTTTTATTTGTATGCACTTTTGTTCAGAGCATAAATTGACATTTTGCTTCTGTCATATTCTCTACTTGCCTGAATTCACAAAATAATTGAATTGCTAATAATATTTAATGGTGATTTATAGATGTCAGTAGCGTAGTTAGTTAAAGCTCAGCTTCATAAGCCAAAGGTTCTCAGTTCGTTCCCAATCAGAATCGAAACAAATTTTGAAAAAGATCAGTTGATAACCACCGGCTGTTCATTTGTCATTGGGCTATTAATTAATGACACTTTTTAAGGAATTCGACTTTAGTTTGTAACAATGACTACATTCACTCATCACACTCATTCAAAATCCATATTCGCCCATGTCCAGACAGTCAGCACCTTAAAAATAAAGAATAATTAATTAAAAACAACTGCTGGCTCGGATGGTAAGAGTTTGTGATTTATAAAAAAAATTGTTTTCCTGTCATTTAACATTATGCATGATTTCAGAGAGCTTCTACCAGATGTAATTCAACTTCTGCGCAACACTGCTAATCCTCAAGTAGAAACAATAATTTGGACTATGAAAAGATGGGCAAAGGAAAATAAAATAAATGTTTAATTAAGGTTTCATAAGCTATAATATATTATAAATTAATATAATAAATATACATATATATTTAATATGGTTAATGAAAATTCCTTGACAATTATTTGCAGTCATTTTTTATCCTTCTTATAAAGTTAGTTTGTAAATCATAATTATGATCAATTTTTTTAGAAGTCACAGCTTTCAATCCAGATGTTATTTTTAGTAATCAACGTAGGTTAAATCCTGACCTTTTTAAATTCTCCTGGCCCCCCCCCCACCTAAAAATGACCTTTTGGCACAGTTTTTCTTGGCATCACAAAAGAAATTTATTTGATTGTTATTTTTTTATTATGGTAGAATATTCCTATATATGCTAATCATCTTGGGCAGTTCTGTTGGCAACCAGAAAAAAATGTCCTTGTCTCGCCCTGAATATGGCTGATTGTAATGTAGCTAAAAAGTCATGTTTGTAAATAGTCTACATAGCCCAGTGACGCGGTCAAACCCCAAAGACCAAGATTTTGTTAGTAATAGTAACAACTAACTGTGGAAGCTTGTCCATAAAGACCGAATAATGGCAATTGGATCCCTTGCTAATCTCGCTTTCCGCCTTAGTTGCGGAGAAGCATTTAAAAACTTGGGTAAACTAACCCTGTCTGCCAGCCAGCACTCAATGTATACGAAGCAGTTCTACATGTCAACAGACTCAATATTGAAACCCACACAATGCTCATGGCCACAACACTAGACACACCTCCAGGTATGTTCTCTCCCTGCACCGAATTGTCCTCTTCAAAATAAAAACGTGTAGCAGAAAATTCCTAAATCGACTGCCAGAAGCTCCTAAACACTAACAGTAAATGCACTGAACTAATTGCTTCAAGAGTTCCTTCTTAAGAGACAATTCTACAGCAACACAAAACTATAATAATAACAAATAATAATAACTAAACAAAAATAATAACTTTCACCCTACTATGTATTTGACTGTCTTACTGTACTTAATATTCATGTGATAAATAAATTTCAGTTATGTATGTTCATCTTAATACCAGCGTTCTTATTGAACTTGTTATTTTTACTGAGGTTAGAAAACAAATCCCCTACAGATCAACGAGCCTTTTGACTATTATCCTTGCACAAGGGACTTGGGATAGGAGTTGTGTAAATACAGTAGTTGCAACAGTGGAGTTTTAAAAGCACTCTCTTAACATAATCAACATATCAAACACTTCAAAATTAGATTATGAAATGTTAAGAAGAAGAAACACACACATATATATATATATACACAAGTAAAAGAAAAGACGATATCTCAAAATGTACAAACCTTCGATGACTATTGTATTTTGTACAGCTCTGGGCAAGGATTTAAATTTCCTTCATAATTGATGTGTTGTGTATTGCATAAATCTGTCCAAAAAGTATCCGACTTCCGTTCACTTTTCAGCTACGGCGCCAGTTATTGGAGGGGAGGCAGGACCCTACTCCTTCATTGAACTCGCTCAAGTCACTCAGTAAGTCACAGCGCTCTGTTCCGTACGGTACTGCCATCCGTGCATGTCGCATTTCACTATGACTGAACGTGTTGGGCAACTCATCTGCATTAAAACTTGGCCATTCAGCATCATAGACAATTGTAATTATACGAGAAGTTTATGCTGAAGAACCTAATTAATAAATTTTTGGGCGATATACAAATTAAAGAGTGGTTTTGGCGGTTTAAAAATGGCTGCCTATCAGTGGAGAGTGATGAGCGATCTGGCAGACCTTTAACGGCTAGAATCGCTGAACATTTTGAACGTATTCGTGCAGCAATTAATGAAAACCGTTGATTGACTGTCTTAGAGCTGGAAGAAGATTTAGGAATACTAAAATCGTGAGTTTGCAACATTTTACACGAAGATTTGAAAATGAACCATATTTCGGTTCATGTTTGGTTCACATGCCAGCTCATTCCTCGAATCTGACCCAGCATTTTTTTGTCAAACATGACATTAAATAACTACAATAGCCTCCCTACAGCCCTGACATAGCTTCTTGTGACTTCTGGCTATTTCTGAAGTTAAAAATTCATTTGAAAGGAAAAAGGTTTGACGATGTTAAAGAAATAAAACGTGACATAGGACCTGTTAGGCATTCAAAAAAATGAATTTAAGAAGTGTTTCTGGAAGTGGAAGGAGCGTTGGCAAAAGGTAGCTGCTTGTGGAGGGGAGTACTTTGAAGGGGAGTAGATCGCTGAGTAGCACATTTTCATGCCAGACGTCAAGGTCGGACACTTTTTGGACAGGCCTCGTACGCTCAACAGACTTTCACTTTATGTGGGGTTCACAACTAATATGCTGACAAATTAGTTGTGAAAGGAATCAATTATTATATATTAATTTCTTATATTTTATTTGAAAAGTGATACTGAAAGTTCCTCACTTCGTCTATGAACAAATTGCGAGTGGTTTTTCAAAATTTTCAAAAAGCAATATTATCTCTCAATAAATATTCTTTTGGAAAAACTATAAAATGGGTTAATATAATAAATTATATGGCATAACGCAAGGAATTGTAACTATCTAATTATTTTCTATGGGGTTTAAGTTATAGCAATAAAAAACCACAAATAGAAAATGAAAATTTTAATTAGAACACTTAAAACTTAGTTTTACATTGCTAGAACAATAAAGTCAAGTCTTATTAGTTTAATTAAACATTAAGTAAGAATAGTCTGTCCAGATGGATGGATCAGACAATGTTACACACTTCCAGCAGACATTTCAGTCCAGAGTTAGTGTTGACAGGTGCCGTTTTTGCTTAGTTTTTTCCCCGATTACAGATTACGTAATTTCTAAACAAAGCTCTTGAATGCACGGGAGAGCCAATAGCCAACCGATCCAAGAGGTCAGAACTTTGGGCATGAGTTAGATATAGATGTAGGGCAGGTTCAAATCCTTCTGCAGAAAAATAATCTGTAGGGAAAATGATAGCCTCTACTTAAAAACCTTACATTTTTGAAAATATTATTTTGCTCCAAATGGATTAATATTTTACATAAAGCTGCAAGTCTTTGCTAATAATTCAATAGAAATATAGATAAAAAATAATACGTATAGTTCAGTTAGTAGGTGGATGGAAGGACGTGTCAAAACGTAAGCTGGGTGGATGATTAGACTTAAGGAGCATGGACCTACGGCCTCGCAAGAAAACTCTGCATAGGAGGGGCTCTGCCTTCAGCCTTTCTGCATTTACCCTTACTAGAGGACCTCATCCTCGATATGGTCCATTCAGGATACTCTGCTTATCACATTGTGTAGGAAGGTCAGCCTTTGGCCTCGCGAGGGACCTCTGTATATGGCCTTGTAGGGGAGCTCGTCCTTTAGTCTCATGAGGGACTCCGACTGTCACTCTGCATGTAATAGGTACAGTCAGTGGAGATGACACCCCATCTGCCTGCCTGTACTAGAACATGTCTTTATTTGTACAGAGTGATTGATTTGGTAGAGCATGATGAGAATAAAGAATAAGATGACCCTGCTTAATAAATCATCTAGAGTCTCAGTAGAAAATACTTCTGTTTGTAAATAGCAAATTAATACATAACATTTCTCCATGTCCATCCATCTGGTATACACTAGTGTTATGAAATAAAAATTCAAAGAGCAAATTAAAATTGGACTATTCTTAAATTATATATAAAAAAAACTATACTTTGATAAATATTTTCTTATCTCAAATTACAACAAAACAATATTCTTTGATCAGGAATCACAGTCATAGTAAATATAAAGATTACGTTAATAACAACCATAGTATAGTACACCTAACACCAAAATACTGACGTTTCATTATATAAATTGCAACATACAATATTATAATATAAAACAAACTGACCTTGATAGTATGAAAAGTAAATAAATTACTCTCACAAAAAGGAACTCTGAGATTGCACATTTTGTGAATTACTTACATAAAAATGTAGTAATTTTAATTAATTTAAATTTAATAATATTATTGAATTATACCACCAATACCACTCTATCTTTATAGTTGCTTTATTGTGTTGCTTGCTTGCCTCAAGAATACTTTGCAACCATGCTTTATCTGTCACATATTAATCAGTCACAGTGGAATTTGCCATTTAACAACTTCATTGCTGGAAACGCACTTGTGCGTCAAGTTGAGCTTGTGACGTGTAAGGACGGCGCACTTACTCAACCCAGTAACCTATTGGGTCAACTAAAACAGCCAATTACTAGTTTATTGTTCAGTGTGTTTGTTTTGCGTTCTATACATTTGTATTTAGAGGTTATATGACTTTTTAAGTGTATTTGTTTTTAGTTTAACATTTTCATTATTTATTAGATAATTTTCAGAAATTACACTTACAGTTTCAGCATATATGTTTTATCAGCAAGGATATAATATTTTATCAGCAGTGAACGTGTTAAAGGAATAAAAAGTGTAACACAGTCAGTTGTTGATCACCATCTCCCAAATTTTATATCTGGTTTATGGATCGATCAATCTACTCCATTGAAGAGTTCTACACAAATGACAGAAAGACCTTCTTAACTATTGTCATGTTATTTTACTCTTGTAATTGACGCCCTTACTTTTAATTAAGAAAATTTAAATAAAGATTATGATTGATTGATTTAACTGTAGTTAATTACACAAATTCTATTTAAAAATGAACAAAAAATAAATAAATAAATAAAAACAACTATTCGAATTGTTTTAGAAGAAAATGTTACAATTAATGACAAAGAATTATCTTGGGTCATTCAGCTAAAATTATGCTAGTTTGTAAATTGTAGTATTATGGGCTACAAAATAAAATGAAATAATACAAAATATTGAAAAAATTGTCTTCAAGTTATAAACATTAAGTACTATAATTTTAATAAAATTTCTTCAAATGTTTTTAGTAAAGAGGTAATTAATAAAAAGCAGCTAATATATATTATACAATTTTTAAATTACAAATAGCATAAATATATTAATTAAAAAATATTATTAATAGGTAAATTATTTTATTACAGTAGAATCTTTATTATGTGAGGTGATTTGGACCGAGACCATCTCAGACACGTAAAAATGCAGATAATAATATCATAAAAATAAAGAAAAAACAATGAAGATGCATAGAAGTAGTTAGCTATAACAAAACAAATTTATGTAAAATAAACATAAATACAAGTTTTTACTGATTAAACAATTAGTCTGTGCGTGTGACAGTGTTGTTACTAACCATACTAATAACAAATATTACAATAATAAACACCAGCTGATAGAAATAAAAGATATATAAAACTTCTTCAAGTTGTTTGAGTAGGCTGAGTCCCCTCTTCACTCCTCACCTATGTCCAGCTGTCACTGGTCGTGCGCCCAGACTAATTGTTCAATCAGTAAGCAAGCAGGAACAACAGATTATTTTATTTGAAAGTATTATTGCTGCAGGATGTCTAATTGTCTGGAATAATTGATTTATTGGTAAAAGTTTAGAAATATGTCCTTAGTTGATATTATGACTGAACAATTTAATTCCTTTAAATGTCAAATTTGTTGACAACGACTGCACGGCATTCTTTTATGTTGTCTGATCTCCTATATTACTGTTTATTACCCTACCGTTTGTATTTCCTCCATCTACGGTAGTACAGACTCTGTGATGGTGGTACTCGCCACTTATATGCATGGTACCATTCAGTTCTTACCAAGCGAAATTATCGTATAGCTCCCACCTTCTAAAACGATCAGCATCACGTTCTTACTAGTACAGGAAACCATTTAACATTCTGACAGAATATCTATACCTTTTTCGTAAAATTTGGCGATGAAAAAAATGCTAATTGATTCATTAATTCTTTTTCGTTTCAAGAGAAACAACTCTCTTCTGTTACTCATATCAAAACACAGTGATTAAATAATAAACAATAACAATAATAAAATCAATAAGAGCAACAAATACATATTTGTATTGTAAAATCACAAAAGTCAGCACACTGACCACATTTTGTGAGCGCACATGGCCACTGAGCTGATGGTGAAAGGTGGGAATTAATCACTAGTGAATGTATTCGAGTAGGTCAATAATTCCTAAAATTTGTAATAAACATGTAATATGATGGCCCTGCAGCAGCTTGACTTATCACAAACATCCAATAGAGATACTGATTGCTCGTCTTTGCCTGTCAAACATGCTTCTTGCCATAGCTGCCCTGCCATTACAGTTTTTTTTTTAATTTTTTAACAACAAACTTGGTTGACCCGGAATCTCGGATGATTGGGACTCAGATAACCAGTATTCTACTGCACTACATATTAATTATTTTCTACTGGCAACAAGTAAAAGAGTATAGCATTGATAAAAAATACATAAATTTGATAAAATTACAAACTAAATGTTAAATATTTAAAAGCAGTAACTAGCACATTGTTTGCAAAAGACTTTGCCTGCAGTAACAACCCAGGATTCAAAGTTTTAAGAACCTTACTTCCATGATGGTGTCTATATGATCTTGGATTACTTCCTTGATATCTCGTCTCAAAATTAGTTTCTCACTGACAGGACAAGTTGAAAAATGGTAGCAACGGTGGGACTCCTGACACATGTGAAATTGTAGGGTCATTCAGTGTTTTAATATGTAAAATCTTCAACTAATATTATTGACGCAAGAAAACAAACATAAGATCGTAGGCAAATAGAGGATTACCTCAACATTCTCAGTAAGATGATATAATGATAGTGTGCAAAATAAATGAGCAACAACTATAAAGACCAAAGAAGATTCACTTGTATCATTAGAGAATATTATTTACTTTATAGATTAACAGGCTGTCAGTTAAAATTTATTTTTTTATAATATTATAACCCTAGGTACCAAATTTTTCAACAAATATGCCGAGTGTGTGACATTAAATTCATGTTAAACTATGCAAAACATAAACATATTTTAGCTATAAACTTATAGCTGTATAGTTAAAGAGACTGTCCAATCATTACAATAATCTTCACATGGTTTTTAAACAATCAAGAAAACGTTGATTTGAAAATAAAATTGATTTGAAATAAATTAATATACAAAGAAAAGTACTCCATCATTAATCCTTTTAGTGCTACAGCATTGCTATGAGCGAAGCTGCGATTTACTCGAAAAGAGCGGAGATTGCTATGTGCGACACTATGTACTGTATTTTCTATAATACGCTGTAATAGTTTAATTCTACTGGCCACAAACTATGTATTCCTGTTCTAAAAGCTTCTGAGTATTAGTTTTTACACTTTGGTTGTCTATGGACTGCTTCCGCCTAGCAAGCTGATCTCTTGTTCTGTGTTGTTATATTTTTTTTATGTGTAATATCATATTAATTTAGAGTTTTTTTTAATAGTATAGTGTTTAATAGCAATACTAGGTTTCTATTTTTATAATAATGTGTGTTTTTAATTTTTTTACAAAACTTCTTTATTTTTTTATTAATTGTAGAGTATTCATGTTTCTGACATTTTTGGTGTGTTTTATGGTATAACATTATATTTTTTTCTTTGTAACTATTGCTTATTTTCAGAAATAATAAGCAAATGTCCTAAAGTTATATTTCATAATAGTTATTTCACATCAAACTAAAAAATTTTGTTTGAACATTTTTTTACTGTTTGGTAATTTATAATTTTGTAACTTTTCTATTATGGTTAAATATTTGACATGTTTATTCCCCAATTTATGTAAAATAAAACCATGAAAAAATTATAAAAATATGTTGTCAAATAATTTATTATGATTTTCCAGGCATTTTTGGTAAAAACAGGCAAGCACTCCTGGGTCTGATATATGGCTAGATGTGGTAGCATAAATTTAAAAAGTAGGGTTAGATAAATTAAAAAAGTTTAGTTACAAAGCATATTGCAGTTTTGTAATAAAGAATTAAATTTGATATATTTCAACAACAACATAAGCAATGGAAATCACCTCGGATATAGGTTCACAGCTATGGTCAGCATCCACAACTAAAATGTAAAAATAGTTAATTTATCAAGATATTATTATAAAATCAACACCTTGCCGCTTTAAATATCCAAATTATATACAAACATTTGATTCTGGAGGATTCCTGTAGTGACTATAAACCAAAAAAAACCCTGCTGCTTGGACAGGTAGGAAGCTAGTAACAGGCAATCTGCCGAAAGTCTGCAGGTGGCTGTAGTACACTTAAATGACATGTAAATTAAATAGAGAGTTTGGCTTACTTCATTGCCTTTTAATGGCCATCATATACTAATTTTTTTAGTATTAGTTGCTGTTTATGACAGTTATATACTTATAAATACTTTTACACGTGTCTTATAAATTATAAAAATATATTATGTACACAAATATTTTGATGAAGTACAGTAAAAAAATTGTCGTATTATATAATAACATAAATAATTCAAAGTGTTTATTGACAACATAATTGATAACGGATGTTTATTTATACATTCGTTCTCTTTTTACGAACAATATTATACAAAAAGTATAAACATACAGAATGTACCTGAATTTTTGAATAACTTTTTTATATTTATTCGTAAATCAAAGAGATTAAATTGAACTAAGAGATTAAAATGAACAAAATCCTTGGTTGTTCATTACAGTAGCCGTTTTTATTTTTTTAAATACATCTTAGTGAGTTGATACTAAACAGGTCAATATGGACATAAATTAAAGTAATATTTATTTTTATTTATGGAATGAAAATACTCAAAATAACAGCTGTTTAATATATTGTAACTAAAAATAGCCTTAACAATTGGATGGGTTAATTCCAACATTTTATTGAATCCTGATTCTCGATTCCAATTATCAAAAGTATCAAAACCATTGAAAAATAAAAACATCATGAGCTCCCATGTATCATTTCAACGATGGATAAAAATATTACCGACACTGTAACTCATCCTCACAACACAATTATTATCATTGATTTTATTTAAAATGGAAAAATATGAAACAATTATTGTGATATACAAAATTTAAGTGTCACAGTTGTGTTCAATATTGATTCACATAGGTAAAACATGATTTCTGTTGGTTAAGTATACATAAATTATGGAAGTATCTAAAAAAAATATAGACAGTGTGCATTTTTTTTATAACCGATGAAATATTGCAGAAAGTTACAGTAGCCACGGAATATCCTGAGCTGTCAAAACCGTTACTTTTCAAATGCTTGGTAGCTCGAGGAGGGGACGGGTACGGCATACACAAGCGTGGCTTTGTACTAGCCTGACATGAAGACGTTGGCTACTGCTACTGATCAGCTGGATTGGAGAGTGGAATATTACTGCCTTCTTTTTATATTGAAATCGTTTGTTATTGCAAATATTAAGTGCAATAATTTTTTTTTACGTTAGTAGTTTGTTATGTATTTAATAACTTAGTCACTGATGTTATAATTTAAATATTAATTAGAACAGCTGTCTATCTTTAAAAAAGATTAAATTTAATATTGTTCACAAAGTTATTCACAAGTATGTATTTCCTAATATACAATTAAATTACGGACTGCTTACAATAAATATATGATTTTATTTTTCTCTTTAAATATTAGACAAAGACAATAGTAATATAGTTAAAGGCCTGTAATTTTAACATGATAACACATTATAAAACCAAGTAATATGGTTATAAATAAAAAATATCAGTGATTAATGGGATGGGAGTTGTGTTATAAAAATAGGTAAATTGTGGGTGTGGTGACTTGATGTTTACTGCAATGCTAGTAGCCTGCTAAATGCTGTTCAATGGTAGAGATCCCCCTCCCCCAGCACTGACCGTGACGTAAGCCACATCTCAAGATATACCGTGACTAATATAGTTATTAAATTGTAACATTCTTTATATACATTTTTAGTTACAATAATAAATTTCACTTTGAAAAAGAAGAACTAAAGATCATTCCTTCAATTTAATACTTAGGAATTTAAAAGCAGATTCATTTTTAACTTCTGGCAAAAAAACAAATAAAGTACATAAAGCATTTTTAAAGATTTAAGTCGTATTTTTTTTACACTTATTGAAATAGAGAAAAGTTTTGACGAGAAAATATATAAACAAAATGTATCTAGGTTGAATAGCTTGTAATGAAAAGTCAAAAACTTGTTTTGAACTTTTTCATTCCTCACTGAAAAACAGGCTGATGGGATTGGGGTAGTTAGAATTTACTTTTACAGAATATTCTCGATTCAGATTCCAGTGCTCAGAATTGGTGGAATCAACTTTTGGAGTAATATTCAATCCATTCTAAAACCACTAATATTTGTGAAGAACATTTTTAGTAAGAGATTTAAAAAAATTTTAATTTCAAAATTACAGAGTTACTGTAAAATACAAAAACTTGCTTGTACTAGTATAAATTGCTTGTATAACCTGCAATTTGACAGTTTTAAGGACATCCTGTATATATTTTTTATTGCATAAAACTGTTTGGCAATTTTGTTAGTCTTAGTCTATGTGGAGGAGAGGATAAATTCTGTTCATTTATGAGATAAAGAACACTAGTCTAGATATGATTTCATCACAAGTGATGACAAAATAAAAATATTATTAAAGATAAAGATATGTATAAACTACAACAGAAAAAGAATTAAAGTTGGCAATTTTCTACGACTATTTTCACATTATTTAGAACAACACAACTGAAATGTTTCATAAGCATCTTAAAAAACATAACTGACCTTGGACTTGTGTGTTATGGACTTGGTGGGTGGTCTTTTTTACAATTGTCACTTCTTAATTCAATCCCGTTTGGATCCAAATAAATATTTAATCTTAAATTCGATTCAATGAAATAAATTAACATCTTGTAAACAACACCAATCGATCCAAACTTAGGTTATACAGTTATGATATAAAGTTGTAATCATTCAACTTTGCCTTATACCAAGTGATTGAGCAAGTATTACGATAGCACCATAAAATAAGAGAGCGCTGGCAAGAGGTTTACTTGCGGTAGTAGTGGGAGTTGTAGTGGGGTCGACCACGGATGGGTCTGCCTGGGAACCCGCCCTGATGGATGGTGTTCTTGTTTGACCAAACAGTCCCTGGACTATCCCACATCTTACACAAGGCCTCGCCTACACTTGGCTCTACTTCCTGAAAAAAACCACAACGGTTTTACATTTAACTATGGTTATCATCTAAATAATATTTTGTGACTAGTTATTCTGATATTCTATGATCTGTACAGTTCCTAAGTATATACTAACTCAATACTAGTTTTGACAATATCTGATAACAACTACTCTGTTTAAATGTTCCATGTTCGTCTTGCAATAACGTTGTGTGAACTTTTTTGCTGAGTGATAGCTAAACCTTAATACAGGTGATATTCCATCTCTTAATAAATATATTTTATTTGCATAAATATACTAGACATATCTAACAGTATAAAAATAACTTACATGATAGTATTCTATTATAAAAACTAACCTCTAAAGTTCCTTGTAGTCTACTTTTAAAATATTTTATATGGATAAAAATGGCTTTTTAACCCTTAAACAAATTTAGGTTCACTACAATATAAAACATACATGTTCTGATATAAACCTACGTGTGCCTGATAACAATGTATTTACTTAGATAGGATTCATATTACGATGAAGGATTGAACAAAGTGACTAGACTATTTTTAACAGTAACGGAAAAGACAAAAAAGTAGGTTTAACAATCTCAACATCAGTCAGCACCAAATTACCTGGGACTGTCAATGGTTTAAAAATAACCAATATAGACAGTCCAAAAATCAGTAATATATGACTGCTTTTGATCATTCACTATTCGCTGTTTTCAACAAGAAAGTTGAAGAATACAAGCATTTACAGTAATTTTGACTGGTTGAGAATTGAAATGTGAGATCAATTAAAAGTTAGGGTTTCATTTAGAAAGCGGATTAGTGGTGCTTGATATATTACCCATGTCTATTTGCATTAGGTATACAGTGGGAAAGACCAGTCTCAATATGGAGAATAAAGTGGTAAATAAATAATATTAAAGAGATCATTTTTAATTTCCTTGCAATACTCATTTTGAGTTTCCAGCAATAATGTGTCTTAAGAATAATAAATTTAAATTTATTTCTGCTTTTAATAAAAATAATAAAAATTGAATAAATTCCTCAAAAAAATATAAATTTGAGAAAGAACATTGAGGTAGACCTGGATAAATGTAATAGATTTGTTATGTAATTCGGGTCTCTCCCTCTCCCCTCCCTCCCTCTCCCCCCACCTCTCTCTCCCCCTCTCCCTCCCTCCCCCCTCTCTCTCTATCTCTTGATCTCACGATCTCTCGATCTCTCGATCTCTATCTCTCTCCTCAACTGGATAAAGTGCCAGTGGTAAAGAAAATTTGTGATAACGTGATTCTTTTGTATTTCTTTACTACTACTCTGGTGTAAGTGGACATATCTTCTAAGTTTGCTGATGTCCTATCTCTCCAATATACTAATTCCCGGCCTAGTGCTCTTTAACCTAACCTAAAACAAATGTACTAAAGAAACCGCATTCTCTATAATTCAGAGATTTACATGAAAGCATAGTAGTCTAGGTTTGTGACCCAGTACAGTAGTTTTTTTCTTCAAGAGCTCATGAAAAACACAATCAGACATCTTTGACAGATCATAGACAGCAAAAATGTTTCCTGGGGTAGTCCTTTTCATTACTGAAGTGGACTGCCTGACAACAACATAAGCCACTCAAAATTTGATGATGCTATGCTATGGTGAATTTTGTTGGGGAAACGATGAACTGATGGAGGAGTTCTATGCTAAAGAATAACTTTTTTATTAAAAAAAGAAAACTTCACTCGCCAGTTTACATCGGCCTGCAGGTTCGTGAAGAACCGACTGTTAGCTCAGTTGGAGATTCAAACTGTGGACGTTGCCCTCTGCAGTCTGAAGCCTTAGTCACTGAGCCACCATGCCGGCAAATAATAAGAACAAAGCTAGGTGTATGGGAAGATGAGGATGCTTAGTGATGAGTAAAACTCATCATTGAGAAGAATGAGATGTAGGAGTGTAAAGGTGTGATTTGACAATTCGAATCGACATTCAAAGGGTGTTATGAACAATTGTTTTTGCTGAGTTTAAAAGAAAATTCAGCTCCTTCAATGTTTTGAGGAAGAGGTCAGGGATCGTACTTCTGGCTCCGATCATCAACCCTAACACCTTCATTTCCAAGAGAGAGTAATTCTCCTTGAAACAAAGGATTTTTGGATCTTATATAGCCCTCTTTCTTTTGTCTACTAGCTCTGGTTGACAAATTCTGTCATCAAAGTGAACAGTTGGATCGAGAATCAAACCTTTCCTTGTTATTTTATCATGGGTTTTTATGTCAGCACGTCGATGTGAGCCACTTCCTTCAAGACAATGAACCACTTCATATACATTCATACCATGATCTTTTAAAGCTGCAAGCAGCATGCGTTTAACCCAGTGGTGATGTTCGTTTCTCACAGGTTCACCGAATTCACATTTACTCAGGATGTGTGGAATGGATTCAATTGAAGGGTTAGTCTCAGAGCCACGTCTCAAGGTTCTAAAACTATATTTTTTCTAACTCATAAAATAACTGACCTTTCAACTTGGTGCAGTTAATTAAAACTTGATAACTTCAAAAGCAATAGGTAAAAACAGAAATTGCTAGCATACAAAATTGTGATGTCTGGAAATAAAGTTACAATTACTTACAACAAAAATGTCTCCCATAGTGTACTTCATGTTTATGAATATATTTTTGACCAAGGAACAATGGACATTACTTACCTGGCCATCCCGGCTGGTCTGCACCTTATTGTTCTCATTGTAAGGATTCACTAGGTGGCGTGTAGCATTAAATGATATGTTCCCACGTTTGATCCACTCCACAGGCAGTACACAGTTGAGGTTACCTCCCTGTTCTGGTAATGGTTCTGAAGTTTCACACTTGTCTCCTCGCAGTCTTGCGTAGCCTTGGAAGTGTCCGGAGCTTTGTAGCGAGAATACTAATATTACTGTCTTTCCAGCCTGAAACAGTTAGCACTTCGTCTATTCCTTTTCTCAAGGTAATGATGTTTCCACATAATGTTAAATATTGGAATATTTATTTAGCACAAAAACGTCCATAATGATGTGTGATATATTTTTAATAGGTGCTATGTATGTTAGTTAATTAATAAATATTTAGATTAAACATAGAAATATAAATAAACTAGCTGTACTGCTTCGCCGGTCATAATATTGAGTTTTGACTGTATCATTGAAATGTACAGCAACCTTTCAGTTTACACAGTATCCAATTTACAACAGCTGATGTTTTGTGTAGTTTACTACTGTACTCAATTATTTTTAATTTTGAAAGTTTTGCCTACCACAATTTTATTCTATTTGTTTTTATTTAACAGCTGTTAATCAAATAAATCAATCAATTAATATAGCTTCACAAGAAATCAAAACATAAAAATATAAACAATTAAAAAAATTAACACATGGTTTAATTTAATTTTGACATATTTAAAACCCACAGCTGATATTCTTTTTATATTTGACTTATTATACCTTCATGCATCCTGCTATTTGATTAACATTGAAACTTTAGAAGTCCTAGGGATGGAGCCCTGAGGGATTAAAGAAACGGGAATAGGACAGAAACCTTCCCTGGGGTATATAGAACAACTTCCCCTAGTTTCATGGCGATCGGCTGGACGGTTTGGTAGCGCATAAAGGACAGACAAACATACATTGGATTTTATAGATATAGATTTTGCTTTTCTTGCACTCCATTTAAGATATGGCAGAGCAACCTGGGGAGGCACATCTGCAACAAACCTTTATAGAGTCCTTACTCATCAAAAGAAAACTCTTTCCAAGGCTTGAGCAAAGAGAGAGCTGCCGAACAACATTTATCGAGCTGAATATCCTCACAGTAGTGGCACTCTACATTCAAGAGGTCATCTTCCACTCAGTCTACTACAAACAACTAAGACATAGAGATAACCATCAGCACTACACTAAACACGCCTCAGGCTTCATCCCACCTCCCCACCACCTCAACTTATTCAGCAAAAAACCATCATACATCAGAGCAAAACATTTAAATCTACTATCAGAGAACCTGAAAAACACACCACCTCAGAAGCTAAAGAAACACCTAACAAACTGGTTACTGAAGAATCCCTTCTAACTCACTTGAAGAATATCTGAAGAAAACACTACTGGACCCAGACACATTCTAAAACCAAGCAAAATCACTACATATAATAACTTCCATAAATTTATAGGGAATGATTTGTAACTTGACGCTAATACTGATATCCAAGATAATGTACATAACGATACTGTATATTGTCTACTAAATCAATTCTAAATAATAATAAACAAAATATAAAGTTTAAAAGAAAACATTATACATTGTTTCTACGAATTCTCTTACATGGTGGTTAAAAATCATTTTTCATTTAAATTGGCAATAGGCCTACTTATTGGTAATGTATTATAATACATTTTGGTTCCCATAAAAGGGGGCTTTTTCAGATAGTTGACACTTACATGAAAACAACGGTCATTTTCACTATTTTACAAATTTATGGGGGTGAGGTGGCTAGACTGTTTGACGTTTTGTATTACTGAATGCAATAAGCACAATATAAATGAACGTAATTCCCATAAGAAGGACAGATATTTTGCTAGTATTTCAATAAAACCATTTTGATTAAAATAAAAAATGGTTCAGTTAAGAATATGGAAACTCAATTCCTAAATACCAACATTACAAATGCAATTTTTATATAACTATTCACACAAATTATGTTATTAATAACATTTTTTATGAATACTTATTTCAATAATTAATAGGACTAACTACTCCATTTTATTGCATATTTAACTTTGTACTGCATCCCACATATGATTTGTATTTTTCCAGAAGAAAAAAATGAATACCAATAGTATATTTCATTTTGTAATTATAAAACAATTTTGGAAAGTTCAAAGTATCTTGAAATAATACATTTCACTTTCACTTGCCATTACGTCTTTGATTACTCCCGACGTTTAATTGAATTCTTCAGTTATGTCTAAAGGAACTGGTACTTTACATGAAAAAAATATATTGCTTCACATGAATTTATCATTTAGAGTAATATTAGGTAATGATTATTTTGAATTATTAAACGTTCTCTAAAATGCTTAAGCTTGGGCTTAAAATAGCCTGAATTTCTTTCAGCTTGAGTACAGCCAAACTTGGTTTGAACTTTGATTACTCGCACACACCTATAAAATGTCTCAGAATAAAAATTAATTTTTTATCCAATATTCATTAGTAAGATGCCAATCGTACAGATATGGGTGAATATGAGGGGTAAATGAGTGAGATGATTGTAGATGAATGATTGTAGTCATTGTTACTAACTGAAGTCAACAGTTCCTCAGAAAGAGCTATTTATTAATAGCCAAATAGCCCGGACAACTAAGGGACCTACAGCTTTAAGTGGAATCCGAACCACATAGTGTTGGTCTGATTTTCACTCGGTTATCTTCCTTACACAACGTCTGAACCTTGACTACCACTCAACACGGACATCCCAGACTTCTCTAGTAGTGTCCACGTTGATGGCAACCACTGAACAGACTATGGTACTAAGAGGACCGAGCCTAGAACCTATCGCTATGCTGACTGGTGGCAAAAGTAAGTAAGAAATAAAATAAGAATGCTGTTTACCTTGTATGCTTCCAGAATTTTCTTCTCTGTATTATGAGTAAATGCCCAAACACCTCTGTTGACTGAAGCATCAACAGTCTTAAGGTTTCCTGCCTTGATTACAAAATACCTTATGTTGCTATCTGAAACATCATAAATTTTCAGCATTTTATTAGAAAATAGAATTCTCGCAGATTGATATGGGGTTTTATCTTTGAATTAAAGAAAATTCTCTTCCGTATCATACTCAGAAATGTTTTTAAAGTAATTAATTCTTAGATAACATTTTTCTCAGAATGACAATAGAATGTATAGATATTTAAAGAGGCTGTACTATTTTATTTATTTCAGACAAACTACGTTGTTGGTTCTGCTGTTTTCAATCTTGTCAGCAGGATCCACATATTCTACGTTATTTTTAACTTAATTAGAGTGATATATTATTCTTAATTAATACGTTCTTATTTCAGAGATGTCTATATCCTGTAACTTCAGATTTTAATTACCTCAATTTTGTAGTTATTTTACTATTAATACTAATTTAATAATTTTCATATGGCACTGCATCAGCTACAATATAACATTATAATCTACGTTCTATCACTGACTTTAGCAAGAACTTATTACAACCCCAACAATATTCTTAACACTTCATGGGCCAAGCAACTCGTTACAAGTCTCTATAATGTCTTTCCTCACGGGCCAGTAACTTATGAGTCCCTATAATGTGTTTCCTCATGGCCAAGTAACTTGTTACGAGCTCCATGTGTGTTTCGTCATGGCCAAATAACTTGTTATGAGTCCCTGTAATGTGTTTCCTAATGGCTAATTAACTTGTTACGGGTCCTTATAATGTGTTTCCTCATGGCTATGTAACTTGTTATGACTTCCATAATATGTATCCTCATGGTCAAGTAACTTATTACAAGCTTCATAATGTGTTCCCTCATGGCCACATAAATTGTTAAAAATCTCTATGATGTGTTTCCTCATGACCAAATAATTTCTAATGACTCCATATAATGTGCTTCTTCATTGCCAAGTAACTTGTTACGAGTCCCTATAATATGGTCCCAAGAGTGACCTTTAAGCAGCATTGTATATGATCTGCTTCCTTCTTGTACCATCTGCTGTTGTATGTGTCAGTTGCCTATCCCTGAGGTGTTCTCAGGAGATCGGCAGGTACAAGCAAGGTGTCAAGCATGTCCGAACCCACCTAGCCGAGTTGAATGCATTTCTTATGTCAATCTAGATAACATGACCATCTTCCAATAGCAATGGTTCATGTGTTTCCACACCTCAAACACCCTGACAACCTAATCCACCTTGTTCAGCACCCGGCCCAAAAATCATACTGTCAGATGGTTTAGTCTGGGTTTCAATAGATTCTCCAGGAGTTTCCCTGCTGTGCACAACATACAGAGTGTTCTATATGTGGATGGGATTTCCTTTCTCTTTTGGGATCAGAACAATATGCTAAACTTTCTGTTAATACTAATATTGAAAATAACATAACCACACATATATTTCATTGTACATACCATTTGTACTAATATTGGAAATGTTTTGAGTCATTGGAGAAGCATTCATTCCTGATGCCACATTTCCCTCTGAAACACAAAAGTATATAAATATATAGAATTAAAATAAATAATTGTAACTACTAAATTTGCTGAATTACATAAACTAAAAAACAATTTAGTTCATTTTCATTATAAATCACATAATTTATTTAAGTTGCTTGCTTAAAGACAGGCAGAAAGTCTTTAACATTCAAGCTACTTCAAATCTTATAAAGAATAATCTATTACTTTGAAATACAAATTATTGCAGTCTAATATAGTTTGATACAGGAACAGTTTAGTTGAGAAAGCTTTTTCCTAGGGGGTTTTTATTCATCGACAAATAACTTGAATTATCACCAGGTGATATCTCTCCTTGCCATCACATGACATGGGTGGGGCCACCATAAAATATTTTGAGTCTTGGCTTAAAGATAAGTCTTGTTTTTCAAATGTTAACTAACCTAAAATATCTCAAATAATACAGATGGTGTTAAATTACAAATAATATAAAACAGGAGATCTGGGGCATCAGCAAACTAACCTGAAAATACAAGTTCCTTTATAACACACAGAATACCATGTAGACACAAAACATTTCATAAATTTTCAGTACAAATGGTATTTTTATGATGAGGAGGAGAGTGTTGTAAGATAAAAATTGGCCCTAAAATTCTCTACCCACACATTCTCAAAATATCATTTGTAATGTTAATATTATCTGACCTAATCAATTTAGTCTCATTAGACACCACTACTGGAACTCCAGCCCCATTTAATTACATGATGCTTGCAGGTTTAGATCACAACTGAACAGATCTGAATCACATCAGGAAATAGTTCTTAATTACTCAAGATTTCAAATATACTTCTGTCAAAACTAATACGTGTAAAGTTACCAAGACCAAATTATATGTTTATGAACTGGTTTTCATAATACCTTGATCTTGATTAGGTTTGTTTAATGTGGCATCGGGAAACCTGTGTTGATTGTCAAAACGAGATCCTGGGTTTTCAATGGTAGACAAAAAGAGATTCCGGCCTTCGCTGCCATCATACTCCTCCCATGATCTTCTATCTGAAAAAAAAAAAAAAATAAAATCATAAATTTTAATACAAAGTCTTAACCATCTGCACTTTAGGTCACTTTGACCTGGGCATAGGGAAATATACAACAATAAAACTATATACCATTTATTTTGTGCTTATGTTGGCAATAGTTTAATTTAATTATAACTGAGAGTGGATGTGCTACAGTCACGATCTAAGCTTGGTTGTCAAGTTACTAGAACTCTTTACATAATCAATTTAATACATGTTATCTCTTTGATTGAATAGAAATCTTTTTCCTCATTATAATCACACTGACAGTAGTCAGTGCAGAAATCATGTGTACCCGAGTTTGAAAGTTGTTTACTAAGAAACTACAAGGCCTATGGAAAATCAAACCAAACCGTCCTTTTTCTTGTTTAATTGTACATTATGACATATGCATTTTAAATGTTAAATTATAAGTTTAGTAATTTTTATCTTAGTTGGAAAAAAATAAAAGAATTTTAACTACTTTTCAATGTGCATAAACTTTCCACTTTTATTACTCAAAAACCTGCGTTAATGTACTGCATCTATATTTTAATATGTGGTTGACAAGAGTGTTTTCTACAAGTTTTATGAATATCAGAATATTAACTTTTCAAGAAAACAAGTTTTTATCAATTTCCTTAAACAATATTTTCTTGGCTTCTTGAGGTTTAAAAATGAATTACCTGGTTACTTTGTAATCCTTGTTAAATGTATAGTTACAAAACATTACTTTCATATGCAAAAATAAATTCAGTGATTTTAAATTGGTTTAAATTTAACCACGTATTAAAATACAAATGTGATACATTGAAGGGGGTTTTGAGTAATTAAAGTTGATGCAAAGTGAAAAGAAGTTCAAATTACCTTACTTATTTACGGGGTGACATATGGGATGGACTGTTTTTAATCAAACAACACTCAGTAAATGTCACAAAAGCTTGTGTTTATTTACAAGAATCTGAAGCTTCTACTTGCCATTTTTTAGGCCAGATTTATTTGTGAAAAATAATGTCATTGAAGAGATGTATATCTTGTTTAATACAAATATTACTGCTCTTTTCAAAAATTTACGTCACAAGATTTAACATCTTAGTGGATGGCAGGCTCTTTTTACATAAACTGAGAAACAGTGTAAAAGAGGTTGCCTAAAATGTTTGATCACTGCACAAATACTGGTCAGACATACTGTGTATGAAATCCACTCAATGATCATATTGAAACTGACTTAAGATATTGAGAACATATGGGTATTGATCACACCTAAACCATTTGTGCTGAGTTTGGAGTTGGTCATTTTTTTTGTTTGCCTTCATTTTTGTTGTTTGCCACCCTGCATGCTGTACTCTCTAATAAATATAATGGACACAATCACATCAAATTTCACTTCAAGTACATATTTAGTAAATTAAGAGAACAATTTACTAAATAGTGATCAAATACTTACAAACCTTAATATATTCTAACCAAAAATGTTAATAAATTCCTACTACATTTTGATTTATTAGATTGATGTATGTTTTATCAAATATTGATACATCAATTTACTAATATTCAGTTAGTTCTTTACTTACTTTCCATTTTGAGAGACCCACACAATTATTTGTGTTTTTTCATACCCTCTACATGATTTTAAGGATACTTAACATTTATTAATACGAGGGCTGTTCGGAAAGTAACCTCCGTTTGCTCACTGTGGGGGAAGTAGAGAGGTTAGGGCCGCCATCTTGCGCTGGCGTGCACAGAAGGTTAGTGGGCGTCTAGCCGTATTAGAGTGAAGGTTGTCCTAGCACTAGTTTGTTTTCAGTCTCTTGTCTAAATGAGTGCAGCATTAATTAAAATTCCCGTCAATTGTGAAGTGCGTTCTGTCATTTGATTTTTTGTAGCTAAACAGTATCTGGCAGCAGCTATTCATAGAGAAATTCGTGCTTTGTATGGGTAAAATGTAATGAGTGTTTTAAGTGGCAGAACAAATGTCCATGATGAAGAAAGATGTGGCAGGGCGTCTGTGGTCACTGATGATCTGTTTGAGAAAATCAACGCAAACATTCATGAAACCGACGCTTCACCATCTCAGAACTTTTGTAAGAATTTCCACAAATTTCCAGGACTCTTTTGTTCGAGGTAGTAACTTACAGGTTATGCTACTGAAAGCTCGGTGGGAACCGAAAATTCTTTCAGAAAACCACAAAACTCGAACAGAACGCACTTCACACTTAGCGAGAATTTTTATTGCAGCACTCACTTCGACAAGCGATTGAAAAAAAAATTACCTCTAGAACAACCTTCACTCTAATACGGCTGGACGCCCACTGACCTGCCGTGCACGCCAGCACAAAATGGCGGCTCTACCACCTATACTTCCCCGACAGTGAGCAAACAGAGGTTACTTTCCGACAGCTCTCATAATAATAAATTATTCAAAGCCAGATAAGAAGTTAACTGTCCATCCTATATACATAGAGGAGACCACCAAATTTTAAATTGTAAGCTCATAAAAGAACTGTCACCTTTTTAATTGTAAAAAGTATGAAAATAATTACATGGGCAGCAGCAGTATACTGTTAAACTATTTCAGGATTAAAGTAAAATCTACGTACTATGAGAGAAGTAGTCAAGATTGAGTGGCCGAGGCCTTTGGCCGACTCCCTGAGGTTGCTCCAGCCCAAGGGCCTGCTCCTCCGATGTCAGTGTACTGACTAAAGTATTCACTACCGCTTCATCTCCCTGTGACACAAACTTGATACATCGTAAACTAATTTTATAATAGAAAGCAAAGAATGCTTTAGTTGTAAGAATGGTTTATTAACTAATTTAGCTTGATAGGGGGTAGGGAATATCATTATTTTCATAAAAATCACATCTAATTTAATTAGTTCTAAAAACTAGCATCTTTTTCATTCATAATTCAAAATATTTAGTTCAACCATTTCCAAATGTGTTAGTGTGTAGTTTAAATCCTGACTGAATAATCCTCAAGTCTCACCAATTTAAACTATTATGCTCATGAGAGAGATGCACTATTAAATTGCTAACAGTTCTTTAAAGTCATTTGTTACCCACTGCATTGTCTATGATTGTTAATTGAACGGAAAGTCTCAATGCTTGAAGTGTTTAAAAAATTTGAAAAAAAAAAACTTCATCCAAGTGCTCTTGGAGAACCACTTCTATAGATTGGATGAATTCAACAATACTGGGAATATAATTTTTTGAGGTAAAATATAAATAAGTCTAAATATGTAAAAATAAAAGTTTTTAAAATTTTTTAAACGCTAATGCAAAGATTATTATATGTCTGCAACAATTCAGATTGGTTTTACCTATCTCATATGAATAGCTGAGATGTAATAAACATATGAATTTGCTGTAACTTACTGCATTATTTTAATCTTAATTTAGAAATCTGTTTTGTGTCTGTTGAGTGGTTCTTGTCGGGTGGGTGGTGAGGGTGTGCGGATAACTTTTTCTCTGAGTTTAATCATACCTGGTTCAATGGTAACTGTAAACATTTTTAAATTGCATTTAATACAAAATTAAAATTTCCTATCAAAGTATGCTATTGAAACTGCATTGTACTTAAGTTCTACCATCAAATAGCTTTTAGCTAGATGAGATTGAAAGCAAAACTGAACTGTAATAAATTAATTTATATAAATAAATAATACTTATAGAACCAAATTTAGATTAAAAATATAAAAATTAAACATGTTTTTTATAATTTACCGCCAAAAATGTTTATTTTACTCAATTTCCTCTGTACAAATTAATTTAACCCTTCCCAGGCCGAACCCAATTTACAGTCTGGGGGGAATTTAATAATAGTTGGGGTAAAAAAGAAAATTTTAAAAACATTTTTCACTCTAATTTTGTTATAAACTCATCTAATAACCTTGAAACAATATATTTTATATTCTAATAATTTTTGTAGTATTATATTTAATAAAATATTGTTGGCGGATAATTACCTCAAAGGCCCTGGCGGGTCATGAAAGTGAACATCTTATATACATAATTTTGCTAACTAAGTTGGTACATTATTGGTATATTGCTCTTTAAAAGACATATTTAGCTATTCAATTATATTGTCTGAAAAGTCAAGATTATCACGTGCAGCTATTTTTCATTAATAGATGCACCAGACACAATGTTCGGCTTCCACGTCAAGTTGTAGACAATAGACAATAGACAAGTCTTTATTGTACATGAACGCCTGTTAAATTATTACAGAGTAATACACAAGCTGGTACATAGTCAAGTTTGTTAGAAAACTAACAGTATTTCTCCTAAATATCTAATACTAACTACCTAATACAAATATGTTAAAAGAATATCAGTTTTGTTGCTAAATATAAATAAATTTATACAGATCACAGAAAATTTGACAAATAGTTAATCAATATTAAATAATACAATCTTTAAAAAAAAATCATGAATGTTATAATAAACTTTTTGAGAAAGTGTCCCTTTTAACTTAGATGTAAATTTTACTAGGGAAAGAACTTTATAAGAATGAGGAATATGGTTGTATATTTTTAGACCCATATAAAGAGGGCCAGCTTCATATTTGCTATATTTGTGGTTAGGATACTGAAACATTTTATTTTTTTCACCAAACCAATACTGATACTGATACTGAAAACCAATCATTGACCATATCAATGACACCATTAATGTCATCATTAAGTTTGCTTAATGAATTTCATTTTAAAAGAGCAGTTGTATCATCTGCGTATAAGGTGAAGGTACACATTTTTTCAGAGAAAAAAACGGGCAAGTCGTTAATGTAGGCTATAAACAGCAGTGGGCCCAAAATTGAGCCCTGGGGAACGCCGTACTGTACATTAGCCCATTTTGATTGATGTTTTTTATAATTTTGTGATATAATTGTTCGTTGTTTCCGGTCAGATAAATATGATTGTAGAATTTTAATAGCAGTTCCCCGAACACCCATGGATTTTAATTTTGTTAGTAAAAGTTTGTGATCAACACAATCAAAAGCCTTGGATAAGTCACAAAAAACCCCGGCTGTTAACTGCGACTCATCCAAGGCCCCGAGAGCATTGTTGATGAATGAAAAAAGAGCTGTTTGTGTACTTAAATTTGTCCTAAAACCAAACTGCTCCGGACATAGTTTATTAGATTCTAAATAATTTGAAAGTCTTATATGAATGATTTTTTCATAGACTTTGGATATAGTACTTAGTAAAGAGATTGGTCTATAATTTTCGGTATGTTTAATTGAGACTTTTTTGTGAATTGGCTTGATTTCTGAAAGTTTTAAAAGGTCAGGGAAAGTTCCTTCCGAGAGTGATTGATTTATCAGCTCAGACAGGACAACTGATATTATGATAACAGACCATTTAAGTAATTTAGTAGGGACTTCATCCCATCCACAAGCATTACTATTGCTCAGTCCTACAATGACATTTTTCACTTCAGTTGCGTTAGTAAGTGGAAAAGTATGCAGGTCTGTATTACTATCAGAAAATTGGGAACACTTTCTCATAGCATATTTACTACTGTATGATACTGCTGGTACATTTAGTATCTCTTTTACCTTTGAATATTGATTATTAAAGTGTTCAGCAATTTCTAAAGGGTTAGTTGTTACTTGCCCTCCAACATCAATTTCAAGTTCGGCTTGTTTTTTATCATTAAGTAGGTGTAGGTCCCATAGTTACCCTGGCTATTGGGCTATTAATAAATAGTCCTTTTTGAGCTAAGTCAAACTCAGATAGTAACAATGACTACACTCGTTCATCAACTCTCATCACACTCATTCAATTCTCATATTCGCCCATATCTCTATGATCGGCGTCTTAGAAATGAATAGTAATAATGAATAATGGAAAACCGCTGGAATGATGACTAAGGCGGGAAGCCTGGCAGCGAGCAGGTATGAGAGTGGGGGATGTATGCAGGGCATGGAGAATGTTACAGCAGGGAGAAGGAATGGAAGAGATTAGCCAAACAAGTAAATAACTTCCCTTGCCTCAATCAGCTTCAGGCGATGACGCAATATGTATTGGCGGAAAGGACTATCATTCGCCTGGACCGCTAAAAACAGTATGCGGATAATCTAGTCATTCCGCCTGCAGAGCTTAATAATCTTGGCGGATTATTTCGTTAAACGCCCGGGAAGGGTTAACTTAAATAATGCTGAAACACACTTAATACCTGACAAAGCTCTAAGCTGAAATCTGATCTTGTCAATGACTTGTAAAAATCCTTGCAAGAAATAAAAGTGGTTTATTATTTATTGACGTATTTATTATTTAGGTAAATAAATTATTCACTAAAGCTATTAGATTTTAAAGGAGAGTGATAAATGATAGTTAACGATCTCTTATGATCAAAGATGAGAAGATTGTTACTGACCGGTGTCCAGGGCTTATTGATGTTTTTTAATCGTTTTAGCAGAAGTGTGTGCCACTTAAGCCGTAGTTGGTAGGTTAGCAAAGCCGCCTCATTGTCTGTGCGAAATACCAACCAATCATCAAGCCTTAAAATTGCTGATTGTCCTTCAACTACAGATTCAGTCTCGTTCTCACTGTCTGAGTCGGTAGTTCTGCACATTGTGGGATCTGTTCACACAACAATACCAAACACATCAGAAATGGTCAACATCTATAAGTTGTGCAGGCTACATCCCACTCTGCCTGCCTGCACTGTGAGAGAGGGTGTAGGGGAGTGCGTGGGACTAAATCAACTGCTAGCCTATGAATGAATGAAAATAAATTTATTCCCCAAACATTCAAATGTATTATCAGTAAGTTAAATGATATTGTTGTCAACATAATAATACAAAAATACATTGCAAAATAATACAAGTAATCACTAAACAAATTGTCTAAGATAAAAACAAAAATAATAAAAATCTTATAGTAATTTCTTTTCAAGGGAAATGCCTACATGGGCATACTGCCTGTGCGTAGGCTGAGTTGCAATTATTGTATTTAAAAAGAACCAAAATGTAATTTTTTTTAAACAACATTAGTTGTCTTTAAACACAAAGTAATAAATCTACCTGCAAAAACGAGCGAAAGAAGGACAATATGAAACATCTGCAGCTTCTTAGCAGTAGTATGAAGTGCCTAACAGAGGGGGATATAGGCTGCACAACTTACATGGAACATTACTGGACAAGACTGGCATCTCAAGATTAAATCATTAGTAAGTTAGCTTTTCGATTCTGACCCAAAAAACTTGTTTCATAAAAGTTCTTTTAATTAATACATGACTATGTTTATGATCAATCCAAATTAGTGATACAGTACTTTATCCTTATAAAAATTAGCATATTAACAGAGTACAGAATATTTTAGGTACTAATAATACTTATTTACGTAACAGGCCAGTCAAACCTCAGAAGATTTTTGGCCACACCAACTATACCCTGCCATCTCTCTCTGTCTTGCATCAAGCCAACATCCATCTCCATTCTTCTTGTATCTTCCCCAATTTGGTCTTTCCAGTGCAGATATGGTCGTCCCAAAGGTCGCTTTCCTCTTAGTAAACCATCTGATATGGCTTATATCATTGTGTCCTCTTCTCTTCTTGTTACATGGCCTGCCCATCTTAGTCTTCTACTTTTGATCTGTGCCTTTATTATGTCTGGATTTTTATAAAGTTCTCTTAGCTCTTTGTTAGTTCAGATCCTCCATATTCCCTTGTTGTTTATGGGAACATAAATAGATCTTAAAATTTTGTTTTCAAAGACTATCAGCTTTTTTAAGTTTACTTTGAGACTGCTACACTTCTGAACCATACAAGAAAACTGGTTGTATTACGGTTTTCTAAACCCGTACTTTGGTCTTCTTGATGTTTTACTTTTAAAAAAGTAAACCTTACAAAAAAAGTAAACAATACATTGTAAAATTGTGTTGTATGACACAATCTTTCTTTTTAATTACAGCAATGGCAGTAAAATAATGATGATTAAGAATATTGATTGATGACTTAAACTAAAGTAGTTTTTAAAAACTTAAAAATGTATGTATTTCTTAAATTATACACTCTTTTTGATTAAAAACCCAGAAACGATAGCATAGTAATAATTAATACCTATTAATGTCACAATAAAATAAAACAACATATCACTTAATACTATGCACAGAATTAAAAAGAACACAAACGAAATCAAACAATATCTATATACATAAAAGAAAGTTGTGTTAGTTACAGCGTTTATAACTAGAAAACTACTGAACCAATTGGCATAAAAATTTACAGGGATATTCCTTAGGTACTAGAATAACATAATAGCCTGTTTCTGTTTCAAAAAGCCTTAAGGGAAGCGTCCTATGGCCCTTTGCAGTTTACATGTTAATCTTATTGAAAAATGTTTTATTTTGTTTACCATGCCATGTTTGTCATTTCTTGATTAAATTAAATTAAGGTAACAGCTGTTGTAATGATAACCTAATTTTTAAAAACAAATCTATGCATAACAAATGAGAGCTATCAAATAGGTTTCTATTCCATTTCTTTTTTACGAATATTTGTTGTTAAATGTTTTTAGTTAAATGTTTATTTATACTTTTTATTATGGGGTGATACTCTTATAACAATGCCCCGACCCAGAGTATCTGACCTTTCCTAACGTAGCCGTAATTCAGTTAGGCAACAGATCACTGAAAATCAATTGAATGAAGAGGATCTTGTAATCGCACGAGAAGAACGCCGAGTTAATATGGCGCAACGTCGTGCCACGGTAACTCCAGAAGAAAGAGATGCAGCCCGAGAAACCGCTAGATTAGCAATGAGGAATCGTCGGGCTTTTTTAAGAGATCAACAACGATTACATATTTACATTACATTACATGTTGACATAAACACATTATCAGATTCATTGTTAGGTGGTACGAAGTTCGCCGGGTCAGCTAGTAAAGCATACAAACAACTAAAATCTATAAAGGCAAAATATGGGTGCTCAAGTTACGCTGGAAATAAAGATAAAATTACTCTTATGTCTTCATTATTATTGGTTATTGAATATTTAAAAAGTTTATTTATTTGACAGTTTAATTCATTAAGTTCATTTCTCTCTCTCCAAACACTTTGTAAAATCATATCTTTTTCTGTGTTATTACATCCAACAAAACTGCATGTTTACATTTAATCGCATTAGCCTTAATCACTGTGAGATCTCATTGGTTGCTTTTGATTTTGAACAGTTGTGAAACTTGGAATTAGCTCTGACGAGATATCAATATTTAGACACTAGTAATTTGTACTTTAGATTTTATTTACTTTGAGCATTTTTAAATCTAGTTTATCCATTTTAACTTTTTTCCTTTTATTTTGGTGGCTGTCATTGAAAGGTACATATATAATATTAATTTGCTATCATTTTTGTGATCAATTGATTTAGATTATGGAACTTCTCTCTTTGTATTAGTACATTATAAGCACTGTAGCACATGGTATTATCGTTACTCTAAAATGAGATATTACAGAAGCGCATATAAAACCAAAATATAATCCGGATGAATTCTATATGTGTGCACTGCATCAAATTGCATCAATTTGAATTGAGATAGTTTCGTTGGCATAGAATTTTAAAACATTTGCTGCTTGGCATACTCCTGTATCACACTATGAATTTACATAAAATTGCCTATAAATGGATCCGTTTTCATGGGCTCTATTTCAAATTGGAAGTAAACTAAAAAAAACTTTCAACTAGCTTTGGATTTATAATTTTAACAGGAGTAAAATTGGAATAATTATAACAACAACAAAAAACAGACAACAGAAAGAAGAAAAATACAGTGGATGGGATTTGTGAGAGGATGGGAAATAATTGTTTGCTGAGAATAGCCCTGAGAAAGAGGAAGAAGATTGAGAGGAAGAGGAAAATGGGAGGACAACATGTTGAAGGATGTGGAGACAAGAGAAATGCAGAAAAGACAATTGGGGGAGAGGAAGCCTGAACGGATAGTCAAAAATTGAAGAGACTATGTTGGACGACCTGAGAAAATAGAAATGTCAATGAATGATAATGATGATAAAACAACCATATTTGTAAATTTGTTCGGGATTTCCGTTTCAAGTGTTTTTAATACTAACACAACAATTTGACAGGTATGGAACTCCGTCGTTTCACACCTGTTAAAATGTTGCGTTTGTTTTAAAAACACTTGAAGCGTTGGAAATCTTCAATAAATTTACCATTATGAACAATCCAAGCCAACAAATAACTTTCAAACAACAATATTACAACCAATTAAAAAGGAATGAAATTAGTTTTTTGACAAGGCAAATATTAAGCAATTCTGGCCTCCTTTGAATAGAGTATCAAATAATCAGAGTGGTTTTAAGATTGTGGAATGAGAAAAGGTGAGATATAAAAAAGTTAGATGCTATAAAAGCTGAAGATAGACTGTGAATTTGTCCACTATTATTGATGCATCTTCTTTTATTACATAATGCTTATGAATAAAACTAGTTTATTTGTAATCTATGGCATGAATTTAGCTCATCCTCTCACGTGTTAGATCCTCAATTGCATCAGGTGGCAGCCGCGTAGGTCCTGCGAAGACTGCGATTGTGATAGCTGAGACCACAGTGCAGGTGCGGATGTGGCTCAGTTGCCCAACATGTGTTACCTCTTCAAATATCAGCCAATCGGAGGGCAAGCTTTGGACAGCTGCGATGTGGCTTGTGTATGGTGTCACTCGGGCACTGAGGCTTGGTTCTCGCAGTGTAGATGACGGGTGGAACAGCACTTTATGTTCTTTCCTGTAAAATTAAGTTAAAAATGCTGCTTTTGAATTTTTAATCTTAGAATAATGTAAACAAAAACATCTTCATGTTCAACAAATAAGCGAATTTTATATATTTTTAACTGCTTTCATTTGTCAAACTAATCATTGGTTCTAAGGCCAAGTGTATACTGAAGGATTTTTTAAAATAATTTAACTAACAACAACTTTAAGTCAAGATGCAACACTTACTGAGTCCTTAGGACGTTGTGTTCACGGTCCACTCTAGACAAGTTAGGGTACAGCCCGCCACAGAGAGCTGCCTTCACCACAGCCCAGTTCTCAGAGTTGCTGTTCACATCTCTGATGTCACCAGCTCCTCGGGTTTTCACCAATCCGTTAGCTCTTAACTGACTCAGAATGTGTGATCGCATGCCTGTGATCAGCTCCAAGCTAGCACTGCTCACAAAGTGCTTTTCACAGAAGTACTGTTCGTTGTTGCTGTACCGCGCCTGTTGCCAGGCCTGACATCACATAAAATAGATTTTTTACACAGTGAGAGTAAATAAAACGTGTATTACCTGGCTAGTTGTGAGCAAACCAACATTCATTTTTAAATACTTATTAACACGTGAAGAAGTTTATTGATAACACAACTTCTTCCTTATTTCTTTATAAATTATAACAATTGAGGTAAAAATGTGCTACTTTTAGAAGTTTTGTAATAGGGTCTCTATTTTTCAATATTTTTACCCTGAAGTGCACAGGAAGCAAACTAAGTATGTTTTTAGTAATAAGAGTAATATGGATGGAGATTTAACCTTTTTAGGACGAGCAAGCATCTAAAATCTACCAGCACATAATTTGTCAACGGAGACAACGCTAGTGAATACTCGCCCGTACTAACTTTGCCAAAAAGGATGAGCGGGCGGATACCTGTTTGCTTGCTGACTTTCTTTTTCTATTGTCAAACTCATCTAATTACGGAAATATGATGAACGAAAATAATTTTCTGTATGTTGCATATCCTGTGACCCTCCGAAGAATGTTAACATATGTCCTAAAATATGTTAAAAGCACAACACAACATATGTATATATTTAGAGCAGCTGACAATGCGCATCAATTTTAATGTCAGTCTGTCACTGTGCGTTTGTGTTGGATACGAATATTGTTTATTGTTTTATAGCAAACTTATTTGTGTTTATGTAGTTTATTGTCATGTTTTAAGTTTATCATTCTTCAAGCTCGTTTCTTACTGTATATATAATTTAATGTTATAAGATGTAACAAACACTCCAGTAAATTTAAGTTTATTTTGAACATGGATTGTTGTTGACTTTTGTTGTTGTATATAGTGTATACAGTGTCGGCACTGGTGGCGCAGTGCTGTAACCCAGCTACTTGGGGACAAAGTGTTTGGGAGATTGTAGGCGATAGGTTGGATGCTCGGTCCTCTTAATACCGACATGACTTGCTATCGGCGTGGACACTACTAGAGAAGTCTGGGGTGTACATGTTGGGTGGTAATCATTGTACGGATGTTGTGTGGGGAAGATAACTGAGTATCAATTAGTCAATTAGCTGAAAATCAGACCAGCACTACGTGGTTTGGATTCCATGTAAAGCTGTAGGTCTCTTAGTTGCCCTGGCTGTTGCACTATTTTAATAAATTCGCCTTAAAATACCAACAACATTGTGTCGGCGTCTCATATGTAAGAATGTAAGAATATATATTTTTGTAAGCGTTTTGTACATATTTCTATTCAGTAATACATATGGATCTGGACAAAGTGACCCTGTATAACACCCTATATGATAAGTAAAACAGCTTTTATTATTTGCCTTGTATTTTAGCCCATTTCATGTAAATTGTAATTTTATTGTTTTGTTAAATTTTTGTTTATCAAAATCAAAATTTATTTTTCAACCAATTCCAATTGTATTTGAATAGAAAAGAATGTGATGAATAAAATGTTAGTTCCTACAGTTAAAATGGTTTATTTACTGAAGTTAATCACCAGTAAACTAAAAATAAAATAAAAAATACAAATAAATATGTGATATTCAAATATGTTTTGCTAAGAAAAATGACTTATAATTAACTTACAATTTATTTATAAAGTACTACATTTTCTCTGTTTTTACTGTCGTCTTCTTCGGTATGTCCATTGGAGAATATGGTTATTTCGAAAATCTATATCTAAAAATTACCCAACACTTGTCTCGTCCTAAATTAGTAAAAAAGTAACAGCTATTAAAATGTAAATAATGATGTTTACGACATTTTAACAGCTGTTAGAATGTAAATAATGATGATTATAACATCGAGAAGGTTATAACAATGTGTTTTAAAGTAGTTGTTAAAGTAATAACATTGGGGGTTTAAATTTAAACTTAAACAGGTTGAAACTCAAGTGCAATGAATGAGCTACTAGAAATAAATTTAAATATTATGATTTTACTTAATACATTTTAACCACTAATATTTGTTATCACACACAGAAGCCGAGGTGTCACAAGCACAGCGAAAGATGTACTGTGTGAGCTAAATGCTGTATGGTCTAAAAGATTGAGCTATTTAGTTCTAATCATTCAAATAACTAGTTTTAGTATCTTTGAGACTGTTTTGTTTACTGCATAGACAAACTAAACTAATACTAAACTGGCAATATTTTTAAATACCTGAAACACTCTGAGGTACACCATATGATCACTGAAACAGTTGTTAGCTAGTTTTTTTTGTTCACTTGCCAAATTCCTCTTCAGCCCTGGCTTTGATGGCATTGTAAATAGTCCTCTAAATCCAAAGATAAAAACATTATTACATAAATGAAGTTATAACATTTCTTTTTTCTAAGAAACCATCACTTGCCAACACTTACAACATTTATTTAAAGTTGTGAATTTTAATGGATATGAATCTAATTAAACCAGGCTATGTCGAAAACTTAATGCACTTCTAATTTGCTTTGTTTGTAAAGTGCCATTCATTTTTTCACATCCCCTTTTATCATTGTATAATTCACCAATAAGCTCTTTGCAGACAGTTTTGAAACAGCACAATATGATACATTTAGTTGTGACAATTATTAACTATATTTTAAAATTGTAGGTTAGATTAAAGGCCACTAGGCCAGGAATCCATTATGAGAGATAGGACATTAGCAAACTTACCTTAGAAGACAAGTCCACTAACACCACAGTAGTAGTAAATAAGTACATAAGAATCACATGTGTACAAATTTTCAGTGCCACTGACACTTTCTTCAGGTGAATAGAGAGAGTAGAGAGACTTTGTCATCTGAAGAAAATGCCAGCGGCACTGAAAATTTGTGCACATGTGATTCTTTTGTATTTGTTTACTACTACTGCAGTCTTAGTTGGCTTTATCTTCTAAGGTAAGTGTGCTTATGTCCTATCTCTCCCAATGAGTATTAAGTATATTTAAAGTAAGGATTTGACCAGAAACACTTTCAGTAATATTTCTACAGACTTTCATAGTGAATATGCAGATATTATTTAACAAATTCTAAGATATGGCTCAAAATGTATTAGCCTTTATGTACTGTATTTTCCAACAAGGGCTAAGGAATAATGGGGAATATGTCAGATTGGAAATGATGGGATTTCAATAGTTAACCCATTGCAGATTTACTGCAGATCACTGTCCAGATCACTTGAGAGAGAATGTTTTATAAATTTACTTCGTTCGTTTGATATGTACTGGTTAAATGAAGAGCCAACTAGGGGTGATAAATGTTTAGACAATATTGTTACAAATTTTGATAGAAAGAAAGTGAATTGTTCTGTAATAGAACCCCACTTATCTGATCATGCCGGGGTGTATGCACAATTTAAAGAATTAGTTATTAAAAACAGAGTTGATAAAAATGTGTCTGTTAAAATTAAAAGAAATTTAAATCCTGCTTCACTGTCATGTCTTAGAAACAAATTGTCTCAGATTGAATGGATGCAGTTAGGAAATTATAGTAACGTTGATCAAGCTTTTGATATTTTTAATTTATTACTGACAAATTCATTAATTAATGAATGCTGTAGTTTTAAGGAAGTAAAAATAAGGAATGGGCCAAATATAAATATTAAATGGTATACTCCAGAGTTAAAAAAATTTAAAGAATATGTAACAACTTTTTATGATCGATATAAAAATAGCAAGGGTACACCAAATGAAATAGTTTTTAAGCAAGATTATATAGAAGTGAAAAGAAGGTACAAAAATAAAATTATCTATTGTAAAAAAGTTGCAAATGAACAATATATTATGAATTCTTCTAATCAATGTAAGGCGGCATGGAATTTGATTAAAGCTGAGTCAAATTCAAAAACATATAGTCAAGAGGTATTTGTAGACTCTGATACTTTTAATACTCATTATGTTAATGTGGTTAATAACCTAAATATATCTGGGGACAACAATGTGTCTAATAACCAGGCTCTAGAATTAGTCAAGGATTTTGTATTACATAAAAACTCGGAGGGTAAAATGTTAACTTGGCAAAAAATAAAAACTACTGACATAATAAATTGTGTAACCAATTTAAGTACCTCGTGCAGTGAAGATTATTATGGGCTGTCTAATAAGGTTTTAAAGTATATTATTGAGGTAATAGTCAACCCATTATCTTTCCTGTTCAATAAAATGTTGGAACAAGGTATTTACCCTAGGGCACTCAAAGTAACCAAGGTGATACCAGTTTACAAAAAAGGTGACAGATTGAGCCCATCAAGTTATCGACCTATTTCTCTGGTCCCAATTATTAGTAAAATTCTTGAATCATGCATAAAAGGTCAAATAAATTCTTTTTTTATTAGTAATAACTTGTTCTGTGAAGAACAGTTTGGTTTTATGTCAGGTAAAAATACAATCAAAGCAGTAGAAAATGTGGTTAATAAAGTTCTGGCAAATTTTGAAAATAAACTCTTGTCATCTGCGTTACTGATTGATCTGTCAAAAGCTTTTGACTGCATAAATCCTGAGATTCTTAAACAAAAGTTACTTTGCTATGGTATAAGGGACAAGGAGCTCAGTCTATTGATATCATACTTAAGTGACAGGAAACAAATGGTTGTACAGGGAGAAGATAAATCTGTTTTTAGAAAAGTAGAGGTTGGAGTTCCACAGGGATCAGTCCTTGGGCCTCTACTTTTCATTATCTCGGTAAATGATTTTCCTTTCATTGTTCCTTGCCCTTCAATTTTATATGCGGATGATACAACGCTTGTTAATTGTAATACAAATTTAGATAAACTTATTATTGAAGAAAAACATGCCTTAGATATAGCAATAGAATGGTTCCACTCTAACTCTTTGATTGTAAATGACCAAAAAACTGAAAGTATTGTATTTTCGCTGGATTATTCTATTTATAAGGAATACAAGCCTTTTAAGCTGTTAGGTATCCATATAGATAGTAGGTTAAGCTGGGACTGTCATATAGAACATTTGTGTATGAAACTATCTAGAGTTATCTTTCTTCTTCGAAAACTAAGAACCTGTGTCACTCTTAACATGTTGATCACTGTGTATTACGCTTTTTTCCATTCCCATATGAGGTATGGGATAACTCTATGGGGTAACTCTTGTGGGGCACAAACTGTTTTTAAATGGCAGAAAAAGGCTCTAAGGGCAATTAAAAATGTATCAGCTAGGGAATCTTGTGTGCCATTGTTTAAAGAGTATAAAATAATGACTCTCCCTAATCTTTATATTTACTGTTGCTTGATGGATATCAAGCAATTTTTGAAAAATCTTCCTACAAGACAAGAAACACATAATTATCCTACTAGGAAAAACTACCTTCTCGAAAAAATACCAGTAAGATTAGAAAAGACAAAATGTAGTCATGTTTTTATGAAAATCAAATTATTTAATCGATACCACTGTATGTGTGTGGGCGGGTGGGTGGGTCGATAATACTGTATGTGTGTTCGATACCACTGTACGTGTTTGGGCGGGCAGGTGGGTCAATGCTACTGTACGTGTGTGGACGGGCGGGTGGGTCGGTATGTGTGTGGGCGGGCAGGTGGGTCAATGCCACTGTATGTGTGTGGACGGGCGGTTAGGTCAATGCCACTGTACATCTGTTTTGTTTTTACCACTATGAGTAATTTTTACCACTATAATCCTCATGTATTTACGTTTATATTTTAGTGTTTTATGTTGTTTATTAAGTATAGTATTAATGCTAGTGTGGTTTTTAATAAATTGTTGAAAGTGATTAATTTATTGACAAATGTATACCTTTTGATAATGTTTTAATGTGAAAATTGAATGAACTAAATGCAAGAAATAATGTAAGTTCTATAACTATACGTGAAGCCAAATATACGTGAAGCCAACTATACGTGAAGCCAACTATACGTGAAGCCAACTATACGGCACCTTGCACACACACACACGCACGCACGCACGCACGCACGCACGCACGCACGCACACACACACACACACACACACACACACACACACACACACACACACACACACACACACACACACAAATTATTTAATAAATTGCCAAAAGAATTATGGTGTTTGCCCTTGAAGCAGTTTGAAATAAAAGTAAAAAAGTTTTTAAAGGAAATTGTTTTTTATTCAATAGACGAATATTTGGCCTATGATATTGATATTAGCGTTGTAAGTAGTTTTTAGAGGATCCGAAAGTTGTCTGAATCTTATTGTTTATTTATTATTCATTAAGTCCTTGTTGTTATAGTTTGTTATTGCATTGTTGTTTTAATTAATTTGTTTATTATATTGTTACCACCTCATTTAGCTTTACTATTGTGAATTTCTTAAGCATGACTTATGTAAGTTTGACTTGTAACAAATAAGGCTTGACTTTGTTAATTGCACATTTTGTGTTTAAAGACAATAAATAATTCTTGATTCTTGATTCAGATTGCGTAGCGTGGTGTGCGCTGGGCCTAACGGTACAAATTAAATTCACAACACAGTGCTACACATGCCCTTACCGGTCTAGCGCACTTGCTAATTCTACGTGTTTTGTTGTTATTTACGTTACATAAACATTACACTGACCATATTAGTAGTCTATCTAATTCGGAGGATCCCAATTTATCCTCCATTTTACTGGAAATCACAAACACGACAAAACGATAAGACTAAACGCAAGGACTAAATTCCCCAAAATAATATCAAGTAGTTGAGCCGAGACAACAGTGACTGAAAACAGTAGCAAATATATAAGATAAGGAGACATACAGATAAGCGCCTCAAAACAAATGAGTGCATTGTAACAGCGATAACACTGACTCTGAGGGTAGAGTGACGCAACTGTAAACAACCAGTACCGCAACGTCAATGTCACGTCGTGGAGCTATCGGTCCACTCAGCGCGGAACGTGAAGGCCACGTCTTTAATCAGCAATGGGTTAAAGAATTTAAAATCATAGTATAAAGAGTTAGGTTGTAGCTGTAGAGTGCTAGGCCTGGAATTATTGTAATAGGAGAAATATGAAATCAGCAACCTTAATAAAAGCGATAAGTCCGTGAATACAGATGCAAGAAACAAATAAAAGGCACAACACAAGATACAAACAGGTTTCTAAGGTATTAACCATTCTTTTTGAAAATAGGAGTTATCCTACTGACCTAATAAAAAAAAAAAAAAAACATCTATTTAGCCCAGTCCCATAGCCAACCTCGTACCAAAAAATAGTCCCCAGTACTTACCCTTTATCACCAACTACCATATTGGTCTACAGAAACTCAATCATAACTTGAAAGATAATTTCAGCATTTTAAATACTTCCCTTCATAATAGAAATCTTTTAGAAAAACCTCCTATAGTCACTTCGACAAAACAAAGCCCTCTGCTAAATCTTGTTCATCCTACATTACCTTATGTTAATACATACATATCCCGAGGACAAACAGTTACCCAGTTCTAACCCTTACGACAAAAAAACTATGAAAGGCCTGACCCATTCATCTCCTAGCCTCGTCATTTACTAGCTCCTCCACATCATGAACTTACCTGTCATTTTACCAACCTCCAATGCCAACACTGCCCGGCTAAGTATATTGGCTCTTACTATTAAAACCCTCCGTCAACACATGAATGGCTATAAAAATTATTGCAAAGTTCAAAATCCTGTACAAACTACATCTGCCCATACTCTCTTCCATAACCAGAATTTGTTACACCACAAAAGTACTTAAGTTCCTTCCTTCTCAATCCAATTATTCACTATTCAGAAGAATGGAATTAGCCTACCGATAAAAGACAAAATCCCATGACCCTCTGAATGTAAACTTTAGATAGATATTTACCCCTTCACCAAAAGCAAACATTTAACATACGAAATGTGTAAAATCTTTAAATATTGTGGTACACTCTGTGGACACCTCACCCACCGCCACACCACCACAATCACCAATACTAACATCACCACTACCACCAACCTTGCTACTTAACCAGGAACTGCTGACATTCAGTTTTATGAAACCTAAGGAAGATACCAGTGGTACCAAACATGTATTTTGTTTTGTGACTTTTATGAATTACACTTTTAGTTCATGTGTTTGAGGACCTATCTCCTCAAATAAATCTGTTGATGCCATATCTCTCTTATTATATTAGAACATAATGGATTATAAACTTGTTTGCTGTTGATATTTTTACACATCAAAAGCAACATCACAAATTAATTAAAATTGCAATTGAAGATATCCAAAATCTGAGGGTGTCCACTGGCCAGACAAGAACCATAATAATACCATCCCTTAGTCTATTATTTTTTAAGACTAATTAAAAAAAAAAAACTTAAAAAGCTTTTGAAAGATACTTGTATTTAGATAAAAGGAGAGAGAGACAAGTTTTATTTAAATCACTATGTATAGCTTGCAGAGACAGTACCTTGAGACTAAAGTTTTGAAAACACTAAGGAATAATCACATTAAAAGTTAATTAGGGATACCACTAGTTATTTGGAATGGACAAAATTATTTATTTTTTTAATTTGATTTAAATTGACTGGTGTCTCCTTTTATATAAATACAAACATATTTCAAAAGCTTTCTAAAATAGTTAAATGGTATGGTTCAGAGTATAATGTTTCCTCTATATATATTAAGTCATTATTAGGGGACGGCAGAATCAATTTTCTTGAGCCCAAAAGTCAATAATAATTACTCAGTGTAAACTGTAATACCCCCATTGAAGCAGGCACATCTCTGATACAAAGTTCTGACTATTATCAATAATAGATCATTAAAACTTATACCTTTGTTCGTAATATATGCAAAAAGTCAAAAAAGTTAAGGAGATTTTATTTTACCAGGCAAAGTTAGAGCTAAGAAGCCCTTTCTAACACTTAACCTGGCTTAAGGGTGATTTCATAACTACCACCAGAGACTGGACCAGTGTGCTGCGTGCAAGTAAGGATCACTCAAAACAGTCATGAACAGATCGCTCAGAACCCATCCAAAGAACAGTCATGCTTGATGTTGCTTGACGCCGTTATCTTACGGTCAAGACCACTATGCAAGTAGTCATTCAAAATAAAATTCTTATTTGAACAGTATAAAAAAAACATGAAATAACTAAAATTAAAATAGTTATGGTAGTCACAAGTCAATAAAATAGCCCTATTACTAAAATTTGTCTAAAAAGCTCTATTATTGGTTGTGACAACTAACAAGGTACCTACCCATGTGACAGACAACACACTATGGTGAGAACGGGGTCCAGGCACTTCAGAATGATGGAATACACAAGCATCTTGCCATAGCGGGGCTCAATAGGTATCTCCAACAAGTGACGGCCAAGGTCTGTCAGGTCTTCCCAGGCATCCACCGCATCCATAGTCTACATCACAAAATAGACCTTATCATAACATTTCCAGGCAAACAAGAATACTATGCTTTATCCTGAATAATAAACAGTGCATATATGTTCCATTGTAGTATATGGGATAGTATCTCTATTATTTTCAATTCATGGTTAGGTGTCAGAGGGCTCAACAGACCTAACATTACCATTATGTATCACATTTTTAACTATCAATAAAGACACTTTTCATTTCAGTAACAGGAGCTTTGAGTGTCAAAGAAGGTTTCTAAATAATTCTTAAATTTAGTTTGTCTTACTATATTGTTAGCAATTAGAAGTATAATGAATTATCTACAAACTTATCAGTAGACATTCCAACATTATTATTACTTGAACAAGTTTTGGAGGGACTAAGACAAAGATAATGAAGAACATTGTTTCATCTCATCAATTACCAGTGTGGTGGCTAAGTGGCTTAGGCTTCAGACTACGGAGAGCAAGGTCCAAGGTTTGAATCCCCACTGAGCCAAAAGTCAGTATTTTACTCATTGAATAAAGTTCACACTCAGGTCTGCAGGCCCATGTAAACTGATGAGTGAAGTTAAAAAAAAATAAATAAATAAACACTAATGGTTGCTATTGTGTTATGTTATTCTTTACTAGTAAACAGTTTTGCTGAGAAACACTCTCTTATACCAAATACAGAGAGTTGTAGCTTATCAAAGAGGAGGGATGAGATGATGACAAGCGAGGAGTTAATGACCTTACCGGTTGAGATGAGAAGGATGAAGAGGATGAAAGATATTTAATCATACTCAACCTTATTTCCTTCCTTTATATAAATTATTCTAACTCTGCACAACATTTTTCTTTCTTCACTAGTTCAACTGTTTCTAAATAGGAGAGTGACAGCAAGTGCTCCTAAGCTAGCATTCTAACAAATCAGAAAGCCGATCATGACTATCAGCCAAAATAGCACCACTTTGAAGTCATTAAATCTTGCTGTGAAACATCCCATTTACGAAATCTTAACCTAATTGTAAGACTTGTACACACAAAATTTATTTTCTTGGTCACCTTACAGATATATGAAATGCCCTTGTAAAACCTAACAAAATAACCAAAAGAAAATTTTTAAAACAGACTAAAATAAAGTACATCTAACCTTAAGTAATTGTACAGCATTTCTGGTGACTAGTGGTGATGGTGGCTCAATTGCCCGCGATAGGAAATCAGCTATAGGACTGTTTGGAGGTGCTAGAAGTTTGGTGTGAAGACATAGTTCCTGAAATAATAAATAATTCAATAGCACAAAATTATTCATGCAGTGTTCTTTTGAGAACGCTCCAATAGATAAAAAAAGTGGTAAAGTAAGGTAAATCCACAGAAATAGTTAGAATATTGATTATTGTTTCTAATGGCAAAGAATAACGTCACTGTAATTATTTAGAATATATGTTTTAAAAAATGTAGCTGCATGTTAAAAATGTATCTCTAAAGTCAGTGTTATCTAATGTCTTTGATAAAATTTATCCACTAAGCAACTAAAGCGAATGAGATTAAAATATTCTTTCTTTGTACTACTTTATAATTATATTTTAATGTTTAAAAATGTACCATCTCTGAACTTAAAAGTTTTATTTATCAACTGTTTTATTTATTCCCATGATGACATAACTAATTATTTTTATTTTAACTAGTAGGTTTAATTTCACAAAATAATGCTTGAAATTTTTTAATCTTTTGATTTTACTATCAGACAAAATTAATATTATTAGTTCTAAAACAGATATTTATTTAAATATTTTTATACACAATTCTAAAAGGACAAACCGTCTTTATTCAGACTAAACCCGGTTTTCAATTTGGATTCAGATCTTAGATGGTAATAAAAGTTTAATAAGAGCTAAAGACACAAAAATCAGAAATTTCTTTTGAAATCTTATAGACTATTGGAGACTATTTTAATCAGGCAGTAGTACGAATTGCAGATTAATTCGATAAAAGTTTAAACAAGAATTACAAAAAACCATTTAAGTTTATGGTTTCTAATACCAAAACTATAAAATTTTTCTATCAACATTGTATGGTTGGTACTGGCAAAAGTTTTTGTTAAATCAATTAATAATGCGAATGATATCATGTGATCTTCAAAATTTATTAAAATACTTTCAACTAAAGCCTCTACTGCTTTTACTGTACTTCTCCCTGGAATTAAACTGAACTGCTCGCTACAATAAAGGTCTTCTTTTTATGACATAAATATATATATATGCAGTAGTTGTTTGATACAGGGTTCAAAGATTTTACTAAGAATTGGAATTAGCGAGATTGGGCAATAACTTGGGGATTTGTTTTATCCCCCATCTTGTGAATTGGTATTACTTTAGTCACTTTTAATGCTGAGAGCTCTAACTTCGCCTTTTTGTAAATATTATTTTTTACAAATAAAGAAATGTTCTATTCTATTCAAAGTAAATTTAAGATTTTCACTAAATTTCAAAACATAAATTGTTGGTTATTTTGGGGGCCATAAATTTGTTGTATTTTGTTTATAAAAGGTCTTCCAACATGTTTCTCCCTCACTTGGGTTGATTCGTGATTGTTTTACAGTTTACATCGACGTCAACATGAACAGGGAACCGTTCAGTGAGTTTACGAATCAAAATTATTGTACTTTACCACCTTTTATACTCCAACTGTGTTATTGTCTAACCTAGTCAGGAAACCGTTCAACAAATTGACAGGAAAAAATATAGTATGCGCAAATATTACACACCGTTTTGGCAATCTAAGGTGTTTACGGAATAATAATTAATAGACGTTCGCCACAGCTATATACAGTATATACGAGGTACGTCCAGAAAGTAAGTTCCGTTTCCATTTATATCCGCTGCAGCGCTGCGATCGCAGTTCCGCGCATGCGCGGCAGACGCTCTGTATCAAGGAGAAGAAACGTGCGCCATTTTGAGATCGCTGTCAGTCTCGTACGCTTTGTTGTGCTTGTTTAAAGTGTCGGTGTTGATCGAAAATCCCGCCGCTTGTGAAATCAGATCTGTGATTCGTTTTCTGAATGCTAAGAAAGTGAAACCGATTGAGATTTATCGGCAAATTTGCGAGGTTTACGGAAAATGCGATGAGTGATTCAATGGTGAGAAGATGGGTCCGACAGTTTAATGAAGGACGTAATGAAGTGCATGATGAAGAACGAAGTGGGCGTCCATCTTTGATTACAGAAGAACTGGTTCACACGATTGATGAGAAGATCAAGGAAAACCGTAAGTTTACAATGAGTGCTCTCGCTATGGAATTCTCCCAAATCTCACGATCATTAATTCATGAAATTGTTACCGAATTTCATGAAATTGTTCATGAAATTGTCTGTCCAAAGGTGTTGTTTTTCTTCACGACAATGCACGACCACACACTGCAAATGTGACGAAAAACCTCATACAGGGATTTGGCTGGGACGTGTTTATAGACAATAGACAATAGATCTTTATTTCTCAGTAAATACAATGGTGTACATAGAGAACTGTCATAGTGGTAAATAATTAAAAAAAAACTTACGACTAAAAAAATGGGACAAACTACATAATTTACAAAGTATTTAGTAAGTCAGGGTCATCAAAAAATTCATCTACAGTGTAATAGGCTTTCATTAATAAGGATTGTTTTATTGTTTTTAGAAACAATTTGCTGGACACCAATTCCTTATTAGATTTAAGAATCTTGTTTATTACTTTACAGGTCATATAATTGATTGATTTTTCAAATTTAGACGAATTATGTTTTTGAATTTGTAAAAAGTTATGCCTTGTATTGTATTTATAATTAGGAATTCTGTAAGAAAATCTATCTGAATTTTGTTTATAGAATTTACATAACTCATATAAATATAAGCCTGGTAACGTCATTAATTTAGAATTTTGAAAAAGTGCCTTGCAAGGTTCAGTTGGAGGTTTTTTATTAATGATCCTTATTGCTCGTTTTTGGATTAGGAATATTCTGTTGAAATTTTTAAAAGTTGTCCCCCCCCAAACTCCAAGACCATATGTGATAAAACTTTGAAAAAGAGCAAAATAAACTTTTCGAAGGACCTCATAATTTACACTATTTGATAGTACCTTTAAAGAAAAACATGACGAGTTAAGTTTTTTTGATATATTTTCAACATGCCTGGAAAAATTCAATTTTGCGTCTATGAAAATACCGAGAAATTTAACATTTAAGGTTTCAATAATTCTGTCATCTGTATTCATTATATTTGGTCTCCCGAACTTAATTACGTTTGTTTTATTTTCATTGAGTTTTAGAGCATTTGTTGAGAACCAGGATTTTAGTTCTTTGAGACAGCTTAGAATATTGGTGTCCAACAATTGAGAATCCCTCTGCCTGACAATCACAGAAGTGTCATCAGCATATTGAATAGTGCTGTAGCAGTTTGGATTGACATTCACCGGTAAATCAGCCACAAACACTAAAAACAAAAGAGGACCTAAAATTGAGCCCTGAGGGCAACCAGTAAGGCTTATATGCCAGTCAGAATCAAAAATTTGTCCTGAATTTGATAGGTGAACCTTTTGAAATCGATTATTAAAGTAGCTTTCTATGAGGTTAAATCCGATACCTCTAACTCCGTAGTTATCCATTTTATTAAGTAATATTTTTCTATTCATTGAGTCAAATGCCTTTGATAGATCACATAATACTGCAGCTGTAAAGAAATTTGAATCTATGCTTTCATAAACTAAATTTGTAAAATTTGCGATTGCATCAATCGTTGATAAATTTTTCCTAAACCCGAATTGTTCTTTGTTAATTATATGATGTTTTTCAAAAAAAGGTAAAAATCTATTTAGAATAATTCTTTCAAATATATTTGAGAAAACGGACAGTAACGAAATTGGACGGAAAGAATCCATATCTTTGAGTAAGGTTTTTTAATTGGTTTTACAACTGAGTATTTTAATTTATCAGGGAAAATCCCGGCTGCAAGGCAATGATTAAAAATATAACACAGATGAGGGCTGAGAGTTTCAGCTATGTGTTTTACTAAAAACATGGGAACCTCATCCCATCCCGCTGATCTCTTGTTTTTAACCTTTCTGATAGTAGACAACATTTCCTCAGTAGTGATTGGTGTCAGGAAGAGGGTCTCATGTATATTAGATTTATAGTTTTTGGAGAAATTTAAGGCATTGGCAGAGTGTGGCTTAAGGTCTAATCTATTAACAATATCAAGAAAATGTTTATTTAAATAGTTTGGAACATCACAATCCTGCAAAAACCCATCCTCACCATCATTTACTTCTACTTTAAATTTTGAGTGATTTCTTGTGTTTCCTAATTCTTGATTGACAACTGACCAAGTAGCTTTTGATATATTGTCTGATTTATTTATTTTATTATTGTTATATTCTAATTTTGCCAATTTGATTTGATTTTTCAAAGTTAGTTTGCATTTATTGTATTCATGCTGAATTTGCCTGTTTTCACGGTTTTCTTTCAATAATTGATAGAGTTCTCTCTTCTCCATACATAAATTGACAATTTCATTGGTTAACCACTTCTTTTTCTTATTTTTTGAATTAAAGGTTGTAGATTTTTTAGGAAATGAAAAATCGAAGTGGAGTAAAAATGTTTTTAAAAATGCTTGATAAATATTGTTTATGAACTTGTTATCATCTTCAGAAGTAATAGAATAAATTTGATTCCAATTTTCTGCTTTTAAACTTTCTGAAAATAAACAAATATTCTCATCTGTGAATTTTCTTTTCATGGTTTTGTAGTTGACCAGTCTTTCCTTAATAGAAATTGAAATCATCTGGGCCGTATGATCAGACAGACCAGGCTCCATAATTTTATAACCTTTAAAAGGGAAGTTGGTAAACATAAGATCAATGCAAGACTCTGATGTTTTCCCTATTCTTGTGGGTACATTATATGCAGGGTACAAACCATATGACTTAGTTATATCTAACAAATTTTCAGAAAATTTATCTTTAATCAAGATGTTTACATTCATGTCTCCACCTAAAACAATTTTTTTTCTGGTATTACTTTTGTTTTTTAGTATATTATTAAGTAACAACTCAAGTTGAGTACAAAATAAATCAAAATTACTTCTGAGTGGGACTCTATAAATACATATGACAATATAATTGTCCTTATCATTAATTTTAATTTCAACAATACAGCTTTCAAAAACACTTTTTAGAATAAATCTGTCGTAATCATGAATAACTTTTATTTTATTTAATAGATTTTTTCCTACAAGGATACTAGATCCTCCTCTTTGTCCTGCATCTCTAAAATATCCTGTCACAACTTCTAAGCCTAAATTATTCAAGTAATCCTTATTTTCTACGCTCAGCCAATGTTCAGTTAACAATAATATTTTATAAGTGGCATTGTATTCTAACAAGAATAGTTCTAGTTCATCTAATTTATTTTTAGCTCCTTGGATGTTGTAGTGGAAAAACATTATATTATTAAGCCTAAAAAATTACTATTTACATTATTACATTGGTTGTTATTTTTTACTCCATAACCATCTTTGATTATAGTAGACATATTCTCATCATTGGGCTGTGGTTGTGCATGACTTTTACTTGACAATTCCTTGTTATAAGGAGCTAGTTTCAAAGCTGTAGATTCCTCCGATATTTCTTGATCCATTATCATGGTTTTATCTATTGATAATTTTATTGGGCAAGCATCACTGGTAACTTGCTCAGAAGTAGATCTATACTGTGGTAGAGCTTTCTCCATTGTGTCGGTACTAAACACTTCAGGTGAAGTCTGATAATTTGGGCTTGCGGTAATTAGATGTTTTAGCTTCTTGACAAAATCTTGATAAGACAGTCCTTCCCATAGTCTATTTGAAGTCCTTTTTTCGTTGTAAGTTACAACAGTTATATTGGCATTTGTACTACGTTGAAAATTGAGCAAATTTGTTATAAAAGTTTCTATTGGTATTTTATCCCTTGTGCATCCCATAGGGGAACAAATTAAGTGTTTATAGTTATTTTCAATAAAATGTCTTTTTAGGTCATCAAAGGCGTTGTGATAGTCATGCTCATTTGGTTTCTGGTAATATTTCTCTTTTGTAATCAAACTAAAGACACCCGCTTTTTCAGGAGTACTTTGATGTGCCAAATGTTTACTTTTATGATCTGATAATCTTGGTTTGTTGAAATGTTTTTAAAAATCACAGCGACCCCTGCGCTCATTTGTTTTTCATCTTCTAAGTCAGCGGAAACACAGTGTGCAAATGCAATCGATTTGTCTGCACTGAACTTATTTATTATTCCATTCATGTTCGCTTCAATCACTTCGATTGAAGGTTTATTGGATGGTTGGGCTTTTTCCTTGATTTCAGATTCCGAAATCCTTTTGCAACTCTTACAAAACAAAGTAATTGCCTTTATTATAACTCTAGCTAGCTCAGCCTTTCCTTTGAAACTAAGATGTAGCCCATGTTTGGTGAAGTGTGAACGTTTTAGATTGTCAAGATCAAGCAGATAAACGTTATGTAATCTGACCACTAATTCTCTCAAATAGCTATTTACAAAATTTAATTTTTTATTTACATGGTCATCAAGAGCCTTATCACATCTTGCTGGTATTGTTGCTATGAACACTGAATTGTCTTTACTAAGACGAGTCAGTTGTTCTTCAAGTCTCTCATAAATTTCATCAAAATTATCATTTAGACTGTTATTGGAGCCACCCAAAATTATAATTGGCTTATTCTCCTCTACAATTGCTGAGTCAATAACTTGTATTAGGGTTGTATTGGCCCGGACATATCCAAATGCCTCAATTTGCCCTTTACTTTGACTTTCAATATGTTGTTGCACTTGTCTCCCTTGACTGTCCGAACAGAGATTTACTGTAATGAGGGGTTGTTTTTTAGACCTTTTTTGTTTTCTTTCCCTCCAGTCCTCTAATTTTGTTCTCGTAGCTTTGTTTAAACGTGCATTCTTCTGAGAGAGATTTTGATTATCAGGTAGTTCATTAATTCTACTGTCCATTTCTTCAACTTCATTTAAACCAGAAAATCTGTTTGAGAGAATTAATTCAGGCTTACCATGTACTAACAGGGAATGTTTAGCTTTTTTAGAAGTATGGGTCCAGCGTTTATTATAACTCTGATTTGTGGTCTGTGGTAATTCTTTTTGTAGGTTGTTTAAAGGGGCTGTAGGGAATGATTTTGGACTGTTACAGGTTTGAGTATGATTTGCAGAGGTCTTGCTATATTTTAACATCAGATCTTTGGTTTTACTGGTTTCAATTAGAAATCTATTCATTAGAATGTATGCAATGTGAGATCTCTTAGTTAGGCAGGTTACATCAGTAATTTCTGGGATTATTAGATCTGTTAATGTTTCATTACCACGTCTATAGCTCAATACATAGTCAATAATTGTTTCAGTCAAGGCAATTGCATATATGCCACAGTCAAAACTGTTGTTTTGCTGAGGGCAGAAAGCTTCAGTAAATTTTACTTCATTACATTGTCCGCATAAGTAGGTATTTAACTTTTCAGCTGTAATTTTAGCTGAGTTAGAATTTTTCCCTCTAATTGAGTCGTAGTGGAAAAATGTTGAACTTGATTTTTCGAACACCAACAAACTCCAATGAGAACCTTCAATCCTTACCGGAGGGTTTTTCACTGGTTCCGTATTTGATTCAATTTCATGTTCTACACAGTTATTTACGGGTATTAGTAGATAGTTATTGTCCTTTAAGTTGGCTTGAAATAAGAAATTATAATCCTGCAAAATTTTTATAGCATGTGCTATTGTGGGGTTGAGACAGTAAATTGAGGTCCTTTTTAGAACTTTTTCATTTATAATATCCAGATAAAGCCACATGACATTGTCTGTAATCCACTTTGTGCTTAATAGTTGTGCAATATTGTCATACTCATTTAATTTTAAATGCTCTTCTTTACTAATTTGTATGAGCTGGTCTTCAGTTTTTTCACCAAATCGTTATTTACAGTCAACGAGCAATCCTCAACTGCACATATTGAATTACAGCTCAATTCCCCGTCTTCAGTCTGTTCCAATGCTTCACTTATCTGTGTGGTATCTAGCGATGATGAGGTAGAATTCATAACGACTGATGAAAGCGTGTCACTTGCATTAATAAGATTAGATGATTCTGCTGTTTTTTTAGTACTACTAAAATTGAAATTATTAATGTTATAATTTATTTTATGCTCCTCTAAATACCTTGACAGTTCTCTTTTTGAGCGAAAAATTTTACCTTTGGGAGAAATCACATATACATCTATCTTTCCAACACTTTGTCCTTTTTTCCTGACCACCTCCTTTCGAGTCCAACCTTGAGGCATACATTTTTTTTTATTTGAGTCCATTTGAATTCACTGTCATATAATTGATCTGTCACTATAAAATATTAAATGTCCCAAAAAAGTATATATATTTTTTTATTTAGTTAATTTACAAAAATTTAAGTCAATTTTATTAATACAATAAAATACAAGACTGTAGTAGTATTAGTGTTCTGTCTTTATTTAATAAAACAATGTAATAGCTTCCTTATTTATTTATTTATTATTTTTTTTCCATATGAATTTTGGTCATAAAAAATATTCTTCCTTGAGTGGGATTTGAACTATGGTTCCCAGACTAAGTCAAGAGCTGGGGACTGAGTCAGTCAAAGCTGCCATCACTGACCTAGCCAACTAAGCTATCAGTACTTGATGATGGTCAAGAGGTCAAGGCCACACAAAGCAGGCTCAGTGATGGCAAGACTTTCCACCAGTTGATACTGGAAATTCTAAAATTTTACTAATTTCTTCTTTACAAATTTACACTAATGGTTATTTGTGCTTATTCCAGTCACTTTATTTTGTTATTGAAACTGTTATTTAAATGTGCAAAATATAAGTTAATGTGAGACAGTATTTAAAATACTTGGTGATATGTTTTTAGTACAAATTCTTAAACAACAAAATTCCTTTTATCATAAAAAATCAATTTATTGTGTCCTGTGCATCTTTAGGTAAGATATCTCTTTAATATCACTGAATTAATTAATTAATTTTAAACACTGTATAGTTAAAAATTACCTATTTTAGGTTATCCTCCTCACTTATTTCACTTGTAAAATATAAACTGTGGATATTATAAATTTTGAAACTTATCAGCTCTTCTTATAGAACGAGGTAAAAACTTACTATTTACATAAAATTCCAAAAAACAACTCACTTTATCACAAAATAATTTAATAAAACTGTTTAGCTTTTCACAGGATTACTTCATAAGGAGACATAACATACCTAACTTTTTTGCATTATCTTATTTGAAACTTATTTGACCATCCTCCGTACAGCCCTGACCTCGCTCCTAGCGACTTTCATCTGTTCTTACATCTGAAGTCTTTCCTTGGCGGTCAACACTTCAACGATGACGAAGAGCTGAAAGAAAATGTTTCCAAATGGTTGAAGACACAGGCGGCAACCTTCTATGAAGAAGGCATAGAAAAACTTGTGCCACGCTATGACAAATGCCTGCAAAATTTCGGCAGTTATGTAGAAAAGTAGTTTAAGAGTTGTAGATTTTAGTGCAATAAATATTTTTTCTGTATCTGTAGACAAATTATTTTTATTACCAAACGGAACTTACTTTCTGGACGTACCTCGTATATATTTTTTTATTTGACGGAAAATAAATTAATAATGTTGTGTCATACGCTGCTAGAACGCCATTACCATATTTTATTTGATAAGATACGGTATTTTCTTACGTCAATCATTGGACGATTCCCTGCTCAGATTAAAAAAACAAAATAGACCTCAATCGACTCGCAAGAAATATACGATAATTTCAGTTCCGAAAAGGAGCAGAACGGTTCCTTGCACGTACGTATACTACAACCAAGATGAACTTTCGCCTAGAAAAGATGGGAAGTTCGATTTTTGGGATTTGAAGTGACCTGTTCTTGGTACCCTTTTGATTGAGCGGTATTATTGATATGAACGAAAATATGCATAATTTCCACGGCGTACAGACCATTAGATTTGTATCGGTAACAGGTCTTTTTGAGCATCTTGAACCGGATCTCTCGTCTCCTTTCTTGGGTCATAAAGACACTAACCGAAATTCTGTTTTATTCACGCTATTTTAGGTTAGGTTACAAGTGACTAGTAGACTCGGACAACCGACATGTGTGATTGCTACTTACCCAGCTCTGTTGTTTACTTTGAATTGAACCAGTTCAAATCATAATGAACGAACTCATTCACTACGTCGACTAGTTCATTTGACTGTCGTCGTGTACTACCTATTCTTTGGCGTATTGTTTAGTTCATAATTACGTGTAACAAACTGATAACGTATGATTAAGGGTAAAATAAAACACAAGGAAGCACACATTTTTTTATTCATAACTTATAAAACTGTTTACTCTTAAAACTAAATTAAGATGTAAATCTGATATTTCATGAAATACAACTACTCGATCGAACTTTGAGTAGTTTCGGAAGCTTTGGGCCGAGTTAGAGTCATAAAATACTCGATCAAATACTCGAAGTTTCGAGTACTCGCACACCCCTAATAGTAACAATGGCCACACGCTTTATCTACACTCATCATATTCATTCACTCCTCATATTCGTCCATATCTCTACGATTAGCGTATTAGAATTGAATAATGAATAAAAAATTAAATTAATGCAGCATACTTGGTAAAATTGTAAACAGGAGGCAGATAGTCAAACAATATAGTTAAAGTGAGTGAAATAATTCAGGGCCACTGGCTTCTCTTCCATCATTTGACAAATCCTTTCTTGTCTATTTACAGCTTTAAATAATGTAACAAAAATAAATATTCATGGCTTTTGATGGGAGGAGATGCCCGATTAAGAACATAATACTCCTCACCTGCAATGACAAGGCTTTTACTGTAGTCTCGCTGGAAACAGCTGACTCGATTTCCGACCTACAGCCGCATGACTGTGATTTAAACTTAATGATCTCCCTGACAAACAAACTCTAGACGCCTCTATGATCCGCCAATGCCTTAGCCCTTCATCTAGACCATTCTGGTTAGGATCTCTTATGAAAGTAACATGAATAAATTGTGTTAATTATATAGTTTCAACTGTGAGATGACACGTCACCAAACATTTTTCTTGTATTCCTGAGTATTAAAGTGCAGCATTAAACCATCTATCATGAAATATAACACAAACAACGTGAATAAATATACATCATTTAAAAAATAGGATAATTAACAATTCAGTCTGATTAGTACATACCTGTAGAGGTTCTCGCAGTATTTCTGAGGCCTGATGGGGTTGCATGGCTCGGTAATGTATAGATGAAAAAAGATGAAAGCAGATTCCGGGTTGTGAGCGGCCAGCCCTCCCCCTGCGCTGGCGGGCACATGCTTGTGAGATCCATTCACAACGCACTGTGTAAACGTTAGATAATGCGTTGAAACTCCTCTGAAATTAATTGTTAAGTATAGTTTTAATCTGCTGGAGTATTATAATTTAATCTGCAGAAAATTCAATAAATGACCCCAATTTAATACATTATTTGTTCTTGTAGACTACTTTCATCATTTTATGTATGTAGCAAATCATGACACACACATACATAGTGTTTCCATTTTGAGTATGTTATTTTAAGCCTTACTTTATACCAAGTTGATGATGTGTTGTAACATTATGAAGTCTGTGTTTGTCTTTTTAACCATCAATTGTTAATGACAAAATGTTGATTTTGTTGCAAGTTGTAATAATTTTCATTGTAAGTCGAATTGTAGGTACTGAATTACATCCTTTATGAGAAATATTCAGCCTCACTTTTGTTCTATTAATACAACTTAATTAATATAATTAATATAATTAATATAATTAATACAACTATATTAATAATAACAATGATATCTTCAGTCTACTTCCGTCAAATTTTAAATTTAAATATTAAAGTTCCACTATTATTATGACAATTAAGTAAATCCTGTTTATTTATTAATCAGTAAACATAAAAATAAATCAATTTTTGTAAAGAATTTACTACTGTTTATAGATAGTTCTTAACCCATTAATAAATTACTTTTTGAGGCATGTTTTTAACGTAAGTACCGTTTTGGAATTTAACTGTTCGACAGCAGTCAACATTCGGCACATGTATACCATTATCTGTTGGCAAGTTGTTGCCATTACAGATAAATACCTTAAATACCATTACATGTGTTTGTATTTAAGTTTGCTTATATATGTTTAAAATGTTTCCTCCGATTGAAAATGCCACCGAATGTGAAGTAGGCGCTGTGATAGGTTTTCTTAATGCTAAAGACGTTAACCCAAGGAATGTTAACACGTTGAGGGCTAAGCCTGAAATGACAAAATTCATTCTAATCCTAAAAAAACACACCAATAAACAGAAAACACTTATGGAAAGTGAAAAAACTTCCAAACTTGCGACTGACACACAAATATCAATAGGTTCGTATACAAGGGCCTGACAACGTAACATCCTACCTCTACGAGATCCGATTTCACACTGATGAATCAACCATGCAACTACAAATGGCGGCAAAACTCGCCGCCAGGATGCGCGGAGGGTCCACCGGCGCGGATTTCCACCGACGTGTTAAGCATAATAACCTCAAATGTCGCCATATTTTTAGCGATTTGTAAGACTTTTTTAAAAAATTCACTGTAAATTTATTAATAGCATTAGAGGAATAAGACTTACATCATTTTAATCACTAAGAAATGAATTTAAATTATTGATAGTGATAAAAAATTAATAAAATTAAAAACTTTATAAATATAAAATTATTTACAAACTATTCATAAACAAAATTTTGTAAGATAGTTTATTGGTCATTTTCGATCATAATGTTATAATATAAGAAGAAATCTGAGATATACAAGTTATGCAGAATCTTGTGCTGAACAAAAAAAAATCATTACTCTGTCCCATAATTACACACAAAATTAGGTATGTAGTAATAAATAAATATGCTGCCTAGCAACGAATATTCAATTTTAGCATGCACTATTATAATCCTTATAAACAATGCTTTACCTTGAATAAGTAATCCTCAAATGACTGGAACTAGATGAAAATGGCTTAGTAGTATATAAATTGATGGATGTTATGAACACAGTTTTATAATACTAAAATATATAAAATAAAAAAAAGTGTATACACTATTTAAATTGGGACCAACAACAATGTTTACTCAGAGTCACTTTGCTGGTGTGGCCTCTTGACACCCTTCACAGTCCTCGTATAGTGCTTCAGTTGAGAAAAGCACTTTGTATGTACACCACAATTACATCCTTCACACCATCACTGACTCTTTTTGCCACCGACTGGACAAACTCTGTTTCTGTTGCCCGGAAGATGGGACAGTTTGTGGTTGTCAGATTCTGGCTCTTCTGGTGACACTGGATCATTCTGTTTGGCCAATCCCATAGGTATTTCTTTCATATATCTTTTTCTTGGTATTGGTTTATCTGTGTTTTTGTAGTATAATATGTAAGAATCGTACAAGGCCATATCTAAGAGATTGTAGAAACTTTTCTTCCAGAAGCGGAGGGTTATCCTGGTACATGTTGTATGGTAAATACACTTGTCCTTCAGGTCTACTCCACCCATAAATTGGTTGTATGTATGAATAAGAGTAGTTTTCATAGCCTCTTGACCGCTTCTGCTGCGAATTTTCTCATCCTTTGCGTGACATCCGGTAGTGAGAAGATACACAGGTTTTCTGGTTTTTTATTTTGCTTGTATCCAACAAGTAGGGCTGGGCCTTTCCTAAAGTACAATCTTTCTTGCACTCCTAATGGAGCATGTACAACTTGTTTTGATAAGTTTTTTTGTGTTTTTATTTACTGTACCGGTCATAAATGTGTCTCGAGCAAAAAGATCTTCTAGTATTGGAAGTTTTGTGTAAAATAGTCAGTGAAAAGGTGGTAAAATTTATCTAACAATCTTGCTTCTTTCATAAGTTCCATCACAACTTTGTAAGTAAAAGGATCTTCTCTCTCTTTCAAAAAAATCTTTACCACTATACAGAGCTGTGTGCAAGATGTATCCAGTCTGACTATCGCAAAGTTCAAATTTTTTGATCCCAAAACGTGCATGTTTTTTATTAGGCATGTACTGGATGAAGATTGCTCAGTTACGCATGCCTATCATGCTCTCATCAATTGAAATATTTTGGAAGGGGGTATAAAAAGTTTTGAATGTGGAATTCATGGCATCAAGAAATGGTTGTACCTTATGCCAAGGGTCATAACCCGGCTGTCCTCTTGGAATAGCATCAGTTGGGTTTAGGTGAAACATGGAAGAGAATAGTAAAAATCTATTACTGGACATAGTATTATGAAACCATGGGAGGTAATCACAAGATAGAGTTGACCAGTAATCTGCAACCGCATTTCTTTTAGTTAGGCCCATATTGATAACAAGGCCGATAAATTTCATCATCTCTGTAATTGTTACATCGGTCCAAGTTTTGATTCGGGACTTTTTCTTCAAGTTTTTAGCCTAAGATTGTAGCCTAAGATTCATAACTTTTTCTGCATATGAATTAGTGGCATTCACATGCATATGCCAAATAGCCTGTGTAAAAAATTAACTAAAGTATGATGGGGGAGACTATTTCGAGGTGGGCAGTTTTTTGGCCCTGGATTTCGAACACGAAATTTTTCTGCTGCGTCTAGCTCAGTTTCAGGGGGATAAACCCTAACCCATCTTGGGCCAGTAGCTTGTGTAGGCCTAGCTGAAGGACAAGGAATATTGTCATCTGATTCGCTATCACTAATTACATTGGGATGTACAGTGTTAGGCAATGGCCTAGGCCTAGTAGTACTAGGGTCAGGTTGTACATCACAATCACTAGTATCTAATTCAGAAGGACATGGAGAATATTCCTCACCTGATCCAGATGAATAATCGGCTAGATCAACATCATTACCTTCAAAACTAATATCGGAGACATCAGATTCATGTCCATTGTCACTTACATCGATATCTGTGTCTGGAAAATCACTAACTTCAGATCGTTCAAGTATATCTCGAATGTCACGGATCACCCATAATCACAAATAACAATAACAATTATAATAAACAAACACTAACAGTTACATAAAAGCACAACAACAAAAATAAACAATAACAGCTAACGGCTTGGCAACGACGAACGGGACTAGCGAGTAGACAGACTTATTTCACCAGACATAATCACTAACTTCAGATCGTTCAAGTATATCTCGAATGTCACGGATCACCCATAACATAAATAACAATAACAAGTATAATACACAATCACTAACAGTCACATAAAATCACAACAACAAACATAAACAACTACCGGCTTGGCAACGACGAACGGGACTGGCGAGTAGACAGACAGACGACGTGTGAGAAGAAGTAAACAAACGAAATCAACAAGCCACTGTGCCACATAGGAACGTCGTAGAGCAAATTCAAAGATACGTAAACATACACTGGTTCACGGTCTTTCGAATAATATATATTTGAAACAGCTTTGACTTTTTTCGACCGTGAGCGACATTTTAACCCAACGCATGCAAATTGAGGCGATAACATTCTACGAACAAACCGATCACCTCAATTTGAGGTGATCAACATTCTTTGGGTTAAAGCAGCTAACATTAATTGCGAGATCTGTCACAGTAACAATTTGGTTTTTAAAAAAAATCATCATTACGATTGTAACACTCAAGGAATGTGAGAGACCTGGCTAAACATTTGTTTTTGTGATTATCCGTCAGCATTATCGGAACACAGCGTGAGCATAATAGCTATCAGTACTTAAAACTTTCTGTCACAATTTATTAAATCACCTTTCTTGACACTTGAGAAAACTCACTAGATAATGATGAAATTGTAATGAGTCGGTTCTCTTTGACTTTTTCATTAACTTTTTGCACCAAGTCATCAGTAACCAAGGTCCACTTTGTTCCTCATCATGCACATTTATACAGCCATCTTTATAAGCTCTCACCCATTCCCGTACAGTCCTATCACTCGTTGTGTTTTCTACATAAACTTAACAGATCTCACAATGAATGTCAGCTGCTTTCACACCTTTAGCATTAAGAAAACTTCACAGTCGGCAGCATTTCAATCAAAGGGAGCATTTTAAACACACATAAGCAACCTTAAGTAATGTCGAATGAATCCGTAGTGGAGGCTGTTGCTTGCCAACAGGTAGTGATACACAGCATACATGTGCCGAATGACAACTGCAGCACTACAACTACGGAGTTCAAAACAGTACTTACTTTAAAAACATGCCCTGTATATTTGAATTTAAACTGAAACCATAATGGACACTCACAAAAAATCCAGTTGTGAATTTTACTATTAATATAAATCACAACTGAAACTGGCTCGTCCGTAATTAATTATAAACACTAATTTTGTGGTCAAGTAAAAATAATAGACAATACATCTGTTATAAAACATCAAATTTTATTTTCAACAAACTAAATTTTCTCAAACAAAATTATAGCCAATGACATTAACTGGTTTTCTGTTAAAAAAGTAATTAATTCTAAAAGACTTGTAAGACTGGAAAGTTGACTTACTTCTTTGACTTTTCCTGAATCGATGACAAATGCCACATCGTCTATGGTAATACTTGTTTCAGCAATGTTGGTGGACAGGATCACTTTACGCTGACCCGCAGCAACTGGCTGAAAGATCAGTTTTTGGTCTGCTGTCTAAAAAAAAAATAGTAAAATGTGACTATGAAATGACAGGCAATTTCCTAATTAATTTATTCTTTAAATGTTATATTTATTTATGTTATGATTAAAACAATACACTAGAACTCATCAAATTATCTATCACCAAAAATAATAATTATTATATTGTATTTTTTTAAGAGCTTGATAATAACACATATTTTGCAGAATTTGAAATTTTGCAGTTAATTTGTGAAATTGTTAATACTGCTGGAACGCTTTTAATGAAGTATACAAACAAAATGGCTATAACCTTATTTCGACCCAATAAATGACCTCCTGAAATTTGTCAGTGTACTTCAGAAACACCTTGTATACTTTCAAAGGACTTACTCAAGGATTTTCTAAATGGCAAGGCTATTTTCTTTTTCTAAAACCTAAACCATCATATTAAAATGATTGCTTTGTCTAACTTACACTCATTATTGTAACTAGTGTTGACATGGTATGTTTTACTACAACTGTTTATTGTATGCATGTTAGAATTCTTGATACCAAGCATACTAAACTGTTTCATAAATAAGACTGCAAAACAAATTCTTAGTTTGAGCAGCTCTGAGACATGCCGGCCTCATTTTGTTAACTTACAAATGTTAACATTAACAAGCCTTTTTATCTTAACCCTTCCCACGCCATAGACATAATGCTATATTTTGAGATTATGCTTATTTAAAATAAAGAATTAAATTTGAAATTCCTTGAAGCTGATTTGTATTCTCAATTACATTAGTACAACTTAAATAAAAAACACAATAAATTTTTTTTTACTTCATAAGCCATAAAATTTATATTACATGTTTTATTCAAATAAGGAGTTACTTACACTGGTAATGGGTTTTGGTTATTCACTGTAGACATTTTTTCTTGGATTTTTCTACTGTTCAGTATGCTACATCAAACTTATTTGTTATAATTATATTTACATATTTACATAGTTTTTTTTGTAGGCCTACTCTTAGTTTGCCTACTCTTAGCCATGATAAAAATAATTAACTGGTTATAATAAAACTAAACGAGTTATTGTCCACTAAAACAGGTATAAACAATAATGAATGAACAGGTATAAACAAAGTAAAACAAGTTAAAAACTAATTGCAACTGAAAACAAACACTAACAACACACTCGAAATGCCCTTGAACGACTGGAGTAAGATGGCGGATAGTTTCGTCCGCGGCGCTGAGGAGCGCTAGTGCTGTCAGCTGCCTAATGGAAATTTCCACTATAAACAGACAAGCTTCCCAGCTGACTCATGTTAGTGGTGTTGAATTATTCGTCTTCAAAGTAGCTTACGCTCTGCCATATTTACATATAGTTATTTAAATTAAAAAACGTAAGAAAAATTAAAAAAAAATATATATATATATATTTGGCGGATAGTTTCGTCCTCGGCGTTTGGAGATTGTTACAGTTGGCGGATTATTTCGTCTACGGCGTGGGAAGGGTTAAGAGTGCTTAATATATGTAAAAAAAAAAACTTATCTGACCAGTTTGAGAGATTATATACATAATTATGGCACACAGAGAAATAGGAATATAGAAAATAAGCTTCTCACGCTTAATACAAAATAGCAATTACCTCGACAGTCAAAAATTGTATCTCTAAAAAGTTTAAATTAGCTATTGTTAAAAGGTTGAACAAAAAGGCTTTTTATAATATACAAGTGTTTGAAAATATACTACAAAGTGGTCATGATAACGTGTATTTTTAATGTAAATGACATGTGATGCAATCTTTTTAATTCAAATTGTCTATGAAATAGTACTAAATTTTTTATGTAAATATTAGTAGTAGGCCTAGTGTAAATTTAGCACATTTTAGTATTAAATATTTATTTTAAAATTGTTTGAAAAATATGACTAAGTAACTTTTTTATGTTTAATCAAATGACTATTGTAACCACATTATTTAATGGCACTAAAGGATGTCTAATGTCTAAAGAAATGAACATTCAGTTTGCATATATGAAATATGTAAAGTATAGTAGCCACGGAATATCTTGAGCTGTTGAAACCGTTACTTTTCAAATGCTTGGTGGTTAGCAGAGGGGAACGTTAAGACATACGCATGCGTGGCTTTGTACTAGCCTGACATGCAGACATTGGTTACCGATGCTGATCAATTGACTGGAGTATCACTGCCTTCTTTTTGTATAGAAAACGTTTGTTATTGCAAATATTGGTGCAATTTTGTTTATATGAATAAATGAATAAATGATTTATTTCCACAATAAGTTACAAGAGTATAACAAATAAATTGTTTGGAAATGTACTGGCCACTTAATCTAGTTGTGTGGCCAGGTAAAATAAAATAATCCATTAAAAATACATATATGAATACATGCAGTCTAGCTCCACATAAAGAAAAAAACACTCCTGTGGCGTCTGAATAGGAAATATTGCAAATAAAAAAAAAAAAAAAAAATACTTCTACTTATTTATGTACATACAATTCGTTATTTATTGCCTGTGCAATGTTCTTAATGAAATTCAGAAACAGTTGAATTTATATTTATACATCATATTTTATATTTTTATGAGAACAGTACCAACATTTAAGAAAACTTATACTTCCCAGATAACATCAAAATTATACATATACATAAACATATACATATACATATATATATATGCACATATATACATATATCCGTACACACATATATTTTGTTTTATAAAAAGCATAATATAAACAATTTAAATGAAAAATGTTTTAAATGAAAAAAATGTTTAGTTCAAAAACAAGGTCAATATGAATAACAAACAAAAGATATATTTTATTTTATAAAAAGCATAATATAAACAATTTAAATGAAAAATTTTTTAGTTCAAAAAAGGTCAATGAATAACAAACAAAATTCTCATCCGTACTTCCATTCTCGCTAAGGTGGAACCCGGCATGGCACGAAGACCAGCTGGCGGCTGGTAGCCCTCACTCCACGTTGCCAGGCCGTCAAAGCTCTGTCCCTGCCGGTCCAGAAGCGCCACCGAGCATTCCACCCAACATTCATTCTACTTTCACACATTCAACAATCATCCATAGTACAACTATACTTAATCTACAAACAAGAAATTTACACTTTGCTGGTTAAATAACCAGTCTAACAACTTCCGATTAAACTGTTTTACGTTATTTAAATTCCTTATATTTATTGGTACTTTATTAAACAGTTTTGGGCCTAAGTATAAGAATGATCGTTTGACAATCATCTTATTGACCTTTGGCAGTCTAAACTTCCCTTGTAAAACGTTTCTTGTTGTGTAATATAGATTGTCACTACCTCGGTTCCCACTTCTAACATAAAATAATTTTAAAACTTTATATACAAAAAGGTGCTGTAGTGGCAAGACCCTAATTTGCTCATATAACGGGAAAGAGCTGTCTCTTAGTTTCTTTTTCAATATAATTCTTATAAAAAAGTTTTGTGTTACCCTCAGTCTGTCAATTAAAATTTTGAAAGCTCCCCCCCAACATGTTATGCCGTATTGTAGTCTAGAATGAATTAGTGCAAAATATAGTGTTCTAAGAAGATCAGTATTACAAAAGTTTCTTAAAAAATAAAAGGTTCTTATTGATGTTCTTATTTTTTTATGTAATTCAGATATATGTATTTCCCAACTTAACTTTTCGTCAAAAATTACACCGAGGTATTTAAAACTTTGAACTTTTTCTATAATTTGGCAGTTGCAATTATTTATCACAGACTGACATTGTGACTCATGATATTTTATATGAAATGGAAAGTTAAGGCTCTGGGAATGAAAATTAATAAATTTTGTCTTTTTTACATTCACTTCCATCTTATTACTAACAGACCAGTTTCTTAATAATACTAAATCAGTCAACATATTGTTCCCTATTACCTCTAACAGATCATGCGAATAAAACAAGGCAATGTCGTCCGCAAAAGCGCATATATCACCTTTAAATTGAAGTTTTAATAGGTCATTGATAAATATAAGAAACAGAGTTGCAGAGATCACCGATCCTTGCGGGACTCCAGATCTTACGGTCAGGGGATTACTATTTGAGTTTCTTATTCTTACAACCTGCTTCCTTCCCATAAGGAAACTTCGGAACCATCGCAATGCAACTCCTCTAACACCCACTGCATTTAATTTATCTAATAAAATACCATGACTAACTAAATCGAAAGCTTTCCTGAAATCAATAAATAAACCTGTTGTTTTTTTACTGGAATTGAAATTGTTATAAATTTTATATTATCAGTTATTATATTATCAGTTGTCATGTATTAAATAACTTACTCACAGATGTTATCATTTAAATATTAATTTAATTAAAACAGCTGTCTAACTTTAAAGAGATTCAATTTAATATTGTTCACAAAGTTATTCACGAGTATGTATTTCTCATTATACAATTAAATTACGGCCTGCATACAATAAAAAATTGTAACATAAACTACATTCTATGAATTCGCTAGTGTTAAATTATTTGTTATTCTATAGAATTTTATTTTATTTTTTCATTAAAGATAACACATAAGTAATAATGGCCTATAATTTTATAACATAATAACACATTATAATACACGAGGTACAATCAAAAAGTTCCTGGAATTGGTTGAAATATGAATATGGACAAAGATAAAATCTTACAAACCTATATTCTTTCAAAATACTCTTCTCCTACAACAATACACTTGTCCCTACGATCATACAGATGGTCAAAACATTTTTGTCACTTATTTTTTTAAATGTATTTCAATACTTCATTGCATTTTTACTGACAGCTTTAGCACCTGCAAATCCATTTCCTTTTATTGATGTTTTTATCATGTGAACAGTAAGAAATTGGCCGGCATGAGGTCAAGCTAATATGGAGGATGTTCTAACGTGGTGCTTGACTAGGTAGTTACGTACTAAAGAATTGATGTAAGGATCGTCATGCAACAAAACCCAATTGTTTTCAGCTCATTTTTAGGCTGTTTCCTCCTAATGGTATCTCGTAAGCGCCTAAGAACTTTTGTGTGGATAAATTTACCTTATATCTGATATCATCAATTGTTATTCTTTGGTTTGCATGGACAGTTTGCGGAACTTGCTCAATGTTGTCATCTGTGGTTGCAGTCGAAGTGCGTCCACTACAAGAGTCATCTTCAATGTTTATGCGAACTTCACGAAAACGTTTGTGCCATTCGTAAAATTGGCTTTTCTTCATCGCATTAACCCAGTATGCTTGAATTGACATTTTAAGTGTCCCAGAAGATGACTTTTGAAGTAAAAAACCGAATTTAATGTTTTTTAGCTGTTCATTAAATAAATTTTCAAAACGCGACAATTTAAATACGCAAATACACGAAAAGTGCTCTCCACAGAGGAACAATGGTGGCTAGGCAATACTCACGCTACCTATATCCCTTTTCCAGGAGTAGTACTAACTGATAGACGACGAAATTCCCACCGGCAACCACACTGTATGCCTCTGGACATCGATTCCAGAAACTTTTTACTGTACCTCGTATCAGTGAGTAATCAGATGGAAGTTTATTGTTGTGTATAAAATAGGTAACTTGTGGGTGTGGTGAATTTATGTTTACACCAAAGCTAGTAACATGCTAAATACTGTTTATTGGTGGAGATCCCCCACCTCCGGGGATTGACCGTGACGTAAGCCACAGCTCAAGATAATGTAATTAAGATTTGATATAACTTCCCAACTGTTAATCTAAATTAAATTGTAAGTACAATACTGCTCTTCGAAATATATAAAAAAGATTTTGAACACAAACCTGCATTTGTTCGTGTAACATAAACAGAGATATTTTTCCATGTTCACTCAATTTTTTCTCGTGGGAAAGAATTTTTGCTTTCACTGTGACTAAGTACTCATATTCTGGTAGAAATATTAGAACAGCACCTGAAACATTTTTTGTTCAGACTTTGTTAAGTTAAATATGTGACTCTTTGGATTGTTCAAATACAATTTGCATAATATAGTACCATCAAAACAATAGTATTAAATTCGTACATTAATACTTGCTATTACACTTTATTACAATATTATTATGACATACTACCTGTGTTCGTTGGTGGCTACAACCCCAACACTCTTAGGAGTCTGTCTAAGACATACATAATCTATATGGTAACAAGTTTGGTATTTGGAAGAAGATATTGTGAAGATAAGAGAAGGCTAAGACCAATTTGTATGTAATAGAAACCTTTCCAGCAAAAACTCAAGTTGAGTTTGTTATCTAAAAATATGGAAAAACTTTCAGTAACAGATTATATCAACCTAAAATATGCAAACCACAGACAAAGTGTCTTTGTGAATCTCGGCTGAGAAACAGAGAAGTTCGGTTCAAGAGAAGATAGACACAGAACAAATAAAAAATGTTTAGATCCAAAAGAGAATTTTATGCACAATATGGAGGAAAGCCAATTATATAAAAGCAAAGCACCAGGAAGTGTCTTGCTAACACATCAAGAACACATAAAAAACCTGTAAGGATATTTCAACAAAGCTGAAAAAGCTATTCCATCACAACAATTGACACGTTTCACTATAGGGACATTGTTCCGTTGAATCTCTATTAGTGTCTTGGGTAACAACTACCACCATATGTTCCGTGGGACTAAAAGGCCGCCTAGCTGGGCCAGAAATACAACGTAACCATGACACTGCTGGATAAAGCTGCCAAGTTTGGATGGGTGTATGATCTCCGCTCTGTCTCACCTGGCATGGTACTCCATCCTGTCCTCAAGAGAGAGGGAATGGTACTCACCCTTTTGTAACACAGTCTCTGAGAAAGATAAACAGAGTATAACGGAAGGTCACCATCCATATGATCAACATAATATCACTGTTAATCATATGATGATGATAATATAGCGTTTGAGTTAATGCGCTTCAATGTCTGCACTAGTGGCGCAGTGCTGTAACCCAACTACTTGGGGACAAAGTGCTGTGCAGATTATAGGCGATAGGTTAAGCTTGTTTCTCTAATAACGACATGGCGTAGGTTCAATGGTTGCTCCTTGCATGGACAGTAGTAGAGAGGTCTGGGGTGTCCATGTTTGATGGTAGTCAGGATCCAGATGTTGTGTGGGGAAGAGTATCTGGTTTGTCACTTAGCTCAAAATCAGACCAATACTACATGGTTCGGATTCTACATAAAACTGTAGGTCTCAGTACAGTCAACTTTAGTTAGTAACAATGACTAAACTTGTTAATACCTCTATCGTTTGCCCATATCTCTACGTTCGGCGTCTTAATGATGTATTATAATGATTGAATTGAATGATCTCAAATGTTTGTGTATAACTATATTGCAACACTGTACTCTTCTGTACATCTGAGAAAAGTTTATATGCAACAGCCAAGAATGCACCAGATTGCTATAGGTATATTTAATTTAGGGGTGTGCGAGAAGTGGTTTGAGTTCGAGCCGAGTCGAATCGAGTAGTTGGCATTTTTTTCGAATATCGAGTATTTTCGAGAGAGTATTTACAGGATTTCCTGTTCACCCAAGACAGCTGTAAAAGGCAGACACCATCCTAAGCCTATGTTAAGTTTTGCGAGATTCGTAAATATATACATCTAGACTGAACACAATAATTATTTTGATTTGTTGTTTTTAACTGTAACATTTGATAAATGAAACTTTTTACTTCCTGCCTTCCTACATTTTTATGTGGCTTTGTTTTGTTTAACCTTTTTCCTTTTTTCATAACTTAATATGAAGTAAAAATCTAAGAAAGTATATTACTAATTGAAATAATGTGGATTATAAAGATTTAATCTGTTCACTCATATCAAAGATCAGATTTTCTATGCAAACCAATTATACTGTTTTAGAGCCGGCCGATATGTTTATCTGGTAGTTCAGTTCAAAGTGTACCATGAAAACGGAGCGAAGCTTGTTGGCAAAAGCTGCATCCAACCAAACTAATGCTAAAATTCAGGCGTCATCGCCAAATGCAGTCATTTGCTTTCAGAATTGCTTCCTCTCAACAAAAAATTTATTGTGTACACGCCAAGTAGAATGGATCTGTATTCTGTGGGTATTTAATTCAGTAATAACAAGGTTACAACTAACCGGAAATATGCTCTGAATTATATAATCAAATGGGAAAGGTGAATTCCCAGACTTGCTCAAACTAGCCGTGGTTACACCAATCCACAAAAAAGGCTGTAGACAGCTTCCAGATAATTACCGACCTGTATCGGTATTAACCTCATTCAGTAAAGTTTTTGAAGCAATTGCTAATAAACAGTTTTCATTCTACTTTTCTCAATGCAACCTTCTCACAGAATATCAGTTTGGTTTTCGAAAAGACAGAAACACAGAAACTGCAGTAGCTACATTTTTAAACAATGCTGTGAATGCCTTGGACAGGTCTCAGCAGACAGCTGGGATATTTTGTGACCTGTCAAAGGCATTTGACTGCGTGGATCACACAATTCTTCTTAACAAACTAAATCAATATGGTTTAACTAAAAGTGCTCTTCAGTGGTTTGAATCATACTTAACTGGCCGTAAACAAAAAACAAAAATGACTATTGATAAAGTTACATTTGAATCAGATTGGAATGCCATAACAGCTGGTGTACCTCAAGGCTCAATTATGGGACCTACATTATTTCTTTTCTTACTTATATAAATGACTTGCCTTCAAACATAGAAAATTGCCATTTAACTCTTTACGCTGATGACACAACAGTTCTTCTAAAAAGCAACTCAAAAGAATCTCTTTGCCAGCAAATAGACAAAACTTTAAAAGATTTAAATACATGGTTTTTTTTAAAATAATCTAAATCTCAACCCTAATAAAACCCAATTACTTAATTTTCAATTAAAAACAGAAAAACTCCCTGGCATTTTTTTTAATTAATAAACAATTAGCCTGGCAATCTTCCGCAAACTTCTTAGGGATATGTATTGACCAAAATTTAAATTGGAAAACGCATATACAAAAGATTAAACAAAAATTGAATTCTGCATGCTTCTCAATTAGAATATTAAGGGATTGCGTAAATATTGAAACATTAATGGTGGTCTATTATAGTTATTTCTTTTCAATAATGAAATATGGACTCATACTATGGGGTAGTTCCACCAAGTCAAATGAGATTTTAACACTTCCATCTTTATATATGTATGAAGTTTTACTATTCACTTTTAAAAATTTGAATTTTCATATTAACAATAGTCTAAATCATGGCCACCAAACAAGAAACGAGGATAAGCTGTTGCAGTTTTCTCAACATAAACTTACTATTTTTGAAAAAAACACCATATTATATGGGTATAAAATTTTGGAATAAGCTGTCTCTTTCACATGTTCCAGATATAAAAATTTTTAAAAACAGTCTAAAAGCATTTTTTTCTAAAAAAAAAAACTATTATTCAATAAATGAATTTTTGGAATATGAGAATGTTGCATTGCATTAAATTACGTTAGTTCTATTTTATTTATAGACTATAGTTTAGACCTTAGTTTCATTGCTGACAAACCACCTGTTTACTTCAGATTACATCTGTATATTGTAAATGTTATGTGGCAATAAAGAATTTAAATTTGAAAAACTAGATGACAAAGACAGTAGTTCAATCGATTGATAGTAATAACTATGGAGGTTTATTAAAAATAAATTTTAAAGTTGCTTAGGATGAAATAGTTTAAAATTATGATCGGTAATGAAATCTGTGCAACTTGAAATGACTTTGATACATGAGGCTACACTAAACAACAGATAAATAATTATTTCATAATGATGAAATTCATGAAAACCTGGCGTAATTGAATGAAAACCATTGACGTAGTCGGCTAATATAATAGGTCTAGCCGATATTGGCGACGAGAATCAGTCTGAAATATCAGCTAAGTGCTGATTAGTGATACAGTGAAGATTTTGGGCAGCTAAGTTATAAACTTATGAATAAAAAACGAGACGTTTGATAAGGCTTCGGTTTTCAATAAAAATTATTTTCCAAATCTCTAAATTACAGTAGAACGTCAATAATTTGGACGTCAAAAATCCGGACCGTCAATAATCCGGATCTGTATCTACGTATTACTGCACACCGATTGTGTTTCAAATGAAAATTAATTTTTAAACGGAAATGGAATTTGAAATTTTTTACTTTACATAACTGTTATGACCGGATTTTAATCTGTTCAAACATTTAGCTTTTTAAAATTAATATTCCATATTTTGTTCTTGTGGCAAAAAATTAAAACATCGTACCATAAAAAATTAAAACGAATTAAGGACATAGCTGCGAAAAACGAACTACTACTGCAGTTCAAAAACCTATTACACATTTTTTTAAAGCTCAAATAGTGTTTGATGTTTTTACTGTATACCTGTTGCTACAAACAAATTACAATACAGTGTTTGAACATAAAATATGTTTTTGATTAATTTCACCTCTAGACCCTTTATTGTATAAGAGAAAATATAAAATTTTAAAATGTTTGTGTACTTTAATCGTGTATACTGGCCTTTTTTAAGGTAATTTCGATAATCAGGATAATTTGATAATCCGGATGGGGTCCGGTCCCAATTAATCCGGATTATTGACGTTCTACTGTAGTTGTATTTTGTTTAGAAAAGGTCTTCCAGCATGTTTCTCCCTCAATTGGGTTGATTCGTGATTATTTTACAGTTTACATCAACGTCAATGTGAACAGGGAACCGTTCAGTGAGTTTACGAATCAAAATAATCGTACTTTACCACCTTTTACACTCCAACTGTGTTATTGTCTAACCGAGCCAGAAAACTGTTCAACAATTTGACAGAAAAAAATATCGTATACGCAAATATTACACACAGTTTTGGCGATCTAAGGTGTTTTCAGAATAATAATTAATAGACGTTCACCATGAGTACATATATATATTATTTTTTTATTTGATGGACAATAAATCAATAATGTTCTGTCACACGTCAAATCATTGGACAAGTCAGATTAAGAACAGAATAGATCTCAATCGACTTGCAAGAAATATACGATAATTTCAGTTCCAAAAAGGAGCTGAACAGTTCCTTGCATGTATGTATACTACAATTGCAATGAACTTTCGTATAAAACAGATTGGAAGTTCGATTTTTGGGATGTAAAGTGACCCGTTCTCTGAAACCCTTTGATTGAACTATATTATTGATATGAACGACATTATGCATAGTTTCCACACCGTACAGACCATTAGATTTGTATCGGTAACAGGTCTTTTTGAGCATCTTGAACCGGATCTCTCGTCCCCTTTCTTGGGTCATAAAGACACCAACCAGCACTTCTGTTTTATTCATGCTATTTTAGGTTAGGTTACAAGTGACTAGTAGACTCGGACAACCAACACATGTGATCGCTACGATAACTATTTACAGTGACCGCTTCCCTTCCTAGCTCTGTTGTTCACTTTGAATTGAACTAATTCAAATCATAATGAACGAACTCGTTCACTACGTCGACTAGTTCATTTGACTGTCTTCGTGAACTACCTATTCATAGGCGTATTGTTTAGTTTATTACCCGTACCAAACTGATAATGTATGATTAAGGGTAAAATAAAACACAAGGAAGCGCACATTTTTTATTGATAACTTATAAAATTGTTTACTCTTAAAACTAAATTAAGATGTAAATCTGTTATTTCGTGAAATACAACTACTCGATCAAACTTCGAGTAGTTTCGGAAGCTTCGAGCTGAGTTCGAGTAGTAAATTACTGGAAGTTTCGAGTACTCGCACACCCCTAATTTAATTAAGGGTAAAATCAGGATAGACTTTTTTGGCAGAAGGGTGATCTGGTTTTATAACACAGTATTCAATGGTGCTTATATTCTGTTATTCAGAGTGCTGAGAAAATAATACCTGATCTGGCACTTTTTTGGAAGATAAGTTAAAAGATAAAGCTCAATATGTTAGTTAACAGGTAATAGTTGTTTGTTGAAATGGAGTTAAAATTAAAATAAAAATTTTCTTCATTTTTAAAAGAGTTAACAAGCCAGATTCCTGAAAGTTTTGAAAAATTACAAAGGATTTTTTTGGGTCATATTTTGTTTAATTGGTGATGAAAATTAAAAACCATGTAATAAATTCTTTCTTATAAAAAATTAGTATAAAGCTAATTCAATGTAAAATGTAATAAAGGAGAATATATTTCTATTAGAGAGTTAATGGAATTAATATAAAAAACAGGCTTTTAGCTAAGTGACATACCTTTTTTTCCTGACTCATGGATGTAACATAAAACATGGATGATAAGATCTACATCCACTTCTTCATCAAAGCTTCTCTCATAAATATCAATTAACATTTTGGATTCTTCTAAGAGCTCCACCTCTACCTCAGGTTTACAGGGATCATTTTCAAAATACACCCTGTAATTGACAGCAGTTAAAAAAACTGCAATTAACAGTCTAGAACAACAAAGAGTTACATATATTTTTGTTCAGTCAATTAACACGTTAGCTGCCATGTCAGTCCGATCGGACTGACACAGTAAGTCCCGTAGGGGGAGTGCGTCGGTCCGAGCGGACCGACGAGCCAGTCACGGAATAGCTTTAGGTTTTGCTCTAGATTATACAGCTGACGCACTCTAGCGGACTACAATTATGCTACAATGAATTACTAGATTACAAACTATATAAAGGAACATATTACAACAAGATATTTTGATTATAACATTATGAAAACGTCTACGAATCTTAGCAGAAAATTTAATGATTTCGTCGGTCCAATCGGACTGACGGTTATTTTAAGCAAATTTGATGCAAGAATAATTAGCTATTTCATTTAATATAAATAAACTACAAACCTAAATATTGAATACAAACACTAATAACCCATTTTTCTATATTTTAAATATTTTTATTTATGTTATTTAGATAATAAATAATACATTTATTTCAATTTAGGTAAAGTATTATGGTTATATTTGCAATATGTACAAAAACAATAGAAACGAAATAATAATAAACATATAGGATAAACAAATTATAATCACTACAGTGGACTAAATAGGTCACTTCTTATTCACGAGAGAACACTAAAGGTTAGCTACGTAAAAAGCGTGCGAATAAATGTTTCATCAGCTGGCCGCTATGAAGACGTATGACAGCGCTGGAATCATTAGTTCTGAAAGAGCCGGCAACATGAGTCATGAAAAGAGCGGGAATTTCCTATTACCAACCAAACAAAACCAAAATTATTATCCATTGTAGACATTGCCCAATCGGACCGACACACATATTTTTTTGTGAAGTTCGAGACGAAATATAAACGTGTCGGTCCGATCGTCCACGGCCTAAAATGCATAATATATACCCTTAATTCAATAAAATCTTATTTTTTATCTATAATTATATCTATTGGTGGCTATTTAAACAAGTTAAAGCATTATATTGGGTTTGGCATCCTGGGCCACATTACCGAAATCAGGCATGGCAGTTAACGTGTTAACTTACAGTAAAACTATTTATGTATGAAAGTGTATTTTATTTGTAAAAAAAATTTTTGTTCACAGAATGTTTATGAAATTTGTTTAGATTTCTTCAAACTATATAGATTATTTTAACTCTAGTTCTGCAATGCAACCCATGTACTCGATATTCTCGTTTGAACATAAATTTAATGCAACTGACGTTTGAACTTGTTGCAACTCTAGTGATAGCCCTTAAGGTAGTTCTTGAGTTCAAGTTATGTAACTGATTTTCATATTTAACATGAGTTTTATGTTCATTTACATTAGGGTTAAACATTTTACTAAACTGATTCAAAATTGGATTGTCTAAAAATCTTATGAAAAACATAAAACCAACAAATGTTAACATAAATTTTGAAGTAAGTAACAAAACAAATAGTAAGGAACATCTATAATTTGATAATAAGGTTTAGGAAACCTACTCTGCAGCAATCTAAAACAAGAGAACATTTACTGAGGATACATTTATGAAAGGAGTTACAGTCTTGGCTCATACATCACTTAATGTTGTGTCTTGCCTCAAATATTCAGTTTACCCTAAGACCTTTAAGAAGAGTCAACAAAATAATTTCCTTCACTCTTTTGACATTTTAATAAAGTTGTTCATTACAATAATGTATAGTTTTACATATATCTTTAACTGAATTTGCACTAACTTACATATACGCTTGCAAAAGCTCCAAGTTGTCCTGGTGTTTGTTCTCTGCAGCCCAATGGAGTGCCGTCTTGTCACCAAAGTGACACTTAATGCCAACTTTAGCACCCAGAGAGAGTAGGTGTTCTGTCACATCTGCGTTGCCACGGGCTGCAGCAGCCATCAGTGCAGTTAGTCCCGTCTCTGAATGCTATGAAGGATACAATATTTTTAAAATACCTTAAAAGCTCACAGCATTATTTTCGTTGTTTAGAAACTGATTATCTGCTGTCAGTAATTTGAGTAAAAAATCGATTTCAAGAATTAGAATTTGCTGAGAAAATTATCTCATCAATGATATAACATTAATTAATGATTTTACGTTAGGTTATTATTATTCATTTGTAAGACGGCGATCGTAGAGATGTGGACGGTTTGAGGAGTAAATGAGTGTGATGAGTGTAGATGAACGAGTGTAGTCATTGTTACTAAGGGCAAATTTTTTTTAGAAAGAGCTAATATTAATAGCACAACAACCAGAGTAACTAAGGGACCTAAAGTTTTACGTGGAATCCGAACCACAAAGTATTGCTCTGTTCTGATACTCAGTTCTCTTCACTAGACAACATCTGAACCTTGATTACCACCCAACATTGACACCCTACACTCCCATAGTAGTGTCCATGACGATGGCAATCATTGAGCGGACATTGTATTAAGAGGAGTGAGCATAGAACCTATTGCCTACAATCTCCTCAACACTTTGTCCCCAAGTAGCTAGGTGTCAAGTCAAGTCAAAATCATCTTTATTAACTCATTCCTTAAGAATAGTTACAGCGTCAATGATAAAACTAACTAAACTAATAAATTAAACCTGTTAAATCAAAAACAATGAATACAAGCAAGATTCAAATTTGTCAACAATAAGACTAATAAGTTAAACCCATTAATTAAGGGTGAAAGGGCACTAAGCCAGGAATTAGTCCCGCAAGAGAGATAGGGCATCCAAACTTACCTAAGAAAAGACAAGTTCACTAACTTCTTGCATTAATAACTAATAGAGATACAAATTGTAACACATATTTTCAGTCAATAATACAGGACTTGTATGTTGGTGGACTTGTCTTCTTAGATAATTTTCCTGACACCCTATACTAATAAACTAAAATTAATTAACAAGTGACTCATTCTTCTTTTATTTGAAAAGATTCTTATAATGAAAGCATAATCAAACAAACATTAAGATTTGATTAACGAATTCCTATCAATTTTGATATAAAATAAACACTCTCACAATTTACTTAGGTCAAGATAATACATTTTAAGGTGCTTTTAATTGTAATTATTTATGTAAAAAATGTCTAATTCTTAAATTACATAATTATATTTATTCATACTCCTAATTCATAAATACAGTGGGCTGATAAATTATAAACAATTTTGTACAAATACAATGCCATGGTGTTCGTACATGCACACACACACAAACACGAAAAAGTTTTAGTTTAAAGCCAAAAATAAAATTCATAAAAAAAATAAAACAATGTTTCTTTTTTGTAATTTTGAAGATAGGAGAAACATTTTTGGCACAAAGGTTTGTCCCTAAATACATTTCTTGCCTTTAAAGAAACCCTTTAAAATATGTTGTGTAAAAACAATTATTGAACTGTTATGGTGGTTTGATCCTAAAGTTTTACTTACACAGAATTTCAATTGTTGTCTTGTCAGTGCCTTAGAATTTGTATCAATAACTGCATCTAGCTTTATCACATCAAACAAATTTCTTAGATTTATCAAGTTTAGGTCAGGTTAAAGGGTACTACTAATTCTTAGATTTGTCGAAGCATTCATTAATTTATACTTAAAAATTAATTCATTATTATTTATTCATAAGACACTGATTGTCAATATATGGGCGAATACGAGGGGCGAATGAGTGTGATGAGTGTAGATAAATGAGTGTAGTCATTGTTACTAACTAAGGTTGACTGTTCCTCAGAAAGAGCTATTTATTAAAAGCCCAATAGCCACGGCAGCTAAGGGACCTACAGCTTTACGCGGAATCCGGACCACTGAGTGTTGGTCTGATTTTCAGCTAACTGACAAGCCTGACACTCAGTTCTTTTCCCTACACAACATCTGAACCTTGACTACTATCCTACATGGACACCTCAGACTTCTCTAGTAGTTTCCACATCGATGGCACTATTGAGTGGACGCCGTGTTGGTATTAAGAGGACCAAGCATACAGCCTATCACCTACAATCTTATTAACACTTTGTACCCAAGTAGCTGGGTTACAGCACTGCGCCAACAGTGCTGACCAACAAATTTCTTACAAACACTTTAAAAATAAAAGACTGGAATTTTATTAATAAAAGCATAATTTACTTATATTTAGGAGAGGAAACCTTCCTATGAAACATGTGAAAACCATAACTAATATTGAGAAAACTACTTTGAAAAACTAGTTAAACATTCGTAAAATCTAAGTATTTGTTAACAAACTATAAGTGGTTATTCTATGATGAAATCTTGATAACTGTTCAAAATTACAATTTTTACTGTTTTAAGTTGGAAATTTCACCTAGAGTACGTGATGAATGATTTTATTGACGAATGACAACTTCGTTTACATGTAGAACTATAAAACATTAAAATTTGAAGGAAAGAAAACAAAAGCACAAGAAAACTTAAATAACAAATTAAGACACAAAATTCACTGTAATTAATTTGAAAACCCTGACACAAAATTCACTATAATTAATTTGAAAACCCTGTTAGTTCTGGTCATCAATTACCTGGTAATCAACACATATGTTTTCTGAGAGAATCAGCTGTAGAAGTTGTGTAAAGGCTTGCTCAGTGCCAGTGGCCCATGCTACAGCAATACATCTATCCATCTCTTGCTTCAGTTGACCATCCAACTCGACCTTCTCCTGCCCAACCTGAAACAGTTCTATTTATTATCTATATCTGTAAAAGGCAAAGCCCTGGCTGACTCACTCACTCATCACTAATTCTCCAACTTTCCATGTATGTAGTTAGCAGAAATTTTGCACACTATTTCTTTAGTTCTTAAAAAGGACAACTAAAGATGGTTCCATAAGGATAACATTGGGTTGATTTTAGTAAATTAATAACATCTGTTTTGTAAATAAATACTCATGTTTATTTTGTATGTTTTACATTATCTTATTGATGCATTAAGAGTTTAGTCTTCAGCTGTTAAACTAAAACAAATTAAATGAACACGTTTGAAATAGGCTAAGTAATACCATTATGTATTTGTACTAATAAATAGGTAGCAATGCAAGTAGTGTGAGTGAATGAGATATCGTATTGTAAATAAATTTAATATTGTGATTTTACGTTATACAGTTAATCTACTATTTGTTGTAGTCAAAAGTCACATGCAAGGCTGAAGGCTGAGGTGTATCGAGTGCAGCGAATGTCAGGGTTGGCACGCAAAGCGTGCAGGAGTGTACCCTAGTATATATATAATTACTGATAATAGCTTAGTTTTTTATGAGATAGTATTCTTCATGTTTTTCAAAACATTCCAAGTAAATTTTATAGTTACACTGTTTGTATATTACAAGTTACAGAAGTAATTACACAATTTGTACAAGAGAAACTAAAGTGCAGACAGATCAATAGACCAGATATAATAATGAATATTGTTTGAAATAGACAAGCCATGTGAAAGGAAGACACGATGATAAAACAAACAAGGAAGATAAAAAACTTAAAAGACCATGAGCTGTAAAAGAGATTACAAAAAGAATATGGGAGATAGATAACATTTGATGCTTTTCAGCTGTATAAAATTTACAGATTGGAAAAATGTTAATTAATAATATAGCTGATGATAAATTACTTTTGTATTGTCTTATCATGTAATTCATATTTTTTTACAAATAACGTATCGTTTTTAATTTTTTGTATCTTTTTTTATCTTTCTTGTCAGAATCTATATTAAAGTAATATTAAAACATAGAAATCAGGTACAGTAGAATAATCTATGGAACCAAACTATTTTTTGATTACCTAATTTTTCAGACTTAGCAGATTTTCTTTTAAAAAATCTCCTTTAATTAAAAAGTCATACATACAAAATATAATATTAAATAGTTTTTTTTTTTTTATTTTAAAACGCAACAAAAATCTATAATAATATATGAAAAACGATCAACTGACATAAGTCAGTGTGTATTTCTGGCATTCTCATGCCTCCCCAGACAGCACTGTTCCCACTATTATTCTGGCATCAGCAATTATTATAATTACATGTTGTTTACTAACTGCGGCTCACACAAAATGCTATAAAGAGCAACATCCCACCACGACTCCAGTAGACATTGTGTTGTTGAGATGCTGGTATAATTTGATTTCAACAGCAAGATATTCTTTAAAACAAGAAGAATCATAAATTAAACTCATTTAAACATTTTTATTTAATTATTTATTTTTATTATTACCTTTTTAAAAAAAGAAATATACAGATGTGCATTAATTTTTTACCCACAAGAGATGGTCAAACCATGTGGGGAAGGCATTTAGATATAAAATATAACACTAATTAAACATAATTTATAATAATATAGTATATGGATATTCGTCTCAGGAGTGTTGCAGTCAGAGAGTCCAATGTTAGTATATAATTTCTAAGAGCATTTTTAAAAGTAATATTTCTTCCTCTTAATGTTTTCAATGCGGATGGTAGAGAATTGCAAATTTTTTAAGCAATAAAGTGGCTGCTTCTTTGATGGTTTTTTTTACAGAAGGTAATTGAAGTGATTTATTTGTAATTTTTGAAGTGGAGGCTAACATTTGGATTTTAAATATATTTAAAAAATATACTGTATTTTACATTTATAACTAATTATTTGTACATTTTTGCCTCAAGAGTTAACTTGGTTTCACTCTTAAAATTCCTTGAAAACTCTCACCTAAGTGGTTTTTTTTTCATCCGTATTACAAATCTAAACAAGTGTTATAATATATTTAAACAAATTTAGCCCAATTATACAGATTGGCTAACAAATCTCCATAAGTTCACCTCAAGTGCTTGTTTGCCCAATATCGGAGTTGCTGTGAAGCACGAAGTCTGTTGAGCAGGCCCGCTATTTGCACACATAGTTGCCGTCCACACATCAAGATCCAATTTATTCAGCCTCACCTTCTCTAAACTCTTCTTGACTTTGGCCATTTCTTTAGTCATGTAACCAGTCCTAAAACATATTTAGACATTTCTCTATATTATGTAACTAGTCTTGTTTCTATGTAAAAGACTAATTTGAGCAAAATTGTCAGCTTAAGTTTTTCTAGAATTTATTTGCATTTATAGGATGTTTCAGGACTTTCTACCAGTATTTTAAGACATTGTTTCTGGGCCAAAATAAATTTAAACTTCATATTTATATCATCCAGAAGTCCCTATTAACTCACACAGACACCATTTTGTCTTTTATATTTTTATCAAAAATCTGTAACAAGTAAAATTTTCAAAATTTGCATATATTTTCATAGTACAGTAAGACCTCGATAATCCGGCACTCGGTAATTCGGCAGACCCGATAGTTCGGCATTAATTGTCTTGAAAATTTACACTGATGAAAATTGTGAGTTTCGGCAATTTTTGAGTGATTTAGGCCCGGTCTATAAACAACTCATCATTAAACTTGTCTACAAAAACATTTTAATCGAAATTTCTCCAAAAATTTCAACCGGAATTAGGTTAGGTTAGGTTTAGCGGCTGTCTTACGACACACTTAGGCCAATGTAGGCCCGTTGTGATACCGAAAGCACTTAAAAGTGCCTAACAAGGACCTACAGTTTTAGGTGGAATCCGAACCACCAGGCAACGGCATCGAAAAATTTCTAAGGCTTTTTGGTGGGATTCGAACTCGAGACCTTGTGCAGTGAAACCAATGACTCTACCACTACGCCAGGCCGTTACCCTCAACCGGAATTACTGTAATAAACAATTTGACGACAAACAGTATGTACGCACCCGAGAGCGTGTGTGTTTTTGTCCCGGTTGTAGTGGCATAGCCCTCGGAATGGATTCGATTCGTTCAGTTTCGGAAGCGTTCGGGAATGTTCCGTTTCAGTGGGCGTCTCATTTCTTTGGAGTTGAGTCGGCCATGTTAGTAACCGCCCGGTGTTCGTGACTGCACTTCCGTCTTATTTGGCAGTTTCTATAGTTTATTGTTAGTTTCAACGTTTAACTTATGTGTCCGCTCTACTATTGTTAGTTATTTAAACACTATTGCCTTACCTTACCAGTACAGTAACCTATACTTTCATGTACAGTGAGTGTTTGTGGTGTAGATTAAACAATGTTTTCTAAGCCTAATAAAAGTGCTGCTGCTAAAACAGCAAAACGTAAACATGTGACATTGTCGATCAAGCAAAAACTGAACATTATTGAACGATTGGAGAAAGGTGAGAATCGAAACAGTATCATGAGTGAATTCAATATTTCATCATCTACTATATACGATATAAAAAAACAAAAACCCCAATTAGAAAAGTTTGTTTTACAATCTGCTTCTGTTAAAAGTTTTGAAAGTAGAAAACCCTTGAAAAAAACCTAAGTTAGAAAACCTGGACAATGTATTGTGGACATGGTTTACCGCCAAACGAGCAGAGGGCAAGCCAATAACAGGGCCAATGATAATGGAGAAGTCGAAATCTTTTTATAAGGAACTAAATTTGCCGGAAAATGAAATGCCGATCTTCTCAAAAGGCAAAAAGTGGCTTCAAAACTTCAAAGTTCGTCATGGAATACGAAAATTAGACGTTTCGGGAGAAATAAAATCCGCCGACCTGGCTGCAGCAAATGAATATAAGGTAACATTTGAAAACCTAGTCAGTGAACATGGTCTAACCCCTACCCAAATTAACAATGCTGATGAGACTGGTCTTCTATGGCGCTGTTTGCCAAACTCTACTTTGGCTGGTGGTGACTAGTGCACAGGGTTTCAAAAAAAATAAAGATAGGCTTACTGTATTAGTGTGCGCAATTGCATCCGGTGACCATAAACTTACACCGTTTGTTATTGGCAAATTTAAGAAGCCTAGGGCTCTGAAAAATATAACCAACTTGCCTGTAATTTACGACGCCCAATCAAATGCGTGGATGGAGGGAGAGCTATTCAAAAAATGGTTTTTCCAACATTTTGTACCTGCAGTAAAAGACAATTTTAAAAAACTAAAGCTCCCCAAAGAATCTAAGGCAGTTCTTATCCTCAATAATTGCCGAGCACATCCTGCAGCATCTGAACTTAAGGCAGGCAACATTTTTTGTTCGTATCTTCCCGCAAATGTGACGCCATTGATACAACCAATGGGGCAAGGTGTGATACAAAACTTCAAGTCCAAATACAGAGGCATGTTTGTGCAAAAGCTATTAAACTCTGATTGCAGCGTAAAATATTTTCAGCGTGACTTTAATATAAAAGATGCAATTTTTTCAACTGCTGTTGCTTGATCTGAGGTCAAAAGTGAAACGTTGCACTTGGCATGGCGCAAGTTATGGCCAAAACACTTTGAAAAAACGTCTACGGAAGATATCGAAGATGTTGATGATCCTTCAACTGGAGAATCACAGATTGTGAATGCCATTTCTTCCGTTCCAAACAATCCACTGAGCGGTCTTCCAGAAGAAGAAATCTACGAATGGATTGGTATCGATAACGACGAACCAATAGAAGAGGAGCTTAGTGATGAGGCAATTATACAATCTGTGTTAAGCCCACAGGAACCACAAGACACCGAAAGTGATGAAGATGAAGCAACGTCAACAACTCACATCACATGGACTGATGCTTCGGGGCGTTGAACCAGTTTGTAAAGTTCGCTGAGACATGCAAACACTATAATGCTGCTGAAGTAATGAATCTTCATATAATTCAGAGCAATTTTTATAAAAAACGTAACGAATCTAAAAAACAAGTTGATATTCCTTCAATGTTCCGAAGAGCTCAGAAGAAGACGATGATAGATGAAACATTAGCATTTCCTACTCCCTCAACATCATTTGGGGATACTGGCTACGATCCAGCACCAGTGTCAGCAGCCGACAGTGATTCCGATTGAATCTTCAGTTTTGTACTGTACATATTGTTTTTTTAAGCCATAATAAAAAACATAGTACGTTATTTTACAGTTCAGTTTTTGTTTCATGTGTATTAATATTTCTTAAGTGTAACTTTAACCTTTTCCCTGTGTACTGCAGAGCCCGATTACAGTAATAATACAGGTATATAGTACATGTGTGTTTATTTTTATGTTATTCCTTGTTTAAACCATGTATTAAAGTACGCCCTCGATAATCCGGCATTTTCGTTAGTCCGGCATTACCGGATCCCCGAGCGTGCCGGATTATCGAGGTCTTACTGTAACTAGTATAATTTGAAATAAAATAAAAATCGTCATATTATCCCAAATTCTTAACACAAACTTCAGAAATTAGAAATTTTTGAACAGGAATAACTTTCAAAGAGTATTTGTATCAAAATGTTACAAAAAATTATATTTTTTAGATATTTTTTATGACACCTGTAACAATATTATTTATATTAAGATTGATAAAATATTAAAAGAGATGTTCTACTTTCATTGTGTGCAATTGATGTTATGACGTTGTTCAGTACTAATATCCTCTACAATTTCCCAACTCTTACAAAAGTAAATGCATCAGTTTTTCCTCTTAAAAAGTAGCTAAACACGTCTGTTTTGGTTTAATACTAAAGCTTACCACTAATGTGTTACATCACATCACAGGATATACAAAAGGATTTTAATATAATCATGGTTCAAATGAACAAAAATGAAATAAATTAATAACATTAATAAAGATATAACAAATCAACATGGTTTATGTTACAATAGAAATAAAGGGCAATAAGGAGGTCTTAATAAGGAGATAGGAACTACTGTTTACACACACAATAACTTCCAAGGAAAAGAACTTCTTTCATTTCACTTAGCGTCCAATGACTAAGTGTTGAACATCATCAATTTACTGAAAACGTCCTCCTCTTCAGGCTGTGGCGTGATTTCATCAGTTGCTACAGACTTGGCAGCCTTTAACTGATGTAATCAATAAGTCCTTAGCACAGGGAGTTTTTCCTTAAAAATTGAAGTTATCTAAGGTCTATCCACTACACAAAAAAGGAAGCAAGCGAGACATAGTGAACTTTCAATCGTATTGTTAGTTCCAACAGTATCTAAGGTACTGGAGAAAGAGGTACTTTCAAGAATATTTGAACACCTTAAGAAAAATGACCTTATACCTAAAAGACAACATGGGTTTATCCAAAATCCCGGGCAAATTCACTGCTCTTACTGAACACATTGAAAAAATTTTTAACAACATTGACAATGGAAACACCCACATTAATATTTTTCTCGACTTAAGCAAAGCTTTTGATTCCTTGTCTCATTAATTAATTATCACCAAGATCAGTTCCCTTGGAATAAAAGGAGCTGCTCTTAGCTGGTTTAAAAGTTACCTTACTGGGCGAGAGCCAGAGTGTGAATGGTATCACAAAGGTTGTCCAGTCAAGTCCAAAGAATATTACAAGAGGAGTCCCTTTAGGGTTTGCATTGGGCCCTGTTTTGTTCATTCTGTTTACAAGCAACCTCCCTGAAAGACTTGATGCCTATAGTCACCCTGTCTTGTATACAGATGATACTGCACTCGTTATTTTCAATAAATCAGTAGAAACACTGGAAATCAACCCTTACAAATGTTGATATCAGTTAGATTAGCACAGCAATACTGTTTGAATAATGATCTGATGTTTAATCCATCTAAAACCAAGCTCCTTGTAATGGGAAAGCATAGAGATCACATAACAGGACCACCGACCACCTAATTTTGAGAGAGTAGATTAACTAAAACATCTACTCTTTAGTTTTTTGCCCAAAGTCTGTCATGAGTTGTCATATAGATAATCTCTGCTCAAAACTAAGCAGTGTTATATTTTCCCTGAAAAGAATTAAAGCAACTGGCACACTATCCGCCTTAAGGCTTGCCTATTTCACCCTTTTTGATTCTAATCTACGAATGGAATATCTCTATAGGACGGCTCTTCAATTGGCAATCTCCAGAGTATATTAATTCTTCAAAAGGAGCAATAAGAGTTATGGCCAGCCTCTCTCACCTTGACAGTTGTAGAGAAGCTTTCACAGACCTGGAAATCCTCACAGTTACTTCAATCTGTATAATAGAGATAATTATTTATGCATCAAAACACAACTTCTTGAGAAATGAAGAGGTGCATACTCATCAAACTAGAGTAGCTCAGGCATATATCCCCTTCCAGCCCACAGAACCACTATCTACACCAAAAAGCCATCATTTGCTGGAGCCAATATTTTTAACACACTTCCTGAGAACATTAAAAGTTGTATCTGAAGACAAGGAAAATACAACTACATGACTGGCTGATAAAGAAGTCGATCTACAGCAAGATGAATTCTATTGCACCCTTGACCTTTAATTTTTGTTCTTTTCTTTACATTTTCTGCTCTTGTAACATGTAACCAATTCAATCTTTCTACTATTATCTTGTGACAAATATTCTGTTTATTTATCATGAATAAAGATTTCCACTTTCTCTATTAAACAAAACTAAGGTAATAAGAATAATAGAATCCACTTTTAGTTGCCTGTTTTAGGAATAGCTTGTTACAAAATTGACCTGTACTTTATTTAAGTGATGTTTTAAAACATTTTAACTCTCCAGATTTGAAATCAACAGCAGCCTAATACCTGCACAACGTAAAAGTAAGAAATCTTGTTTAGTATTTGGTAAATCTTCATAAATGAGGTATTGTTGTTAGATTGGTCATAAAAAAATTATACATAACATTTGCATTCAACAACCAATTTAAAACTATTCCTGTTCAAACATTTTAAATGTTCACCGTTTTAGCTTAATATTTAGGATAGTATGAACAATTGTATTTTAGAATTTGCTAGTATAAAATGTACCTATATTTTAAAACCCAACTAAAAATGTTTTGAAAAAAAATTACAAAAAACAAAATTGTGCCTATGTGAGTAAGAAGGGACTTTCAGATTATTTAAATATGGAATTTAAATTTGAATTTGGGCTGGAACAATGTCCTGAATATTGGTATATTTATGTAATCTTAAAAGAATTTATTTCAGATTCAAAAATAATGTTGTACTAAATAAGAAGCTGTAACAAATATAACAAAAGAAACAACGAGGATTTGTTTTTACAAAGTCTTTAATGGCGGCTAGGTCATTATTCTAAGGTATACTGGTGTAGAGTGAAATCAGAGTTTTATGGTAACCAGTTTAGTATTAGACGCGAGAGTTTGGAATTAATTGTCCTGAAAAAAGGAAGGTAATGTAATCGCAGGTTGGAGTTCATGTTTGCTATCGACAAAGGCAGAAATCCTTCAATTAAAATTAATTAATCAAAATTCTTTATTTCATACAAAATATTACTTGTGGTAATTTAACTGCGGCTGATACTACAACATATCAGATTTAGAAATCAAAACCACAGTCACTAAAGTAAAAAACAAGAAATAACATAATAAATTCTTACATTCTTATATTCTTACATTAAATATGAACTAGGCCAACTACTTGTGATATAAATCATAAATTCCAGATAGGCTACTTAAACACATATTTGGTTTTGTAACAGGTAATTAATAGTGAAGGATAATGTTCAGCTCACGTTCCATTATCCTTTCATTCTCCTGTCAGACAAGTTTGGTTTGGTCATATTGCTTTAATTTAAGTATCTGAATTAGAAAGCTCATGTCTAATCTTTTAACGTTAATAAATAAATAAAAAGCACTCATTCAATCATCCCTGAGTATACAGTAAAATTTTCTTTCTTCTCATTCTAATATTCTCATTCTCCATTAAGCCTAAATATTTGTGCTTTTGTGAAGTCAAATTCGTTCCAAATTGACTTGAGTGTTCCAATTACTTTCAGTGGTGGAATTAAAGCTTACCACAAAAGGCCTACCAGGAAAGGGACAGTGCTGTGGTGGATTTTTTTGCAGGAACTGAGGTGGAATAGTATGCTCATTGATTAGCGTGTATTGGGTGGCAGTGGTTAGGTTTTGGTGTATGGTATGACGAAGGAGATTTTTTTCACTTCTTTATTTTGTTTTTGGGCGGAGGTATCCTGGTGAGAAGAGTCACTCTCTGATCACCAAAGAGACAATGAAAATTTGTGTTATGTTATGTGTTTTACGTGTTTTCATATATATTATATCAAAACCAAACAATTTTTAAATCTTCTCAATTTTAAGAACATATTGATAAGTACCTGGTAATTTTTAAATTCTGAAAATTCATAGAACTTGACATTCCTAATAAAACACAATTCTTAAGAAGCAAATAATCTTAACAAATTTTCACTATTTTTCTATTGAAAATTCAACAACATTTAAAAATTGGCAATCTAAAAATCTAAATCTTAAGTTTTCAATCCTGAGGACTTGTCTACATTGAGAACTCGGAAATCATTACAAGAACTCTTACCATTTACAATATTCTAATTTAATGAACTTGTAAATCTTAACAAATTTATCTAAAATGTAAACATAAATTCACATTAAATGTGCAAATCATTCAATTAAATGGCTAGAAAAATAGAAAAGTCTTTGAACATTATGGCATGACTATAATTTGTTGGCCTCCAAGTTTAGTGGTAAAAATGGTATCATTAATTAACTACTCACTTTTTTAAAATGTCTTCTAAAAAGAATTCTTGAACTTCATACAGTCTTCCAGGAACTGAAATGCACAACGAGGTTTAGGTGTACAAAACATGTGTAAAATAATTATACTATCTATTATACAATGACAAGTTTATTTAAGCCTTCATCATGCAAAAACTATACAACATTATAATAATCAGATAAACATTGTTTTCAACAATAAATACGTCATAAAAAACATAAATTAATATTCAATAGGAGATAGACCATCAGAAATTTTACCATGGAAAACAAGGGCACAAAAATGTATAAAAGTTACAACAAAAGTTACCATGAGTTCCAATGGAGTGCTGAGAAATGGACCCTGTCATCAAGCATTAGTCGATCGACTTACAGATGTGATCAGTGAATATAAGACATATAATAAGGTAACATCAACACTATCAACACCGGGTGTCGGCAATGATTCAATGACGCTTGGTTTAGAATTGCATTCCACAGACATTCCAAACAGTTCAACAAGCCTAGATGATAATAATATAATGTTAACTCCTTTAAACTACCAGTTGAGAGAATCTCTAATACCATGTTGAGAAATTCCAATCAAAATCCTGGTCATCACAGTTCATTTAGTAATAAATTTGATTTTTCCACCAAAATATTCAAGATTTAAAATCACGTATAGAACCATTAGAAATAACCGTAGCTGAGATTGAACCGGATGTCGTAGTGCTTACAGAGCATAATGTGATGGATCTTGAACTAAATCGATTTCATTTAGACAAATACAAAACAATATCACAATTTTCTCGCACCAACACCAAAGGTGGAGGTGTAATAATTTTAGCTAAAGAAGGGATAAGAGGAAAGAAAATTAATTCATATAAAGTAGATAGGTTATGTGAGGACAAATTATTTGAAAGTTGTGTATCTAAATTCAAAATAAATAAAAAATCTATATTAGTTGCAGGTATTTACAGGAAACCAAATTTTAAAAATAGTGAATTCTTAAGTAGGATTGATGAACTAATAACCGTCCTCACAGTAAAAGAAAAGTATGTAATATTAGTAGTGGACATCAATATTAATATGTTAGTTAATTCTAAAGAAACAAATGAGCTTATGTCAATTTTGTTGTCTCATGGCATGCAATACTTAATTGATTTTCCCACAAGAGTCACTTCAACTTCAAAGTTGTGTCTCGATAATTTTATCACTAACATAGAATGTACATGCCTGAGTACAGAAGGTATTATCACTGCCCTATCAGATCACGATGGCCAGATCTGTGATGTTTTGACTAGTTGCCCAGAAAATGAAGTTTCTAAGAGCTTATCTTATACTGGTAGAAAATTCTCTAGAGAAAAAATAGATTGTTTAAAGAATTGTTTGATAGGGAGGATTGGAGTACTGTCTTTCAAGCGTCTGTTGGTGAAAAGTATGACAATTTTTTTCAAATCTTAAAGTATAACTTTGACACCTCATTTCCAATTGTTTCAAAGAAAAAAATTAAATCAATAATGAATGGATTACTAAGGAAATTAAAGACAACCACAATGATATTGTCTACCTAAAAAAGCTATCTCAATCAACAAAAAGTGACAAATTAAAAAATATTGGGAGACAAAAATATAATAAATACAAAGAAAACCTTATTAATACTAAAAAATCTTACTTTGACAATAAAATAAAGAATTTGGACAATGTTATCAAAACAACATGGGAAATAATTAACAGAGAAACAACGAATAATAAAAAAGTAACTAGTAAAAATATATCACTGATGGGTGATGATGTGATGATGGACCGATCTCCAATCCTTTACAAATATGTAACATATTTAATGATTATTTTGCAAATAAGATAAATGATACTATTAACAATTCTGCACCATTAACTAATAATATAGTTGATGCTACAGAGCATTCTAATTTTATATTGAACTCAGAAAACAATTTCAAATGCTTACCTGTTAATGAAGACGTGCTGCTTAGGATAATTGATTCATTAAAATGTAAGTCGTCTAGTGGATGTGATGAAATCTCAATAAAGCTTATCAAATTTATAAAACTATCTCTAGTAAAACCGTTATTACATCTGATAAATTCTTCTTTTATATCGGGCATATTTCCAGATAAACTTAAAGTTTCAGAAGTCATCCCAGTTTATAAAATGAACAAACAAATGTCAAGAACTACCGTCCTATATCATTTGCCATCAATATTGAAAATTTATGAAAAAAACACGTGCCTCAGGTTAACAGAATATTTATAAAAAAAACTAACTTCTAGATAAGGAACAATATGGATTCCAAAAAGGAAAATCTACTGTTACAGCCTTAATTAAATTCATTGAAGCTGTTATAGACTCTATAAATAATAAACAAAAAGTGGCCGTTGTGCTTATGGATTTGTCGATGGCATTCGACAGTCCGTCTCATGAATTACTATTGGATAAATTATTAAAATTCGGAATAACAGGTGTTTGCTTAAAATGGATGAAATCATATTTGGACAACAGATGGCAGTACGTAGAGATTATACATATTTCAAAAAATAAAATATGCAAATACAATTCTTTAACCTGTAGAGTCAGATTTGAGGCCCCACAGGGCTCAATACTTGGGCCACTACTATCTGCTACTTGAGCAGACTACCGAACATAACTGACAACATCAATAGCAATGATAATCAAATTTGTTTATATGCCCATGATGTAAATCTCATTACCACAACAAATACAATAAAAGAGCTAGAATTTAAGGCTTGTGAAAACCTAGCAAAGCTGAAGCAGTTTTTTTATAGATAATGATTTAAAACTTAATATCAATAAAACTAATTTTATGGTCTTTAAAACAAAACTAAGGATGAAAACTTAATTATTAAAATTGATCATATGGAAATTGACCAAATTAGTGAAACAAAATTTCTTGGACTACTAATTGACACAAATCTCAGCTGGGACATTCATATAGCTGGTATAAGTAATAAAATTAACTCTAGCCTCTATGCCCTGAAGAGAATGAGTTTTTTCTGTAGTATAGAGGTTTTAAAAACTATATACTTTGTTCATATTCACTCACATATAGCCTATGCTATCTGTATCTATGGAGCAACATCAAAGAATAATTTAAATAAAATATTAGGCCTACAAAAAAGGCCATCAGAATTATTTTAAAACTTGAACAAACAGACTATATAAAAGAATATTTTAAAAACTGAACATTATTACAGTATTTGGCTTATATTATGTAAGAAAACACATGGACGAATTTAAATTTCAAAGTAATGTCCACTCATATGATACTAGACAAAAAAATCAAATATCTATTCCCTATAAAATTCATACAATTAAATTTTAAAAAATCTACATAGGGGCTAAATACTTAAGTAAAATTCCAAAATGCATCACAAATATTGAAAGCAATGTAAAGTTTAAATTAAAATTAAAAGAATTCCTTACAGAGAGAACCTTATATTCACTGGATGATCTATAAAGAAACAGCCTCAATAACAACAATAATTATGTGGTGAACGGAGTATCCTAAGCGGCTCCTTTTAACCTTTCATTTTAAACTTTTTAATTTTAATTACTTTTACTAAAACTAGATAATTTTTTATCAAAAGGATTGCATATATTTATTGTTCAATAGTTTGGTCTAATATTTAGTTTTATATTTAGCTGTTACTGACATTATTGGCTGTATGGATTTGTACGTTATGTCAATAAAGATGATTTTGAATTTTAATTTGTGCTGTAACTTTTTTATATGTTTATTGACTTGTGTTGGTGAACTCTTCAATGGCAAGTTTTCTGATAACCAATCTCTCTTGATACATTAATTCCATGCCTTGTGTCTTATAACTAACTTTTAATATTAGTACAAAGTTCTTTGCAGTCAAGAGATAAGGGTGAACAATCTAAATAAGTAAAAACTGTTGAATAAATATCTTGTATGCAAAAGAAAATGTTAAGATAGTTAGGAGCCTTGTGAACAGTCTTCAAGCCAGTTGCACTACATCTTGTGGATTAGAGATCAAGTTTGTCATTGAGTGAAAGAAGAGCTTATTAAAAAATCAACTTGTTCAGTTATGAACATCAAGCATCAAATTAATAGAGAGCATTTGTGTCAGCTGCCAAGAACCTTACACAACAACATGATGACCAGAAAAATTATACTATAACTAATTTTTTAAGTTAGGTAAAAGGGTACTAGGGCAGGATAGGACATCAACAAACTTGCGTAAGAAGACAAGTCCATTAACACCTTACAGTAGTAAACAAATACAAGGTGTTCTAGTGTGGTAGCTAAGTATTCAAGCGCGTAATCTAATGGAGCTCTATGAGGGCGGTAGACTCCAACTATATGGATCTGTTTTTTCCAACCAACATGAATCTTGACTGCTGCTTTCACACATCAATTCCTCGCTGTTTGTAGATAATAATTCAACTTAATTTTTATGATAAACGTTTTTCAATATTGCTGCCCCTCCTTTTGTGTGAGTCTGCCTGCCGTACTCAGAAACTAAAGTGTAATTCAATAGCCTAATATTGAACTAACTGTTAGTGAATCTAGTCCATGTTCTGTAAGCACAACAATGTATGGGTTTGTAAGTTGCGGATAGTAGTTTAAATGATCAATTTTATTTCCATTATTATGCTATCGGTATTATCCTGATTGGCTGAAATTAACAATTTATCATCTATTGTCAATTTTATTTCTTTTTCTATCAACATTTTGATGAAATATTGAAAACTTTTTTCATTGTTCTATGCAACAACTTTTTTCATTGTGTGCAACACGCACACACGTGCACACGCACACACGCCCACCCATACACGTACGGTCGTGTTGACCCACCCGCCTACTCATACACGTACGGTGGTGTTGACCCACCCACCCACCCATACACTTACGGTGGTGTTGACCCACCAACCACCCATACACGTACGGTGCTGTTGTTAGGTTTGCTTTAACTATTTTTCATTTCTCTTTCTCTTTTTTATCCGAGTTGATACTAAAAAATGCCCAGGAGGTTGCTCATTTTTCGTTATTAACTTTTCGGTGCTGTGAGTGAAACATATGAATCCCCATCTGCGCTGGTACCTCTTTCCTGAGTGGAGTTTATAATTAATGTTTTGTACATTTCTGTTTTCCCTGTACTCTTCAAAATAATTTAACTAAATATCTTCTGTGGCCACATTTTCCGTCCTTATTTTAGCTGTCATGGGAGGAGGTTCTATGAGTTGAACAGTCATTCAGGTGTCGTTCTGGACTCTTTGATTTAAAACTGCAAATGTATTTTCACATGTAATCCTCTCGGTGTTGGCTTAATATTTTGTTGCTTGAATAGACACACTGAACATGTTCTTCCTTTGTACAGGGTCATTCATAAGACTCTCTCATCTAATTTCAGCGTTATGGTCATTACTGGCTAAAATAAGATAGTTATTTGTTAATGAGACCAAATAAGCAGTTGTCTTTGCACAGTGTCGTATTGGTCCTTCTGAAAGGTCCTTAGTAAAGTCCATTAGTGCTGCTACTTTATCTCCAACTTCTTCTAGTTGTTCTTTCTTTTCTTGTTGTATTGAAGAATTAGTATTTTTGTTTTCTTGTAGCTGGTTTTCACCAGGAGCGGCAAAGGGGTAAAGCATGGTTACACTATGAATCAAAGTTGGGTTTTATGTGTGGCAAGCCATCATTGTAAAATTTAAAATTTAAAATTCAAATTAAAACTAAGTAACTATCTGTAACATCACAGTTTAAATGTTCACTGTTAATGTAATGATACAATGGAGTGTTACTTAGTAATCAACCACTAACAATACAACCAAAATGTTTCAATTTGTTTACAGTTTTAAATACAAAACAAAATATCTACTAACCAGTGATGATTGGACAGGTGTTGCCAGATATGACTGGGCAGTTGGTGAAGTACTTAGAAAACAGCGTGCAGTCCAGTGTGGACATCAACACCAGTTTGAGGCCACGATATTTGGCTAGTGCATCTCGCAGAACAATTAGCATGAAGTCACTGATCCTGTCACGCTCATGGATTTCATCTATAATCACGTGAGTCACCGTTGCCAACAGAGAATCTCCGCAAAGCAGTGTACGAAGTAGGATGCCATATGTACAGTACGTTAGGACTGTATGTGGTGACACTCTGAAAAGCCATAGGATGTGATCTTAGTTCACTAAACAAAACTATATCACCATTTTTATTTAGGATTAATTAGGATTTGGTAAAGCGTAACTGATGATAATTTTCATACAAATCTTAAACAATCTTTTAAGTAAAAAGACCCTAATGTTGCACAGTTGAAAAAGCTTTTAAACAATATGAAAAGCACTGTAAAGAAAAAAGTGATGTCAACATGACTGGAATTAAGCCAGTAAAATTGTTGTCTTGGAAGTCAGATTTTCTCAAAAAAGTCCAGACAAACAAGAACCCAGTCTATTTTAAAATACCTGGGTCTACATCGTTGGACTTGGAGCAAGTGGCATGTCTACTGATATTGCTAGTAATGAGGCTGAAGATGATCCCGATGACATGTTAGGACTACACCAAACAGTGGCTGAACTTAAATGTATTACTCTAAAGATAAAAAAATAAGAAATTGAAAATTTAAGCGAAAACAGAAGAGACATCAACTTATAACAACTAGTGTGCTAATGATTATTGTTATTGGAACAGATAAAGCTACAGGACTTCAGACTCATCGTAAACAAATGATAATAAAAAAATTGGAATAAAACAAAAACACAATGAATTGGAGCCAGAAAAACGTAAAGACAATATTGTTGAAGCTGTAGAAGAAATAATGCTTTAATGGAGTTTTTGTTATTCAAATAAATTGTTGCCTGTTTCTTTTTTCTATATCATTTCAATATGTTTTTGTTAAAATAAATAAGTAAAAAAAAACTAACAAATAGAATATCAAGATTTTTACCTATGGCGTACATATTGTATGTGGATGTGTGCGTGCACGTATGTTTGAGAATGCAAGGCAAACTAACCAAGCTTACACACACACACACACACACACACACACACACACACACACACACACACACACACACACACACACACACACACACACACACACACACACACACACACGTACGCATGCATGCACACGCACGCACGCGCATACACACACACACACAGGCTCAATTTAAAATCCAAATCAACCAAAATCTGAAGGTTTCATTATATACACATGGGTACAATCTTTAGCACCAATAGCAGTTGGAATGTGAAATAGCCTTGGCCTGATCCATATCTTCTATATAGTGTGGAAATTTAATGCAATCTTCTGACTTTGCTACTATCTTGACTAATACACTAGAAAATGTTTTGCAGACAGTACTTCTTTCCACCTCAACTTTAATTGCAATACCACTTTGATAACCTGGATCACTGACATATGTGAAAAAAATGTGCATTTTTTCTGTGCTTCTAATCCTCCACCCTGGGCATCAGTGTTTTTATCAAGAAAATAGGACGTAATAAAATCCACACTTTCACTCTCAAACCGTAATAGCCTCTTTGATAGAATAAGATCAAGACTAATATTTCACCGGTCTCTGTACTTGCCACTGAAGTATATGCTTCCGTTTATTTACACAGTTTTTTATGGAAACAAGGGTATACTACCTCAGCAATACTTATTCCCGAGTACAAGTAAATACTTTAGATTACTCATTTCAACTATAGAACTTATTACAAGTTTTTGGAATTGCCAGCATTTACTTGCTTGACTCGTTTTTAATCATCCGGTCCATTATGTTTGTCTTGTTATAATCTTGCTTGATCATAACAAGACAAGATATATATATATATATATATATATATATATATAATATATATATATATATATATATATATATAGGGTGTCCTGTACAAACTTCAGGATGGTATTCTAAAGGTCAAAACAAACAAAAAGTGACATTTGAACATATGGTCTATCTCACATTTTTTATTTATTTTGACCTCTGGAATAACATGTTGAAGTTTATTCCAACATGTTATTCCTGCCTACTTACGGGACACCTTGAATAGCAAATTATATTTTGTTATCTATCTAGAGACCACTGGCCTCACATAAAAGGAATTCAGGCTGCCCAGGAATGAGATAGTGGGCTATTTTGAAAGTTATGCATATTTTAGAGCAGCAAATGTGTTAAACAAATTTTACCAGAACACAATTTCCTTTTTTTTATATTTTAGTTACCTTTACATTACTCTTCATATTTACTGTACATATTTTATTGAACAATAAGTGCTATCGTCATAGATGCTGTTGGATAAGTTTAGATTACCGGTGATTTGAGCAATGGTTAAGTGGTATGTATTTTAATTATTGGACCTCACCTGAAAAGGGAAGTCATTTTTTACAAATAGCTGATAAATTCAGACATTGGATTGGATTAATGATATGCAGTAGATAGGGGTGTGCGAGTAGCAATTTTAGGATTCGAGTCGAGTTTTTAGACATAATTTCGAGTTAGAGTTTTTTTCGAGTCGAGTATTTCAATAATGAAAACACACAATAATATGTTCTTTTCAGCTAACCTCAATTTCACCATTGACTACAATGTTTTGTTTCCACTAACAGAAACAAAATAACTAATGTCAATCCAATACTAACTATCAATAACAACTGCCGTGCTGACTGGTCAAGGTTAATCTTGTTTTGGTTTTCATCGTACTATTTGAACTTCCATCGTTCCATGTGCCAAGTTGAGTCATCAAGAGATGGGCGTTATTTAATGAAACATTATCTTATGGTTATTTAACGAAACCTGTTATAGATTTAACAGGTTACATGAAATACCTTGTTATTTTTTAACTCCCAGTCATGATGCATGATAAAGTTATAACGAACTTTATATGACTGTAATGCATGGTGGTAATGGATAGTACACAGAGCGCACTGAGAAGTAAGCGGAACTGTAACTGAACAAAGAATGAAACTTAAGACTCTTGCAGTTTACAGTTAAATTATCGATAACGGAACAAACTTTGAGCGGTAACTCTGTAATGGGCAAGCAAAGCCGCAACTCATTATTGTAACGTAACATAAGGCAGTTTACAATTAAAATTATCGATAACAGAACGATCTTTGAGCGGTAACTCTGTAATGGGCAAGCATAGCCCAACAACCGTAACTCATTATTGACATCATAACATAAGGCATAACTTCAACCACATACTAAATATAATAAACTTACTTGATCTCTGCTTCAACTTCATAACCTTTGATAACTTGGAACGTTATCTAGACCAGCCGTAATGAGGCTTCGAGCCGTTAGGTAACGTCAGACCATAACATAAACAGAATAATTGTCTGGAACGTCATTGGGTCTAGAATAACAGGTTACAAAAATAACAGATTTTTATAACACGTTATCAGAACATAATATAATTACCTAACAAGTTATCGAAAAAGTAACTGTAATTCTCATCTCTAGTGTAAACGTCAACAAAAACTTAAAACAAAATGGATACAAATTGAATCCATGGCTAGCAGTTCATTTTATATTGGGACTCGTCAAGTCGGGGATGTACTGGTAGCCTAAACGGCTTTATTAATCGTTATTTCATTATATTATTAGTCACGGTGTCAGAACGAAACTGTTCCGGGCATTCTATCTCAAATTATTATAGCTTTTCAATTTCAATAGTTTACGTTCCATGCGTAGTTTATGTTACAGATTGAACGTTATTTATTTAAATTGTCCGAAATTGTCAGTCTTAGAATAGTTTTAGTCGTGAACTTTTAAAGTATGCACCTTAAATAAATGCGACTGTTAATTTCAAATGTTGGTAAACATTATGTAACGAAGTTTTGAAACAGTTCAATAAACTGATTCTTTATGATCAGTTATCACGTTTTGTATGAATAACTAGTGACGGCTATTTGGAACAGCTTATTTGGTCGTACCTTCTTTATAAATAACGAGAATACCTTTTGCCGTAATCCGCCATGGCCATACGATCAAGGCTTGTGTGTGTGAATCACGAATCTGAATACATTGTAACAGGTCCACCAAATTGACGAATAAATTAATTAAATTAAATAAAATATAAATTATTTTGATGAGGAAATGGATACATTTAATTAAAACAAATACCGAACATTCAAATAATATTCGGAAATCATTGTAAATTAATAGCCAACAAGTATAGAGAAGTGGGCAGGCATATTTATTCCATTGCAGACCTCCGAGACGTAAACAAAATACCTAAGCATTGTGTCGAGACAGATAAGGCAGACCTGTTCAGTCTGGTGTCGCATGGGACGAGTCTATCTAACAATCCAAAGGGGTGTCAGTGCGACACAACGTAATGGTCGAGTCCAATGTAGATGGGAGACGTTATTGGTTGACGGAAGGATCGATGGAGGGCAGCACCAACCAGGGAAGAAAGAGCATGGCAAAGCCGGAAGTTTAGCTATGAACCCAAAAACTCTAGCTTGTAACGAACTGGCAACCCAAGCGAGCATCTCCAACGACTATTTCACTTGAAATCAGGACTCCTGAGGGGCAGGACTCCTAGCCAAACTGATGTAGTGGGTAGATTGTAATTGTTACCGCGGGTGACCGTTTGAGCTTAAAACCGCATAATATAAATAAAAATGTAGTGATCAAGTTTTAAGCCAAGATTTGTTTTTACAACTTAACAGTCATAAAGTAAATAAAATCCGATGTTCAAATGAAAATCGTCTTGATGTACTATTGAATCTGAAGACCACGAGGAGCTACAAACAAAGAATCTTGAAGATAAGTTTTAGTTATAAATAAGTTAATCATGTTTTTTAGAAATCAGTTTTTAATAAATAACTTTCATTTTTGTAATATTTAATTTCATATATATTCAAGTCAAGATAAAAAGAATGTAATAAATTAGCTTTTTCAAACAATAGTCTTTTTCATTGTAATTTACAGCCTCACCGATTTACCCATAAAAAAGACCCTGAGATAAGATAAATAATTTTAATTTGCATAATATTTTATCAAATTAACAAAAAACTTAATCTAATGTAACTCATCGAGCAGGAGAGAGGTTACAACATTGCGAGAACATATCTGGTTACGAATACGATATTATGATCATATTTTATATACAGTTGCCTGCATAAAATGATTATCTTTATAATCTATTATACAAATGGGATTTTTGTTTTGATTATAGCGTTTTACTCTCAAAGATATGGCAAAACTCAACTCAATTTTTTCGAGCTGTTTTTAAATCTCGAGTCGAGTTTTTTTAGCTCGAATTTCGAGCTACTTGCACACCCCACGCAGTAGATAACGTTGTAGTCTTCGTTTATAGTCTTTCTGCAAATAAATTGGAATCAGCTAGTAACAAGAATACACAGTTATACACCCTTATCCTATACTCAAGCAAGCCTCATATTTACCTTAAAATACATAAACTGTCCAAACATTAAAAATAATCTGAACCACATAACAGACTTGAATATTCTGTATCATGAAAGTCAGTATTACTTTCCATTCCTTTCTTGTCCATATAGAATACTGGATTAATTTAGTTTCTTCCTTCTAAATTTTATCCTATAACAAATAACTGTACCTGCTCTCCAATCGAATCTGGTAACCAACCGTTTTGCCCAGAGGTTCTGCTCTTTCGAGAGCGACTCGTTCACTAACCGTCACAGCTGAAATACGTCTTGGCATGCTACAGATGACTCTACATCCTCGACCAGCCTTTTCTGAGTGGTCCATAATGAATTGTGGAACCTGAAAAATAACAAAATAAACGTTACTAAATATGTAACAAAAATCAATTTTAATATTCTTTGAATGTTGAAAATGAGAAATGATTAGAAACATGTTTTATTCTTATTTTTAATTTTACAATAAGATAGAGAGTAAATAAGCAAATTTACTCTTTATCCCCTATGTTTAGCACTTGGTCATAAGTAAATGGTAGGGACCATCTAAACCTTATTTTGTCTGTGCAAAGACTTTGCTTACTGTACCTCCCTTCAATAATGTCAGCTTGATTCTATTCCAAACAAATTTACAAATTAGTCTAAAAGTAGCACTAGTTATTTATTTACTATCAAAGTAATTGAATTTTGTTAAATACAACACATAGAACTCCATATCTAATTACTGCAGGTCAAGCCTAACAACCGCATGATCCTCTAGACATATTTCTCAGTTCTTACTAAGCAAGTTTAATGTAGGGGTTGCATTTTATCAGATTTAACCAGTTGTGGGGGTTATACATTTTTATATGGAGCTTTTTATTTTACATGTTGTGTTTACTAACTTCCTATTTCTCCAAAACACATAAAATACACTAATAACAAAACATAGCCTCCAAGTAAAACTCATAGCTAACAGCGTTCATTGATAAAATAATTTGATTTTATGAATGATTAATAATAAATATATTAATGAAAACAATCTAAGGTCACTTTTATTTCATTTTTAACTGATGTTGTTCAACATCAAATATTTAAACCCCAGGAATAAGAAGCAATTAAGCTAAAAATATAATTTTTGGAAGAAACTCCATCAATTTTTTAGAATAAAGACACTGTTTAGTCTGATTTTTTTTATTGGGAACTTTTTAATTTGATTTCAAAGAAACTTTAAAAATTAGTTGAGTTAAAGCTCAGTGTAATTTTGTAATTGTTTTTTTCAGTATGAATTAAAAGTAAAACTTTTCCGGGGACGTAAAAACTTCCCCGGGGGGGTATTTATTGAGTAATCCTGTCTTGGGGAAATTTACATTTGAAAAATATTGCTCTGGATAATTTTGGTTGGTTCAAACATTATTCTGCATTCCTGGCAGTACACATGTAAATAGATTTTTTTTATACATTTTTACAAATTACCGATAGAAAACACTTATTTACAAGGCCTTTTGCCAGCAATCATCAGGCAACACGGGAAACCTCAACATGACCGGACACCAGAAGGACTGACAGATTGACAGCTCATTCTTGATTGACAGTTGCCTGAATATGCAAGCATCTCTAGTGAAAGGCCTTGTAAAAATGTGTTTTTATTGTTAATTTGTAAAAATGTATAAACAAACGAAGAATACTGATATCAACTCCATCTCAAATTGACAACAAAAATGTAAATATAGATGTTTGCATGGTGAGGAATATTTTTTTGGATGCATGTGAAATAAAATACTATCATATTAAAAACAGCTTTTTATTTATTTTTATTAAAATAAGTTATTTTTGCTTGCCTTTCCAGTATAATTTATTATTTTTGGCTAAAGAAGTCTTTGGCCTACCTGCGTAGTTTTGCCACCAACCAGTTTCTCCACTGATAATCACTACTGAATGGGAGTTAATGGCTTTGCATTATTGCATCTCTATAAGCCATATTGGCAAGGATTTGCGGAATGGCAACAATTCAGAGTTGACGGCTGGTGGAGGCACAATGGGAATTCCATTTAGTAGCCGACTCTTGGTTGTTTCTCTTACTGTAACAAAACTACTATTAATTACTGAATAACACTATTCGTTTATTAAAATATAGATAACGTATGGTTTGTTGTCAGCTAACATTTATTAATTTTAAAAAGCTGTGATATATATTTGAATCAAGATCAAAAATTCATGTTGGTATATTAAAGTGTAAAGTGATCTCAGTCACAAATCTAAGTTCAATCCATCGAGCCATTTAAAATCCACCTTGCTGATTCTATTTATGTTGGCTAATCTTTCCGTAAAAGAGCGCAGGGGGCACTCAGTAACTATGTGATTCGTTGTTTGGATAAACTCCCCGTAATAACATGACGATCTGGTGTCAATCTCCATTTATACTTCCGGTAGTTACATCTGCACAAGCAAGTTCAGAACCGATTCAATCCGGTACCTGTACTGTTACAATTTTGTGACCAGCTATGGCAGCTACCACACAATACTTATCAAATAGCCCTTTCTCTATATGATAATTATTTCTATAATAGTTTAATATAGGGAATATCCCTGCACTCTTCATGTGCCAACTCCAGCCTTCGGCCTCGGCATTTACATCTTTTGACTACAAATCATAGTGGTTAAACTGTATTAAGTAAAATATAATATGTACGTTTATTTACAATAGCTCACCTACTGCACTTCACTTGTAATCTATTTATAGTCTTATTTTAAACACTCAATGCTATTACTTAGCCTGTTTCAAAAGTTTTGATTTAATTTTATTAACAGCTGATAATTAATTACTGTAAATAAAATAACTCCATTCAATTACCATTAAAAATTTAAAGGCCAGTGAGGCAGAGCTCTTCAGTCAGATGTGAATTAAATCATGGTTAAAAACCTTCCATAAGAAAAAATGCATATAACTATCCAAGTCTCATGACCATTGGATGGCTCAGTCATTTATAAAAGTCTCAGATAAAGTTTTTTTACTTATAGATCAAACAAAACTTGTGTTGAATCAACCAAACTTACTCTCTCTAACATTAAGAAAGATCACTAACCTTCTCAATATTACAAAACATCATTATTTACATTCTAAAAGCTTATTTAACTCGAGGCCATTTACTATATAACACACACACGCACGCACACGCGCACCCATTACTAACTTACCCACCCGCCCCACCCATCAAGTACGGTGTTACTAACCACCCTCCCACCCATGTAAGCATGGTGCTACTAACCCACCCTCCCACCCATACACGCATGGTGTTACTAACCCACCCGTCCACTCATACAGACACAGTGTTACTGATGTACTCAATACCTCTGTATGTGTGTGGGAGGGTAGGTGAGTCACTTCCAATGTGTGTCTGAGAGGGCGGGTGGGTCAATACCTCTGTACGGGAGTGGGAGAGCGGGTGGGTCTCCCAATAAATCTCAGTTTAGTCTTATTGATATTTATCGATTTATATGAACATTTTTCGTAAGCAGATGTTTTCATTAAATAAGAGAAGCTTGTATTGAGTTGTTGTGAACGCTCAACTTAGCTCTGTAATGGGAGTTCAGTACTGAAACAATAAGATGGAAGTCATTTTACATTGAAGACATGTACGTGTATGGGTGGGCGGGTATTTCAATACCACAGTACGTGTTTGGGTGGGTCAATACCACAGTACGTGTATGGATGGGCGAGTCGGTTAATACCACTGTTCGTGTATGGGTGGGCAGGCGGGTCAATACCACTGTACGTGTATGGGTGGGCGGGTGGGTCAATACCAATGTACGTGTATGGGTGAGCGGGTGGGTCAATACCAATGTAGTGTTCAATAGTACCAATGTACTATTGAACACTAGAGACTGTATTGCACAACAACGAATAGAGACAGATTTTTTCATATCTCAATCGTCAAATCTGATCCAGAAATAAGGGAGGAGTTCCGTTAGCAAAATAACGGCTTCACATATTATAAATAAGGATTAAAACCATAACAAAGAAATCTAGCAAAAACTTTTAAAATTAAAAAGCCCCTTTTCCCAAAGAAAAAAAAATTTTTAACCCGATTAATTTCCCCAAAAACAAAAACCCGGACCCCTCCCCCCAACGACCCCGGCCAACTCCCCCAACCTTTCCCCCTTCCCCAAAACCAAAACCGAACAACATAAAAATCCTTTATACTACCCCCCCCCAGAAACAGGGGTTTTAAAAAGCCCCCCAAACCCAAAAAAGGCGGTTTTCCCCACCCGTAAATAAAGACAAAACTTGCTGAAGCATAAACGCCTCATAAAAGGATGACAAATTTTCCTTAGGGGGGGGGGTGTTTAAGGACTGGGGGGGGGGGAAAACACCCCCATTCCAGTTTAAAAACATTTAATTAAAGGATAAAAGGAAAACCCAAGAATTTTTTCCAATTACAACGGGAGCGGAATTTTTTTAAACCCCTTCAACACTCTTAAATTCCTATGAAAAAAAAGGGGAATTTTTTACAAAAAATTTCCCCAAAGGGGGGCTTTTTTTCCAAAACCCCTTCCCTTATTTTTCAATAAAAAGCCCTTTAATTGGGGGTTTTTTTCCCCCAAAAGGGGGACTCCCCCCTCTTTGGGGCCCTTTAATCCCCAATTTTACTGAAAGGGTGAGCAGGGGGTCAATCCCAAATGTATTTTTTTCAATAGAAACCAAATGTACTATTGAAAATAGAAAAGGGTTTGCACAACAACGAATTTAAGAAAAGATTTTTTCATATCTCATCGTAAAAATCTGATCCAAAAATTTAAGGGAGGATTTCCCGGTTACAAAAAAAAGGGGTTTCACTTTTTATAAATAACGGTTTTAAAACCATAAAAAAAAGAAATCTGCAGACAAAAAGCCATTTTCACTTTTTGTTCAAATAATAAAAAATTATTCTGGCCTTTATAAAACGGAAAATAAAATTTTCAGAAAAGGGAAATTGAAAAAAATAAAAATTTAAATGAAAAAATCCTGGTTTCGATAAAGGGAAAAGGGAATTTTAAAATAAAAAGTAGCAGTTTCTTTTTAAAAAAGGGCAAATTTAAAAGCCCTTTTTAAAAACCTCCGGTAAAAATTCTGCTACCCTAAACCCGTTATCAAATTTAGTGGAATTTTTTACTAGATGGGAAGATACATTTTTTTTTAAACATCCATTAAAAATTTAAACTATCTGGGTAGAACCCGAAAGAAAATTAAATACATTTTTACAAAATAAAAAAGGGTTAGAAGTAAAATGTTTTTTGGTTTTATAAAAAACTCAAACATTTACTGAGTATGGTATTGTAATATTTAAAAGGGTTGATTCTTAACGGAACTTAAAAGGGTAAATCCCAAATCACGCTCGTGATGGGAAAACAGACCCAGGGGTTCTTTTTTGTACTGGGTTTGGGTTGGGAGAGAAGAGAAATGATGGATTCCCCTTGAAGGCCCCCACCGGGGAAAATGGTTGCATCAGCCAAAAAAAATGATAGTAAACCCATAACTTTTGGGTTAAACAGTCCCCAAATTATTAAAACCCCCTTTCCTGAAATTTCAAAAATTTACGGGTTTTATTTTTCCCAAAATTAAAATATAATTAAATTACACAAAGTAAAATAATAAAAAAAATAAAGTATTTAAAATTTTAAAAATCATCACTTTAAATCCTTCCCTTTAATAGCCTTACGCACAAAAAAATAAATAGATGAAAAGTTTATCCTTTTAAAATTTTTAAATAGACACTGAGACTTAAATTCACAATTTTTTTTGGGAAATTTAATTTATTTAGTTTTTTCTTGGAAAAAAGGTTTTTAAAAAGACCTAATGTCTATTTATTCTCTTGACACTATTGTTGAAAAAACAAAAAGGGGAAAATTTACAAAAAATTTAAAATTTGGTTTTTAAATTGTTTAAAAAAAGGGAGATAAAATTTAAAACAAAATTTTTTCTCCCCCAATTTCCTAATAAAACCAAAAATTTTTTTTGGTTTTAAAAAACATGTGACCCCCCACTGAAAAAAAAAATTATCAAATATTTATATATAACTTACAATATCAGTGAGTTTTATTTATATATAACAGTACAATATGAGTTTTTTAAATCATATTTTGAATATAGACGGCAAGTGGTAAAATTTTTGGTCAGGGGAACAAACACAGGAACTGAAAAATTTAAATGGGGTGAAACCCCAGGGCCATTTTTGGGCCCACTGTTGTTCTTCATAAGTATTAATGTTTTGGCCTTTATTTGGAAAACCCCCTTAAAAAAACCCCAATTACAAATTTTTTTTTTTTGGGGCCCGGGACAAACAAAATTTTTTTAGTTTTTGGGGATGACCTAAATGAGCAAAATTTAATTTAGCATCTGACTTCCTTCTTTTGCTAATATTGGTTTTAAAATTTAAAATTTGGGATTTTTTTTAAAAACAGTGCAAAATAAATCTAAAAAATTTCGTTCTTAAAAAAAAATAAATTTTGGGAAATTTTTTGTGACAACAGCTTTGTTGATACTGTAAAATTTTTTGGGAAATTTTAAATTTTTGACAAGTTTTAAAATTTGGGAAAATTTTTTTAACCATAAAAAAAAAAATTTTTTATCAGAAAAAGGGATTTTATCGGGTGATTTCCCCCATTTTTTCGACTAAAAAAGTTTTTCCCTTTGGGGTAACTATTTGAGAACGTTTTATTTTGGTTATTTTTTCGGGTCGTTTAATTTAGATATGGTTTGGTACTCGGGGGAAAAAAGTTCAAACATACAAGGGTTATACTTTTTTTGCAAAAAAAAAAAGCTATTAGAGTATTAAAGGGGATTACATCCTATAAACATTGAAAACCTTTTTTTAAAAGAATTTGGGAAAAAAATTTTTTAAACCCCAAAAAAATTTGTAAATCCCCCTATATTTTTTTTAAATGTTCTCATGTACTTTTTAACAACCCACATTTACCAAGCTAAATTTAAAAAATCCATCACTGCAAAATTTAGGGGGAAAAAAAAAGGTACAACCATACCATTTTATCTCAAGTAAAACTTTAAGTGGGGTAAATGTTTTTTTAATCACTAAAAAAAAAGGTTTACAATGTCCCTTGTGCCAAGGGATTAAAAAGTATATTTTAAAAAAATCTTTAAAAATAAGAAATATGACTTTTTTTTAAAGATGTAAATAGTTTTTTTTTTCTTTAGTACTTATTATGGCGGGCTAAAAACCCTTTCCCTTTTTTAAACTTTATAAAATAAAAATTTTTTAAAAAATCTTTTACATAAAAGTTTTAAGACTAAAATAAATTAAATACAAAAAATTCGCTATATAAAAAAAAACATATGAAATTTCCCCCTTTAGGGGTTTTAAATTTAAGTGATGATTTTGGCTTTTTTAGTTTGCTATTTTTTTAACTTTGTCAATAATTTTTTAAAAATTTTAGGGACAAATAAAAAAAATTTGTTTTTTGATTTATAAAATTGAAGAATTTCTTATCTTCAAAATTTACAGTATTTCTAAATTTTTTTGGGCATTTCTTGTATTAAAAAAAGGAAATCCCATGAAAAGTATGGGAAACTAACACAAAAAAACAAAAAAAATTTATGGGGCCCAAAACGGTTTTAAACACAAAAAAAACAAATTTTCAGTGCCACGGGGAAAGAATGATCTTTTCAGATTAGATGTCATGCCCAATTCGAATAGAAAATCTATGTACTTTAAATCTGTTTAAACGCTTTGATAAAATTTTTGGTTTTTTAGTGGACCCCTTTTCAAAAAGTTTGTTGAAACCCTGTAACGGTGCCCAAAAACCAAACCTAAAAGAAAGTCTTTTTTTAAAAACCATACCCTCTGCTTTTTAAAATTTCAATCCGAATTTTTAAAGCTTTGTGATGAAGATATCTTTTCCCAATGCATCAAAAACGAGGGAATTCATATTCTGAAAAAAACCCAAAATATTGGGGCATTTTTTTTTTTCAAACCCATCCCCAAATTTTAGCTTTTTTTTTGGTGTTTGGTTTTAAAAAATATTACTTTTTCAAAAGATAATTATTTATTTTCTTAAAAATATGATTACTGTATACCCAAAAAAACCCTACTTAAAGCACTTTCCAAACCAGAATGAAATATGATAGGGTAACTTTTTTGATTTTGAGGGTTATTTGTTTATAGGCCTTTTGTAAAAAATTTTTTTGCTTTTTTTGCAAACTTTTCTTTGATTTTTGTCTATCCCATGTACCAAAATGCCTTACGACAAAAAAAATATTTCTGATAAAAAAAAAATATTTAAAATTTTTTTTTTTACCCCTTCTTTAAAAAATAAAAATAGTAATATAAAAAAGTTTAAAAAATCAGTAATTAGGGACAATAAAATTATTTGACTTTTAAACCCTTGTGGAACTTCGGAAACACAGGGTAATTATTGCCATCCAATTACCCCTTTTCCCCCCGGGAAAGGGTGGTAAAAAAACCTTTTGGGATAAAATAAAGGGGTTCTCTACTAATAACCTGTTTTTTTAAATTTTTTTTTTTTTTAATTTTTAATTTCCCAAATCTTATTTTTTTTTTTAAAAAAATTTTGCAGTTCAAAATTTCATAATGTGTACTTACTGGTAATAAATCCTAACAGTAGTAGTATTTTAATAACAAAAACTGAATTAGAGTTTCACAACAAAAAATTCAAGGTACAAATTTCCCTGATGAGTTACCCGGGAAAGTATTTTTTGGATATCGATTATTAATTAAAAACCTTTTAAAAAAAAAAGGGTTGGGGTCCCGCTTTAATCTGATTGCCAAGGTTGGGAAATGATCAATTGCTTCTAAATGGCAGAAAAAAACCTCTCAGTTTAGCAAACAGAGACTTTCTATGCAAACAGTCCAAAATTAAAAAGAATGTTTTGAAGTTTTGAGACAGGGAAAACTTAGTGGGGAATTCCTTTTACAAACCGGGGTGTTTTCCCCGGGTTTTATATTTGACTACTTTCTTGATAAAAGCATATGAATTTATCAAAAGGTTTTTCCCTAAAGTAATTTTTAAGATGAACCCTCATTTTTAAGCAGGACTCTAATTTAAAATAAAATTTTTTGGTGAAAGGGGTTTTCCATCACAAAGCACCCAAGATCTTTAAAAAAATCTTTTTGGGTTGAAGCCCAATTTTTAAATGTTTATGGGAAACAGGGTTATATTTTTAGTTCGGCTGAGGGAAAACAAAATTTTTTTTTAAAGTTTCACATTGTTGCCCAAAAAAACCATCAAACCAAATTTTTTTCTAAGATCGGTCTTCTGACTTAAAATTTCTCATCTTTGATCTCAAAAAAATTTTTTAAAAGATTTGTCAGCAAAAAGTATTGTAATAAAAATTTAATAATTTCACATCCTGGTATTATGTTATAAAGGAAATAAAAAAACCCCAAGCAACATCCAGTGACTGAAAAGAACATTTTTCCCTACACAAAATTAAATAATTCGGGACAAAAAAAATTTATAGTCAAGGGGGGTATTGGTTAGCCTTCAGTACCCTTTTAGGATTTTTCTGGTCCAAAAAAAATTATGCTTTTTGTTTTTTGTTTTAAGTTTTTGATTTTTAAAAATCTTTAAAGCCCGTTCTATGAAATTTCCCATGAGAGTAGTTTTAAGTGAAATCCGTTTAATTGTAAAGAAAGACCAAAATAAAATTCGTGTTCAGTGTAAAAAAACCATGTCGGATAAAAAAGCCCCCTAAGTAGCAAAGTTTAAAAAAAAAATAAAATTCCCAAAAAAAATTCAATTTTGTAATAAAAAAATGAGTTCTTTACGGGAAACAAAACTTAGTTCTCGAAAATTTTAGACCTGATTTTCCCAACTAAATAAAAAAAAATGTCAAGATTTGAGAATTTTCCCTAGAAAGTGCAAAAATTTACCATATTTTTTTATTTAAATTCAAATTGCTTTGCGCCCAAAAAAATCCCCATTACTTTAATTTTAAATTTTTTGCAGAAATATTGTAAAAAAATTTAAAACAATAAAATATTTAAAAAACAAACTTTAAAGTTTTTTAAATAGTTCACAAAACTCAATTTAAAAATTTATACAATATAAAAATTTTAAAAGGCTTTTTAACTGGGGCCCCCTTTGCCTTTCTTTCCCTGACATTTTTTTTTCTTAGTAAATAAAAAGAAAAAAACAAGGGGCCCACTTTTAATTTACATTAAATTTGTTTTAAGAAGTCAGTTCTCAAAATTCCCCGAAAGGGGGAAAGGCCAACGGAAAGAAACCATCGTAAAGTCCTTCCCCCCTCCTTTCTTCCCCAAACCCCCCCTTTTCTTCATTCTCTTTATCTCCATCTTTTTCACATTTACTTCAAACCTTGACAGCAGACTTTGGGGGAAGGAGGAAGAAGACTTATATTTTCCCCTGTAACTAGTTCTTTTCCCCTTCTCGGGCAATATAAGTTAACGACTCCCGGGCCCGGGGGTGGTTCAGGGGGCAAAAGGCTAAGGACTGGGGAGGGCAAGGCCCAAATTTCCCAAATCCCCCCTAAACCCCAAACGGTGGGGTACTTCACTTTTTTAAATAAAGTTAAAAACACACTTGAAGGTCCTGTGAGCCTGGGGTGGGGTTTATTTTTTAAAAAATTAAGAAGCCCCTAAATAAAAACTATAAAAAAATTACTGTGCATGGGCCCCCTTTGGAATTGGTACAGAATTTGTACCTGGACATGAAAAATGGTAAGGGTTTTTGCAACCGGCCCCAATATTAAGCGGGTTAACTCCAAAAAAGAGCTGGTTTTTTTGAAAAGGGTTGTTTTTAGGTTTAAGGTTTGGTTTTCTTTTTGGTTAAAAGGCTGGTTTTTTTTAGGTTAGTTTTCCCTTTAAAGTTCGAAAAAAGTTACAGTATGTTAATTTTTAACTTCCAAAAACAATTCATGAAAAACCACCTAATTTACAAAAATTTAACCAAATCACTTCTTTTTAAATCAATTTTAAAAACCCTAGAAAAAACATGATCAAAATCTGCAGTTTTGAAATGATCAAAGGGTTGCCCAAAAATCCCTTGGCCTAATTTTTGCTAAACCAAGAATATTTTCCCAATAAAATTTAAATTTTTCGGGCCGAAAAATACACTTTTACTTCCCTAACCAAACAAAAACCAATTTATGTATAAAAACCCCAAAAAAAAATTAAAATTCAAAATTTTTTTAATTAAATTGGGTCCAGGCGGGCACCCACTCCCGGCAGGCTTAAAACGGGGAATTAATTTGGGTGGTCAGTCATAGCCCTTTTTAACATTGAGAAATATAAGCACTAAAATTTTTTGGCCCCCAAATGTAGTTTTTTCGTGATATCTCCAAAAAAAATTTGCTTTTAGCCCTAAAATAATTACTAAACCGTTTTTCGGGCAAAAAAAACTATACCCTACATCAAAATAGGCCTAAACAAAATTATGAAAAAAAAATTAAAAAAAAATTTAAAGGAAATAAAAATGGGAAATTAAAAACCCAAAAAATTTTTTTAAATTTTTTCATCTTTTTTTTACCTTTATTTCCGGGGGAAATTTAAAAAAGGGAATCCTCATAAAATGAAACCCCAAAACCCCTACCTACTGGTAAATAAAAAAAGAAAAAATTAAAGCGAGGATCTAAAAAGTCCATGAATAAGTTTCCCAAAAAATCACCTTTTTCCCTAAAAAAAAGGGGTCCAAATTTTATCCCTTTTCCCTATCCACTGATGAAAAAAGTATCTCCATCAAGACGTCAACAAAGTTCTCTCATGCAATCATTTACATTGCATACAGTTAAACCCCACCCTGCAATTTCCATCAAAACCCACCAAGGGTTTTTCCCCTGTTTCCTAAGAATACTATTTTTTCAACATTATTTTTCTTTGTTAATTTTTTGTGACAAACACTGAAAGGGCCTTGTTCTATAAAATTTTTGGTTATTCAAGATTTTAGGCTATATTTTTTGCGATTTTTTGTTTGGGTCTCCAAATTTGGAATTCTGTTTTGGGAAAAATGAAAATTATGCTTTGAGAGTTAAAATAATTTGCTTTAAAATACATGGGCCTGGGCCTTACCACCTTTTTGGACCCGGTTGGTTTAAAAATCTTTTCAAAGTCTTTCTACTGCATGTACAACTTTTTCAGGAAGGGACATCAAGGTTTATATTTCCCCCTATACATTTTTGGTATTATATTGAAAATTTAGCCCAAAAGCAAACGGGCGTGTTACAAAACTAAACCACTTTTTAGGTTTGTTTCCCTTTGGCCGTAATACGGGAATTAAAATAAATCCCCGGGAATTAAAAAATAAAACCCTTTTGGAACAATTTTTAAAAAATTTAATCATAAGCTATGGCTTTTCCCAGGATTCAAAGTTCCCCACAAACTAAAAGATATGAGAGCAAAAAGAAAAAAATATGTTTTTGGGAAAATTTCCAATTTTTTTTTTAAAAATTTAAAAAAATCTCCCAAAAAAAGTTTTAAAAAACAACAACTTTGAAAGGACGGGAAATTTAAAATGGACAAAATTGATTTTTTTTTAAAAAGAGTTTTAAAAACAAGGCTTTAAAAAAGCTCCATGATGTTTTCACTGAAATTGCTTTTTAAAAGGATTGAAATTTTTTAAAAAAATTTAGTTTTTTTAATCCTTTTTGACAAAACAGTTGGGGTTGGGCTTTATTTTTAAGGTTTTTTTTTGTCGTATAAATTTTTTAAAAAAAGAAAGAAAATATGGTAGGAGATTTAAAAACCTAAATTGGGCTTATAAAAACATTTTTATTCGGAAGCTAAAGAGCGTCCCATTTGTGTCCACAAAAACCCTAATTCACGTGTTTTGTTTTACCAGGCAATTCCCTTATCCCCTAAAGGGAAAGAAAAAGCAGCTGTTATGCTTATTAAATTACTTTATGCATATTTTAAATATTCACTATCCCCCAATAACTGAACCAATTATCTTTGGGAAAGGGTTTTTTGGATCTTTTTCAGGTCCTATTTTTAAATTTTTCTGTGTTTAAATTTTTTACTAATCCATTTTCTTTCAGAATTTCCCAGTATCTAAACTCATCTTAAACATTTCCCCCCCCTTTTCTTTTCCAAAATTTTTCCAGGATCAAATTTTAGCATTCCCTTCGTCTTTTCAAAAGTTTATCCCTTTTCCATTTTTCTCTTTTTTTCTTTATAAATGGTTAAAATTTTGCCTTTCTTCGCCAAATCTTCTCAAAAAACCTCTCCATCTCCCCCCAAAAATTTATATCCATTTGCCCCTTTCCTTTTTTCTTAAAGTCAAAAATTTATTCTCTCCCCTTCTATCAGCTCTTTCGTCCATTTTTTCGCGCCAAACGTAAACACTCCTTTACATAAGCATTTCCCATCATTTCTTTTTCCCCATGAATTTTTGCGGGAAAAGGATTTTTTTTTTTTTGTAAATTTTCCTCTATATCACCTTAATATTAGCCCCATTTTTATAATTATTACTAAGTAATTTACCCCCAAACACGCGCAAGCACCACAAAAGCACGACGCACGCACGCGCGGCGCGCGCCCCCAACACACAAACCACAAAACACACACTCAAAACAACCACAAAACACACCCCACCCCAACACACACACACACACCACAAATATATAAGCTTATATTTGTGAGAAAATTATTACGTCCCCTTTTATTATTTACTAGTGGGTTTTATGAACAGTTTTTTAATCAAATTTTTTTTGGAGGGACGTGGGAATTCTTTGGAATTTTCTTGACTTTGTAGAATCGAATTTACAAAACCCCCAAATTACCTGTCTTTTTCTCTCCCCCGAAATGTTGGGTCCTGTGGGGGGTCACGCCCGTAGAGGCTGGAGGTGGGGGTCCCCGTCGACCTTCTCCTCCCGATGCGTCTGTCCCACTCCCCTTGACTCTTCGCCCTTTTGAAAATCGGGCAAAGGAAGAATTTTCCCCTTGGTTATCATTTTTCTTTCTTCCCCCCTTGGGAAAAATCGGGCCCTTTAGGTGTTTCCCTCTTTTTGTTGCTGGGGGAATAGTTAGCTCAAATTTGAACTCTGAAGCTGGCGATCTGGTAATGCTAGGCTGGTTAAATTCCCCTTTCCGGGTCGGCTCTTTCTTGTTTGGGAAGTCCAAATACGGTTTGATAAATTTCTTTTTAAAAACTTAAAGCGCCCCCCAAGTACCTCGACCTTTCTTACGTTTTCCCCCAAAACTTGAATAATCCTCGCCAATTTCCCAAACTTCCCTTGGAAAACTCTTTCCCTTTCCAAAATTTTCCCTCCCACACAAATTTTAATTTTTTTTCCCAATTTTTTCCATATACAATCAGTTTGGGGACTAATCACCACGTCCCCCTTTTTTATTTTTTCCATCTCCCCGGTGGAGTCTCCCCCCTGCTCAAAATCCAGTGTCGGGGAAATTCCCTTTTTGCCGCCTTTTGGGGGTTTAATCAATATTTTTTTAAAAACCCTTTTTAAATCTTTCTTTTCTAAATTTATGGGCTTTTTGTAAATTTGATCTTTAACCTTTCCCATTATCATATTTACAAATCCCCAAAGCCCCGTCTCATGAAAGCCTCATAGTTTTTTATATTTCCCAGAATTTCATATTCTGAAATAAACCCATTTTTGTTAAGTTTTAAAAAATCCCATTAAAATTTTAGAGAGCCAATAACCTTTACCCTTTCCAGTCCCCTCTTTTTCCCCCGGTCAACATTTGCATTTCATTTTTTTTATTATTCATTAGTAAAACGCCGACCGTCAAGATAGGGGGTTAAAATTAACAAGGGCTATCAGTTTTAATGATTGTGGGATGAAAGGGTTTTAAAGATTTTTGTTACTAATTAAGCGGGTTTCCTCAAGAGAGCGTTTTTTAACGCCCACTTAAGCTGGGGCAATTAAAATTGTCAAATGCCTTCCTATATGTAAAAATTACTCTTTTCTTTCTCTAAAAAACCATCTCTAAAAATTTATCCTTTTTAGTCTATAAATTATTTTACACCCCTGTTCTACGAAAAACCCAAATTGATTTTATACAAAAAATAGATTTTTCCCCATCCAATTTTTTTAAATTTTGGGAGTCTAAAAAATATCAGCGTTTTTTTTGGTCCAATTGTGGAGCGCTAGTGTAGTCCCATGTAAATTTAAAATCATTTTAAAAAACCACTGTGGTTGGGGCCCACACAAACTTAAAAAATTTATGAAAACCAAATTTTCCTTTTTGATGGTGAAATCTTTTAGGGGATTAATAAAAAATGGAAAAAACCCAAAATTGTCTCTCCGCAAGTTTTGCCCTTCCCTTTTTTTTTCGGGGTTCCTTTTTTTTTTTTAAAAATTTTTAAAGTATTGTCTTTACTGCGTTGATTTTAAATTTGGTTCGCATTCGTCAAAATTGCTTTTTTTCCTTGACTCTTTGGGATTGGTATTATCTTGTAGAGAATTAAAAATTAATTTTCATTTTTTTTTGATATATTTAATTAAATTGTTTATTGAAAAACATTTTTAAATTTATTTATTGTGAAATTGTTTTTTCTCCTTGAAAAATTTATTTTTTCAAATAAAAAAATGGAACGGGCGGGGTTTTGTTTTAGGCTTAAAACGTATTTTGGCAAGGAAAAGTCTTCTTTTTCTCTCTGGGGGGGGAAAAACGAATTAATTTTTTTTAAATTGTATATGCATTAAATTTCCCCTTTGCATTTTTTATAAAACCCTGTACACAATACAAAAACACGGTTCTTAGTTTAAATCAAAAATTTTAGGTTTCTTTGCCTTCTACTTCTAATGAAAAGCCCCTTTGGTTAATTTTTTTTTGGTTGGGTCTGTTTAAAGTGTAGTTTAAATAAAAAAGGTAAAGGAAATGATAATAAAATAACAGGAAAAGGTTTGTTTTTGTTTCATGGTTAAAGTCCCCATCCTTTTTTAAATTGTTTTATTTAAATAAAAAATTTATCGGACTAAAGTTTGTCGTTTTTTGTTATTTTTTTTTTTAAAAGGGGGGGGCCCAAACGTGTATTTCTTTTTTTTTTAAAAAATATTTAAACAAAGTTTTTTTTAAATTTATTTTGAAAACATTTTGACTGTTGTCCTTTACTGTTAGGATTTTTTATGAAAAAAATCTTGAATCAAATCAGGTAAAAGATGTTAAGGGTACTTTTAACATCAGGAAACAAAGATAAAATATCTGATAACCAAGTATCATATTGCTATCTTAAATTTTGATACACAAAGGAAAATAGAAAACCCCATTTTTATAAATCGGGAAAAATTTTTTTAAAATTTCTATTAAAAAATAATTTTTAAAACATTTAAACCCATTTTTTAAATCAGATCTTTTACTTTAAATGTTTGTTTTTGGCAATGATGTTTTATAGTAAAAAAATAAAAAAATAAAAGTTTACAATGGGTCCCTTTAAAAATTTAAAATCAAAACTTTTAAAAAAAATTTTTAAAATTTTAATATTAATTTTAGTCCCCGGTTTTAAAATTAAAAAAAAAAAAAACCAAAATTTTAACTAATTTTAAGTATTAATGGGGTTTTAAAAACTGGTAAAAAAACAACTCAAACCTTCAGTCCCTAAAATCATAGATCTTTTTTATAAAAGGGGCCCTAAGAAAAAAATTGTCTTCTGTCTCTTTCAGTATCGAAAACCAGACCCCAAAAACCTTTTTGTTTTGTAGTCTCCCAAAATGCCAGGGGCCTCGGTAATTTACTTGTTTTTTGATATTTTTTATTTCCCTTTTTTTAAGGAAACTCGTTTTCAATTTACCCAGGTTAAAGGGTATCGGGTAAAAAAAAACCGACCCCTTCTTTTTTTTTTTTAACCTGGGCCTTTGCCCTTGTTTTTAAATTAAAAAAAACCCAAATACTAAAAATTCAATTAAATTTAAAATTTCTTTTTTCATAAGGGCTGCGGGAATATACAAAAAGAATAGGGGTCCAATGGTATTTAATACAGACCTCACTAATCAATAAAAAAATAAAAAATACAACAAAGGGTTTCCCTTTTGCCCAATTATTTATGTCAAAAAAACCCATTTTTTTTAAAATTTTTTTAAAATTTAAAAATTCAAACTAAGTGATTTAACTGCGGGATGTATTCTGTTTAAAAAAATTCTTCCTTTAATAAACAGGATGACTAAAAAATATTTTTTTAAAAAGCTTTTTTGGGAATTTCTTTTCCCCATTTTAATGTTTTTTATTTTAGTCGGAAAAAATTTAAAAGTTTTGAGCCCTTTGTATGAATTTTTTTTTTTTTTTTTTTTATTCAAAATTTAATTTTTTTCAACTGATAAAACGTTTTTTTTTCCCAAAAAATCATAAATTAAACCCCTTATTTTTAAAATTTCCCTAAACCCGCAATGTAATAAAATTTGGGTTTTTTTAAAAATTAAAAATTTTTAAAAACCCATTTAATTGTTTAATTTTCCAAAAAACCCTTAAAAACCCCTCACCAAATTTTTTTTTACATTTTAAAATTTTTCCCTTCTTAATACCCTTTTTTTTAAGTTTTAAAGGATTTTGTCCATATTAGCTTTTTTAGTTTTCCCCATTATAAAAATTTCCATAGTAAAAATGTAAACTGATTTAAGGGAAGAAAAATTTCTTTTCCCAAATTTTCCCCAAACTACTTAAAATTGGAAATTTTTCTCTTTGCATACAGAGCAGCTCTAAATTCCCCAAAACCCCGCTTCCACTTGCAAGCCCCAACCCCAATTTGGATAAAATTTGGTTAAACCAAAAAATTTTAAATGGCTGGTAAAACTAAGTTTTTAAACCCCTTTTTAAAAAAATAAATTTTTGGGTTTTCAACATTTAAAATTAAATTTTTTTTGGGTTTTGAACAGCTTTTAAATTAGTTTAAACGGGGTTTTTTAGCAAAAAATTTTCCCACCTTTAAAAAAAAAGTGTTCAGAACATTTTAAAGTGTTATTTAAAAAATTTTTCTATGCTTTTTATACTTGAGTCGAAAATATTAGTTTTATTTGCCCATCACATAAAACAAAATTTAAACAAATGATTATTGCGGGTTTTTATCGGGTTTGGGCCATAATGTAGCAAATAAAAAAGTTAGCGGGCCCAAAATAGGCCTTGAGGTACACCATAACGAATGGGTTGAAGTTTAGAGGAAAAAATTGTTTAAAAAATTTTCCCAAAATTTTAGGGTGAAAGTTGAAAATTTTTTGACGATTACCCAAATAAGAAAAAAAACCACCAAATTATTCTTTTTTTTGTTTTCCAAATCCATGAAAAAATATATCAAAACATTAATGGTGTAAAACACGTCCAAATGACATGTGAGACCCAAAAAAAAATTCCAAAGGGGCTTTTTCCCCCCCTATCGATTTCATTAATTATTTTTTGAAAAAAGTAAAATCCATTTGGCAGTTATTTTTGGATTTTTTCCCTGACAAAAACCCATGCTGCTATCCAAAAAATCTTTTTTATTCCAAGTATTTTAAAATAGCTGCTAAATAAAAAAATTTTTTTCTTTAGTTTTTAAAGAGTTTAAATTTTTAAAGAGACATGGTCTGTAACTTTTGGGGGTATTTGGTTTTAGGGGTCTCCCTTTTTATAGTTTTTGGGACTATTTTTTGTTTACTTTTTTAGTTAAATTGGGAAAATTTGCCCAACCCCTTAGAAAATTTTGCCCAATGTACAAGGGGGCTTTTTATAATGTTTTTTTTTACCCCTTTTAAAAAACATTTTGATGGGAAAAATTTTTTCACCCCAATCCCCTTTAAAAAAATTTTATCTTGAAAAAAGGATATTACTCTATAAATTTTTTTCTTTGCATCCACCTGCTCAAAGAAAAATTCTTTTTTTTAAAATTTAAAAATTACTAACAAAAGGGTTTTTGTAAAAACATTTTTTGCTTTGATTTTTTGTTTGTAAAAATATTTGGAAGGGTTTTTTTTTTTTTCCAAACTGGGGTTGAAAAAAAAATTTTTAAAAATATTTGCAAACCCTCATAGGACCCCCTTTAAACCCTTCCCAATTACTAACCAAAAAAATTTCCCCCTTTATTTTATCATTTCCCTTTTGTTTCAAAATTTAATTATATTCCATGTACTCTTCATTACGTTAGTTACAAAAGATTTTTTTTTATTTTATATCAAAAAAATTCTTTTTTTAGTTTTACAAAATTTTTTAAAATTTTAAAAATTTTTTTTTTTATTTTTAAAAATTTTTGCACATTTTAAGTTCCCCTAAATTTTGTCAAAAAATTGCAAAAAAAACCTTTTCCCATTTTTTTTTCTTTTCTTTATTTCTTTTTAAACCCAAATTCTTTTCCCTTTGACTTCAATTTTATTTTTACTTTTTAAAAAAACTTACATTACATTTAATACATAAAAATTTATTAAAAACATCATTTTTGTTCTCTACGGGGCCCCCATAAAAGAAAATCAAGCCATGACCCCCTTAACGGGTTTTTAAAAAAAGTTTCAAAATTACTTTTTTAAAATTTTTCTCATTCTTTTATGGCAGTTTTAACTTTAAAATTTTTCCCCCTGGTGCATGGGAATATGCATTATCGGCCCTTTCAGGGGTCAGAAAAATTCCCGGGTTATTACTCCCTTCTACTTTTATTTTTTTATTTTTTTTTTTTTAAATTTTGGGTTTGTTAAAAAAAAAAACCCATGAAAAATTTATAAGTAGGTACCGGTTTTCCCAATTTTTTATTTTTTGGAAAGGGTTAAAAACCAAATTTTACCAAAACACTAAATTTTAAAAAAATTAAAGATGCCCCCAATTTTTTTTTGGATTTTAAATTTTACTGGGAAAATTTTGCCTAAAACAAAAAAAATATTAAATGTTTTAAAAAAGCTATATTTATTTTAATTTTTAAACAAAAAAAAATTTGTCCAAAGAATTTAACACAAATTTGTGAGAAATTTAAGAACAAAACATTAACAAAAGTAAATTTTTTTTGCCCAAAACATACTAAATCAAACAAATTTTTTAAAAAAATAAAAAAACATAAAAAAATTTATACAAGTCCCTTTTTGGGGGGTCAAATAAAATTAAAGCATTCTATTTTCTTTTGGGGAAAAAGGGGCCCTGGGCTCAAATTATGGGGAAAATCACCTAAAATTTGCTTTGGGAAAATTGTTAAACTTTAAACACGTTCGCTGCTAAAAAAAAAATAAATAACCCTTTGGGGCTGGAAAAAAAATTTTTAATTTTACTGAGATAAGGTCCGGTTTATGAAAAAAAAATTTAATTTATTTTTAACTTTTTTTAAAAAAAAATAATAACGCCCTTAAAGGCGTTTTTAAAGAAACAGCCTAAAAATTTTTGGGTGAAAAGTTTGCCAGCCAAAGGCCAATCCCCCAAAGGGGGCCCCTTCGCTACAAAAAAGGTGGGATTTAAAAACGCCCATCAGGGGTTAAATCGTCACTGCAGAAAAAATTAATTTTTACATTGAGTTAATAACCCCACCTCTGGCTAAACAGAATAAAAAAAACAAAACCCAATTTTTTACAACAAGATTAAAAAAAATTTTTTCAAAAAAAAATTTTAAATTTTTAAAAACCCTAAAAAAGTATAGGCGCACAACTATTAGAAAACTCAATTTCCACTTTTAAATTTAAATATTCAGGGAAATTTACTTATTAAAATTTAAAAAAAAAACCATAAAAAAACATTTAAAATAACTTTATTTCCAAAAAATTTTTTTTTTAAAAAATTTAATACATAGAATAAAAAAATTTCAAAACCCAAAACCAAAAACACCCTCCTTAACTTGCTTCCAAATCATGTCTTTGATTTTGGTAAAAAAATGAACAACTGGCTTCCTCACCACCCACCCAGAAAGAAATAAAACACTCCATGTTTTCAAAAGGAAAATTGGGCTGGTATCTACTTTGGGGAAAGAAAGCCCATAGAAGGAGTTCCCCCGGGGGGAATAAACAAATTAAATTGTTCCCCAAGCAGTGAGGACAATCCAAGAGCCCAAACCCCAAGCTTATACGTAGGGGTAGGTAAAAAGGGGTTTCTTTCTCAAAATAAAAGGGCGAATAAAAAAATTCACTTCCATGTCTTAATTTGGGTTTTTAAAAAGAAAAAATTTGGTTTTTGTTTTAAAGTGGTTGAAACTTAGTTAAGTGCAGAAAAAGTGTTCTTACGGGCAATATTTTTAAAAAATTTTGTTTTTCCCTTTTTTGTATTTAATGAGTTTTTTTATGGTGATAATGTTTTTAAAAAAAATTGGTTTTTGCAGACAATTTTGAATTTTTAAAAATTTTTTTTTTTACCCTAACTTAGCTTACTTAAAAGCCCCCCAAAAGTTTTTTGCCCTTTAAACCAATGACTTTTTACACATATTTCAAAAACAAAAAAAAAGTCTAGTAAACTAAACTTTTTTTTACAAAAATGGGGGATAGTTTTGGGTTTTAAAGTAATACTAAAACCCAAATGTTTCCGGGGCCCGCAGGGGGAGTTGTCAGAAACTTAAAATGTTTGCCGGCGAAAAAATTTTCCCTTACAAAAATTGAAAAATTTAAAAGGGGAAATTTTTTATGCTTCAAAATTTTTCTGCAAAAAAATTTTTGGATTTTTACAGGGGTGTTTGGCACCCATAATTTCCCCTTTTTTAAAAACTCAAAAAAAAATTAAATTTTTAATGCATGGGAAAAATGTTTTTTTTAATTTTTTATAATGAAAGGGAAACATTTTAAAAAGTTTTTTTTTTAAACATTTTTTATGAAGATAAAAAATTGTTAGGTGATTTTCCCAATTTCAAAAACATTGCGTAAACTATTTTCGGGCGTTTGTCTGACTCTTGTTAGCTAGCAGGTGTTAATTTTGGAAAATTTCTTCTTGGATGTTGGTTTTTAAAAATTTGTAGGGTTCTGGGGGTTCACATAAACACGGGGTTTTCAAAAAACCCCATAGAAAAAAATCACAAGGGGCCCAGTTTGGGAAAGAGCGTCCAGCCTTTCCCAAAAACGCCTCTAATTGAAAAAAAAGGCGTTTGGGAAAAGGGGTTTTTTCCCTAAAAACCCAGCCTTTCGATCTCTTAAAGGGTGTGGGCTTTTGGGAAACCCTTTCTTGTTGGAACCAAGTTTTCCCCCAAACCCAAACTTTCTAGCCGTTTGGAAAAAAAAAAATTCTGTAGCATTTTTTACATCCGGTCCAAATTCACTGTCACTGTAACCTCTTTTTCCTAAAAAAAACCGGGGACCAATAATTCCAGTTTGAGAAATTTGCACACCACACTGTAAACTTTTGGGTCAATCCCAAAAGGCCCTTTTGATCCCAATTCTCGGGGGTTTTTGGTTGTCGCCCTTTAGGCATGTTTTGTTTTAACCAAACCCCACACAAAGGGAAAATTTGGGCTTCATCGTTTAAAAAAAACAATAGCACCCCTCGGGGACAACATCAAGAAGAAGTTTCCCACGCGTTAATCCGAGAATTGAAGTCACTTTTCCCAAAATTTTCCTTCCCACTTTCGCCATTTTTATGGGGAAATTGAAAAATGAAGATCATCACAAAGAATTCTTCTCAAACAAATGGGATATTTGGGGCCAGATGGGGTGTTTGCGCGCAAAAACGCCGGGGGTGTTTCGAAACATTAAACGTTTTCCCAACCTGCTTAAAATTTTTCCTCGGGTTTGATCTAACGGCCGAGGGACCCCCATTTCTTGTTTTTTTCGCATTTTGCATTTTTGGTTAAAATTTTGTAACCCATTTTAAAAATTTTGATTTGCGGTCGGGGAGGGAAAGGCCAAGGGGGTTTAAAAATTAAAGCGTTTTTCAAAATGCAATGCTGTTTTTTGGCAAAAACCCAAAAACATCCGTTTTGAAAAGTACCCTAAAACCCGGCAAAGGCCCGCCCTCACTATTCAAAGACCATAATGGCGACTAAAACCGTGTCGGGACAAAATTTTACGGGTACCCCCCTCTTGAACGAAACCGCTAGCGCTCCGCTATAAACATCAACAAAACTAATGGCGTTGAAATCCCCCTACGTGAAGGGGAAAGGGCGGGCCTGGTCAATAACCCGTATGTGTTAGGGTAGGGGGGGGGAAAATTTATTCTTTTTTCAATTTTTTCCCCCCGAAAGTGTAGGGAGGGCGGGGGCAAATACCCCTTTACGTGAAATGGGGGGGGGCCGGGGCGGGTCAATCCCCCCTACGTGAAATGGGGGGGCGGGCGGGCCCAAATCCCCTGTACTGTAGGGTTTTGGATGGGGGTTTCTTTGATTCGTTTGCAAAATTTTGGTTTTTTTAGATAATAATTCTGATAGAATATTAATTATAATTAAATTTTTAACTTTTTTTCCCGATAAGATAAACTAAATATTTTAAAAATTTTTTAAAAAAAAGGAAGTTATGGTTTCCCACGCCCCCTTGAATATCTTTTTTATCACATTGTTATTGTTTTTTCATTTTTAAATTTTTTTTAATGTCTATTGTTTTTTTTCTTTTTAATTGTTTTTTTTGCATTTTTAAATTATTGTAAAAGGGCCATAAATTTTTGGGAAGAAAAAAGGGAAATAAAGGCCCTTTATAAAAGAGAAAATTTACATAAGTTTGGGGGGAAAGCGTATATACAGGATTTCATGAAAATGAGTTTTCAGAGAAAAAAAACAGGAAAAAATTTTGTTTTGTTATTACCCCAATAGGGGTCCATTTTAAAAACAAATAAAAAACCTTTTTTTTATGAAAAATTTTTCTTAATATTATTTTGATTTTAAAGCCACTCTATTGAAAATAGAAGATATCTTAAATTTTTCCCTCTTTTAAATTTCAAATTTTTTTTTTTCCGGTTTGATGGAAATTAGTTTAAAAACCCAAATGTTGAAAAAATTTTTAATTTGAAAAAAACTTAAAAGAAAATTCTTAATAAAACTAAAAAGTTAAACAAATTTTTAAAATTTTGAAATTTTTGAGAAAATTTGGTATTTAAATATTTCCTTCGGGAAATTTAAACAAAAGGGAAGTTTCACAAAAAAAAATTTTTATCAAATAGTTCTAAAAAATCGTTTTAAAAGTATTTTGGGAAAGAAAACCCACCCATTTTTCTGCAAATCCCCCGACAAAAAAAATCCCAAATTTTCTTTTAGAAGATGTGTTTGGAAAGTATCTGATCTAAATGCCTAGGGAAAAAAACAAAATTGGGAGAAACAGTTAATGAAAAAAAAAACCCATAAATAAAGGTAAAAAATGTAACCCCCAAGTATTATAAAAGGGCCAATTAAAATAAATGAAAATAAAAAAAGACACAAAAAAAGTCAAGAGGGCCAACAACAAAATGCAGAAGCTGGTTATAGAAGCAACTTGGGTGTTAAACATAAGATCGGGAAACAAGAAAATAAATATTTCAGGAAAAAAACCACACTGGGAGGGGGCATTACAGCTTTTTTAAGACAAACAAAAAAAAAAGGGACACAAAACACAAATGAAAGAAATGAGCAAAAGTTTTTTTGCGGGATTTTAAATCTGCCAATAAGCAAATCCAGACATATATCACCATTCTTGTTCAGTTTAAAATTTTTAAAGAAAACTGCCAAAAAGTTTAAAGTTCCTTCCGATCTACTCTATTTTTTCCAAGGGGTATCGCCCCTAAAAGAGAATGAAAAACTAAAAAAAACCCAAGTTTCCGTTTTTTTTCTGAAAATTCTTTCCCAAACAAGTAATTGGGGCCAAAAACTATTAAAATTTTAAAAAAATAAGGAGGGCCTATCAAAAGTTAGCTGTTTTTTTCTAAAAAATTATAATTTTGAAAAAATTCTATAAAAAAATTTTTCAAAAGTTTTTTAGGAAAATTCAATTTATCATTACATTACGTATACCAAAATGGAAAATATGTTTAACCCTGGGTTTTACCTTTTGGTTTTTTAGGGTTCTTATGATGTTAATTGATCAAAAAAGTTACCTCAAATTTTTATCAAAAAGCTGCCATATTTTTAAAAGGAGGGGCGGTAGAAGGAAAAAAACATTTTTTTAAGTTTTTTCTCCCTTTTTCTTAAAAAATGGGCTTAAAATTTAAACATGGTTTGAAAAGGGGTTGCAAAAATTTTTAAATTTTCAGTGAAATTTGCTAAAAAAAGGAAATTTTTTGTTCATTTATTTTTTAAAATTTTGTTTTTTTGATCCCCCCCATGAAAACAAAAAACCCCAAAAGATATTGGACTTCCAAACCTTCCCATTCAAAAATTTTGTGGTGAAATGGCCCTCCTATAGAATATATTGAATGAATAGCATTACACTCAAAAAATTTAAAAAATTTTGATAAAAATTTTTTAAATTAATTAATGTTTTAAACTGCTTTTTCCCAAAACAAGTTAAGTATGGAAAATTTAAAATTTTTAGGGGTATTATTTTATTTCTTAAAAGGGAAAAAAAATCTTATTTTCAATATACCTTTATTGTAGAAACCCGTAGAGCAAAGATGGGAAATTAAAATTTTTGGGGTTTTTTGCACATTTTGCCTCTGAAAGTTTCCTTTTCCTTAAATTATTGGTATTTGTTTGGGGTTTTTTTTTTTCAGAAAATCAAGATTTGGGAAATAATATAAAAAAAAGTTGTAAACAAAAAAGAGCAATAAAATAAAGTATTTGGTTTGCTTGGGCAAAAGTTTACAAAACCTGAAAGCGAAAAAAAAAAATTTTTTGGGAAAATTTTAAAAACTTATAATTACAATATTAAATGGTTTGTTGAGAGTGAGGGTCCCCCTAGGCCCGTTGCTGTCGCAAGGGTTTTTCCGGCCAATAAAAAGAGGGTGTCCACGTGGACCCTTTAAAACAAGACTGATTTTTGGCATCCCCCAAATTGGGGAGTCCCAGCTCAGGGCAGGGAAAAAACAAATTAAAACAATACTTACCAAATTAAAATTGACCATGATTTTTACTAAAACCCCCAATAGGAAAAAATAGGGGGTTTTTTTTACTTATGGAATATAAAAATCATGATAGCAGTTACCTTCCGTACAATTTTGTTTTGTAAAATGAGGAGGCTAAAACTTTCCCAAATTTAAAACCCCCCCCCTTTTTTTATTTTTGTTTAAATTTCCTTTTTTAATGGCCTAGCGCCTAAAAACCCCAACAGCAGTGGAAAAGGGGCCTTTTCCCTCAAATTTTGCTGAATAGAATATAGTATTATTTTTGTAAACACGACCCAAAACAAAAACAAAAAATGAAGTCCGTTTTGATTTAAATTTTTGGGAAATTTCAAAACTATCATTATGTTGAATTTGTAGGACTTAATTATTTTTATTTAATGTTTGTTTAATATTACCTTACCTTACCCACTTGGGGCCCTTTGGTTTTTTTGGGCCCGGGCCCAAAAATTTTCTCTCCATTCTGCTTGGGTTTTTTTACTGGGCCTCAGGTGTAGTCCCCAAATTTTTTGAATATCCCTTTGGGACCCGAAACTTCCATCTAAGGGCTTTGGCCCGCCCAAAGGGGTCTTTTACCCTTTTGGATGCAAAACGTTTAAATATTTAAAAAATGGAGGTATTTTTTGCCTCCCAATTCCAGCCCCCCCTTTGTCTTTTTTCTTTTCCACTAGTGCTAAATATTTCTGGGTGATGTATATTTCTCTTAAATTTCTGTTCTTTCCCTTTTTCTCCAAACATCTCCTTTTCCCTAAATTTTTAAACCCCAAAAACTTTTTTAAAACTCTATTTTCAAAAAAAATAGCTTCTTCCCCATATTTTCCCTTTTTTCATTTTCCCTGTTTCTGCTCCCCAATTTGTAACAAAGGGAGGGCTTTTTTGTAAAAGGTAGAATTTTTTATATTAATTTTCCCAGACAATATTTCTGGGGTTTAAAATTAAATTTCTCTAACTGCCCCAAAAGGTCCTAGAGGCTTTAAGGGTAGTCTATTTTGGGATTTCGTTTTGCCTCTTTTATGTTTTTGTGGGTAAATTTATTCCCAAAGGGGTTTAAAACCCTTTAACTTTTTAAATTTCCCCCTTCCACTTTAAAAATTTTTGTATTCTATTTATTCCCTGTCTTTTAGGGGGTTTTAAAGCATATATTTTTGTTGTATCCGGTTTTTTTCTAACCCCACCTTTCCGGTTTTTTTTTAATGAGGATATTTTTTGGGTAAAATTTTCCAAGGAAACTGGTCCCAAAATGTCAGCAAGAAGAAAACAAGTCTCCGCAAAAGGGTAACACATTTACTTTTGATCCAAAAATAGAAACCCCCGCCTTAAATATTTTTTTTCTTCCCGAGTGCATCTTCTAAGACCCCAAAGGTTTTTAAGAGTAGAAAGGGGAAAATCCCCTCACCTTTACGAACTTCTTTTTTTTAAACCTTTAAATCCCTCTGTATTTTCTTTCCCTTTTAAACCTTTAAATTTTACACCTTGGGTTTTACAATACATATTTGTGTCAAAATTTTTTAAAAATTATCTGGGATGCCAAAAATTTTTTCATTTTTTCATACATTTTTTATCCTATTTTTTGCTATCATATGCTTTTTTAAAATTTTTATAAATAATAGGTGGAATATCCTTTTTAAAAATCCCAATATTTTTTTAGAGAGATTTTTTTAATGGGAAATATTTTTGGGGCTTTAGTAGAGGGGACCTTGAAAAAAATCCCGCTTGGTGGTCTTTTAAAAATTTTCTTCCCTTTTTTACTTTTCGTCTATTTAAGAGGATTTTTGGGTTGGGACTTTATATGGTGAAATTAGGAAAAAAAATACCTTTTAAAAATTTTTGCACTTGTTCCCCTTTCACCCTTTTTGGGAAAATTTGGTGTTTTAGTGCTTTTGTTTCCCAATCAAATTTGGGTATTGTTTCCTTTCTCCATATTCAATATTAAAATTTTGCATACAACTTTAATAGCTCTCTTCCCCCAAATTTTGAAAATTTCCCGCCCAAAAGCCCCTCATTTTTTCCCGGGGCTTTATTTGTGTTTAGTTGTTTTTAAAAAGCTTTTCTTCCAAACCTTTTTAAGCGTTGGGTTTATTTTAAATTTTGGGGTTTCCCCAAAAGGTTTTGGAAAAATTTAAATTTAAATTTTTTTTAATTCTGCCCCTTCTTCTTCGTCAGGTCTTTTTATCAGCATTCAGTAGTTGGGTTCAAAAAAAATTTTTTTCCATATGTAAGAACTTTTTTTTTTGTCGCCCAAAATCAGGTTTTTCCCCTTTTTAAATTTTATTTTCTGTCTGTTTTGGGGGTGGGACCCTTCTTAAAAAAAATCTTAATTTATCTGAAAAATTCCCCTTGCTTTTTTATGATAAAATGTCCTCCCCTGCTTTTTTTTCAGTTTGGGCCCTTGTGATTTTAAAATTTCGTTTCCTTTTGTTTCTTGTTTTTTTAACTACCTGTTTGTTTGATTCTTTGATTCCTTTCCCCATTCTCATTACGGTTGTTTTTGAGAACATAATTTTTTTTTTTCCCCTTTTCCCCAAAATCTAATTTAAACTTCGCAAAGTTGGTGAACCAAAATTTGTTCTTTCTGTTTCCTTTGTATTGGGGGTTTTAGTTCCCCTTCCCAAACTTCTGTAATAAAATTTCTTTTAAAATTTTCCCCCAATATCATTAACCCTCATTAAATTTAACAGTCTGTTTTTTGTAGTACCTGAAAATTTTGTTTTTAGTTTTTAAATTTTCCCCCTTCTTTTGAATTTTTTATGTTTTTTTAGTTTTGATGTTTTCCCCAAACCCTACTTCCCCTATAATTTTTTCCCCCTCGAAATTTTCCCCCTTTTATTTTTGGGCTTACTTAAAAAGTACTAAGTTTTGGTCAGTCCCCCCAAAATTTAAACACCTCTTAAAAAGGCTTCTTACTTTATATATGTGTGTTTTTATGGGCTCCTTTTCCCATTAACACATGATCAAAATTTGGGTTTTTCTTTCTTCCATCAGGAGGAAAACCCCCGTTTTTTTTGTGTATTTTTTTTGTGGGAATTTAGGGGCTGCTAAATTGTAGAAAAGTTTTGCACATGCGAGATTTAGAAAGTCTTTTTCCCAAATTTTCAAATTTGGGCGTGTCATGTAGGCCCCCTTTTTTCTCCTGCATAATCTCTCCAAATTTCTTCCTTTCCCGGGGCTTTTTGCATTGGCATCACCCAATGTAATTTTTAATACTAATTAGGGATGTCCCTTTATCATTTCTTCTAATTGTCCAACAAAATTTATCTTTGGGGTTTATCTTCTTTTATCCTCCGTTGGAGCCTTAATTTTATCCAGTCATGTTCTTAAAAATTTTCAAACTTAGTTAAACCGGCCCCAGCCTTTTTATTAAAAAGCCTCAAAATTTAAATTTTTAAACTTTCCCAAAAGAGGTTTTTTTAATAGCAAAAACCCGTTCCCGCCCTTGGGGAAATCTATCATCTCTTCGCTATGTATATAGAATATTTTTTCCCGAATTTATTATACCCTAAAGGGGGGCCCTTTGTTTCTTTGAGAGGCCCCTAAAGTCCATGTTTTATTTTCTTTGTTTATTGCACACAAAATTGGGCTGCTTTTCCCAAAATTTGCAAGCGATTTTCCCAATGTTCCAAAAATTTTTAAATTTAAGTCCCCTTGAGCGAATCCCATGTGTTTTTCCATTTAATCCGGTCCCCTTTTCCCAGGCATTTTTTTGACAGGTTCGTAACCAGAAAAAATTTTTACAACGAAGAGGGTTAGCCCTATGCTCCCAACCCCCCCTAAAGAATGGGGGACCCGCAACCTAAATTTAAAAGGGCGGGGGCCAATGGGGAACCCAACCGGGAAAATGCTAAAAGCATATCTCCCGACCTTCCCCTTTTCCCCACCCAGGGAATGCCCGTTTACCCAAATGATGGCGCACGGAAAATTATACTTAATATTTTTAAAATTTACAGTACTAATTTTGGTTAAATATGAATTATTTCTAAAAAAGTAATTCATTAAAATAATTTTTGTAAGAGAGATGAGTTAGTAGTTTTCAATTGAGAAAGGATTGGGTTTTTTTCATTTTTGATTTTATCTCAAAAAAATTATTATATTGTATTTTAATCTACAAAAAGAAAAAAAGAAACAGAGATTTCATCCAATAGTTTTCAAAAAAGTCTGGATTTGGACAGAAAAATTTGGGGTTCAGTAGTTAGTTGAAATGGGAAAAAATTGGGCCCTTTTTTGTATTTATGTAAAGTGGGAAAGGGTTTGGGGCTACATAGGGCCTCTCTTCAAACCAAACCAATTTTTTAAAATTTCATATTATTAAAATTTTTAAAAATGATTTAAATTTATAAAATTTATTTTTTCCCCTTTTTTGATGGCATGGGGCCCCGCACTCTTGTCAGTTCCTCCCCCTTTTTCCCCTCCAAAGTCCTCAAAGGGAGATAAACACAGTAAAAAAATCATTTTCTGATTTTAAAAAAAATGATGTTAGTTGTAAAACTTTTTCTAATTGCCTCGGAGGGATTCATAGGGTTTTTCCCCATAAGAAAAATGATCTTTTTGTTTCTTTTTTTCTATTGTTCTTTGAAAATATCCCTTTTGAATTTCGTTTTTTGGGTTTTTTTCGTATTTGTATTTGAGTAAAAATATTTTCCTTGGTAAGTTAGTACTCCCTTGTGATCTTTTTCTTTCAACAAGTTTGCACTCTTTTTCCTTTGTATCTTAAAATCCCCCCCGGTTTGTTAAAAAAACTTTTTCTTTTTTTATTATCTTTATCCTTGAGGTTTTACAAAAAAAATTAGTTGTTGGGGTGGATAAAGCAGTAATTATTTAAAATTTTTGGTTTTAAAGATTTTTTTTTGTTAAAGTGTTGATTAAATAAAAAACCCCTTTACGTTTCCAAAAGGACATTACACTTTTCTGCAAAATGCCCAAAAGGGTTGTGACCGAAATGTCTACTCTAGTATCCATGACAACCCTGTGTTGGGGGATGGTGCAAAAAGGGATCAGTTTCCCCCAAAAATGGTTGGGGGGAAAAAGAAGTTTTTCTAATTTTCCCCTTTCCCCCTCTTGTAACCCCTAATTTCTTGGGGCCCTATGGGTTTAATCCCATGAAGCCAAGCTATACTTAAAAATTATAACATTTTTGTGTTAGGAAAAGGTATTTGTTTTTTTATTTTTCATATCAGATACACCCTTTTATCTCCATGAAATGTTTTATTTCCCAAAATGAAAAGTAATAAAATTTTGTAATTTTTTGCTTTCCGTTTGAACAAAATTATCGAAAGAAAATATTTCACAATGTGTTTTTTTTTTTTCATTTTTAATTTTTTTTATTTGGAAATTTTTTGGCAGGAGATGTTTATATAATCCCCAAAAAAATGTATTCAAATATCCCTTAAAACCCCCAGAAAACCCCGGAATAAATTTTTTATGACAGTTTTTGGGGGGAAGTTAGCTTTTTTATCATTTTAAGAAAAAAAAATTTTTCAAAATTTTTAATCCTAAGGGGCAAAAAGCTTTTCACTTTTTCCCTTTTTTTTCCCTTAGTGTAAAAATCAAATTAATTAATTTAAAATTTAAATTTTAAAACGGTGAATTTAAAAAAAAAAACCCTGACCAAAAAACTTGGTTAATTTTGGTTTTTTTTTTTTATTGTTTAAATATTCAAGGTAATTTTTTACTAATTTTGAAAAATTAAATTGGAACCCAATTTTTCATCCCCCCAAAAATATCCATATTGTTTTTTTGGGGGGTATAAAAAATTGTTTATCTAAGAAAATGGCAGTAAGCAGAGCTTAAAATTGTTTGATGGTTTTTGAGAGAAAACCCAAGGGGGGGAAGGGTAAAACAAATTTTCAGAAACTGGGCCCTTTTGCGAAAGCAAGCAAAAGTCTGCTAATTTTTAAAAATAAAAAGTAAAAATTTCCTTTATTTAAATTTGAACTACTGAATGGTTTATGAAAGATAAAGGCATGTTACGAGGGCCCTGTATTTAAATAAGTACCGTTTTTTGAAACCTGCCTTTTGCGCGTTCAGCCCTTTCCCCCCACTGTTTTAACCCCTATCTGTTTGGGGGAAAACCCCAGCCTCCATTACAAATTCATTTGACATCCAAATTTTGGTTTGTTTGGGAAAGTTAAAAAACTGCTTTCCCCAAATTTAAATTTCTACGACTTTTAAGTACGCTTGTGATCATTTTTTTTTAATGCTCACGGGAAAGGGAGCTGATATTCATTTGAGATTTTTGACAATTTTGTTTTAAAAAAAAATTTCCAACATCGCAAATTTTTTAAAAATTTTTGGAATGGTAAAAAACTTTGGCTAAACATTTTTTCCCTCAGCATTTTCGGGAAACCCAAACATGAGCAAAAAATTTCGAAAAGTTAAAAATTCAGTCACAATTTTTTAAATCTCACTTCTTGACACTTGAGGAAACTCCCTAGTTTTTATGCAACTGTAAGTGTTGTTCTCCCCGGAAATTTTCATTAACTTTTTTCACCAAGTCATCGTTTAAAAGAAAAGGGTCACTTTTTTTCCTCATCTTTCACATTTTTCACGGCCATCTTTAAAAAACTCTCATCCAAATTTCTGTGTGTCCTAAAACGCTCAAAAATTTTTCTATAAAAAATTCACAAAATTTTCCGGGTGAAAATTTTAGCTTCTTTCATGTCTATAGCCTAAGGAAACTTTTCACAGTGTTTTACCCTTAAAAAGTCGGGGGCAAATTTTTAAACCGTGGGAGGGGATTTTTAAAACCCCTTTATAAGCAAATTAAATTTCTGTTCCCAAAAGAAAAACAGTACGCAACTAAAGGGTTTTCTTTAAAAGATAGAGGGAAACAGTGGGCAAAGCACCCAAACCGCAACGCTACAACGCAGGATTCCCAAAAATGGTTTCTTAAATTAAAAAAATTTCCTTTTGGAATATTTTTGAAAATTGTCCCCCCAAAAAAAATTTTTTGTATTTTCCCAAGGTTTTAAAAAATTTTTCCCTTTTAATGGATGTGGACAAATTAAAAAGTAAAGAATTATCATATTTAGTTTCTAAAAAGTTTAAAATTTTACAACATTTTAAAAAGTAGGGTCCAGAATAGTCGAGTGCAAATAAAAAATCTAAAGAACAGCTGGGATTTATTGAATCCGATATTTAAAATTCATGGAAAAACAACTTTCAAGAAAGCTATTGAGTGTTATAAAAATTTCAAATTTTGTTACTTTTTAATTGGGGGATAAAATTTTGTGTTTCTTAAATTTAAAGGTAACACCTAAAACAATCCTTATATAAATAATAATGGTTTTTTTTATATAAAAAACATTTTTTGTTTTAAAAAACTAATATAAAATTGAAGAAATTACAGTAAATTTTAAACCCCCAAAATTTTTTCAGCCGAACCTTGATCCCAAATAAGGTAATGACTTTATACTAAACAAAAGTTAAGGTTTTAAACAAGTTTAAGACACTTTTAAAATTATTCTTTCTAACAAGTTTTTAAGGGATTAAGTGGAGAAAATATTCAAGAAAAAAAAAAACCTAATAAAACTAATCTAAACTTCCCTAAGTCAATGATAACCCCTCCAAAATTTTTTACATAAATTAAAATTTCAAAACCCGAGGCCCAAAAAAAACGAAACGGCCCCTTTGTACATTTGGGGGAAAAAATAAAAATTGCTAATTTTTCTCTGACAGCCGGGGTAGAGGGGAATTTTGGGCAAAAAAATTTAAAACCCCAAATAAAAAAGGGGTTTTAGTATTTGGATTATTAAACCTGGGGCAGGGCTTTGTCAAGTGGTTGGGGTCAAAACTTTACAGTATAAAAAGGGGGATTTTTGTTTTCTTCTTGGGTTGGGGACAAAAAAACTTCCTAGGGGGAAAGAAAATTTTTTAAAATTATTTCTTCTTTGGGAAAATAGTTTAGGGTTTCCCTTAGCAAACAAAAAGGCCCGTTTATTTTATTTAACAATTTTTAAAAAGGTACGATAAGTAAAAAGCCCAAAAATAAATCCATGATGATGTTTAAACTTGCAAAAAAATTACCTCAGAGAAAGGGCCCGTTCCCCAAATGGGCCCATATACTTGTTTGATTTTCAGGACTTAAAAAGTACACTTTACTAGAAATTCCCCCTTTACTTGGAATAACAATGGGAAAAAAAAAAAAGTTTCTTATCTTATTAGAAGTTTTTCAAAAAAAATTTTTACAAAAAACAAAAAAAGACTTAAAAATTAAAATGTAAAACCAAATTTAAAAAAACCCCAAAAATACACCTCACACATGAGGTTACCAGTCCCTCTATAAAAGTTATATCAGGTAAAAAAGTGAGGAAATCAGTAAAATTTAAGAACAAAAAAAAAGTGGCTTTTGCGCCTGCATCTCAGCGATTTTCATAGTGGGTTTAAAAACATTTAGTGCAGGCGTGGCAAAGGTATTTGCCCGGTAGTTTTTGGTAAAACCCTTTCCCTTTCCAATTTCACTTTAATCTCATCTGGCTTTCAGATAGTAAAATTTATGGGCTAAAGGTTTAAAGGTCTTGTCACTAAAAAAACAGAATACCCCAGAAAACCCCGAATTTCTGAATTTCAAAATAGTTTTTGAAAAAGTTGAAAAAAAGATTTTAAAAAAAAGAGGTTTTTAAACAGCTTATTTGCTTCCCTTTGGGATGTGTTAAAAGACTTAATAACCCCCCATCATTTTACAGCAAAAATAATAAATTTCAGCTCAAAAACTAGGGGCTTCTGTGCTTCTTAGGGCCCCTGAAAAAGGGATCTTTTTGAGGACTAAGGGGAAAGGGGGTTTCCTATTCACAATTCATTTAATAATTTAAACCCAAAAGAAATTTTTATCCTTTTCAGAGGGCGGCGGGTTGTATCCTAGCCCTTCCTGGCCTTTGCCCGAACCCTCCCCTTTCCCCCAATTTGGGTTGGGAAATGCTTTAGAAAATCAAAGAAAACTGTCACATCGAAAAAAAATTCAAACAGTTTGCTTTGCCACCTCCCATATCTCCTTCAAATTTGGTCTGGGAAAATTTACGAGAAAAAGGGGAAAACCCGGGTGATTGGTTTTTTAATCCTGGTTTTAAAAAGGGTGGAAAGTGGGTCGGGGTTTGGGGGCTTTAAAAAACTTTCACCCACAACGTTTAAAAACAACCTAACCCAGAGTCCTGCTGCTTTTCTGGGGCCCCTTTACCTCCCCTGGTTTCCTGGGCCTCTTGAGTTGGGTGAAGTGGGTTAAAGTTGGGAGTGTGGAAAAAAACAAGGTTTAAAATGGAAGTGTTACAGTTTCAGGTTAGGGCCAAAGGGTTTCCCTTTATGTTATATTAATAAAGGTTAAAAACCCCGCACTTTTTTAATTTCTGTCCACTTTCCCCCCCTCCATTTCCCCATCGGGGGATGTTAGAGTATCTTTTTTAGGAAAAATAGTAAATCTTTAAACAAGCCTTTAGAGTTTCTTCAAGTTAATTTAAAAGAGGATTAAGAAATAAGCAATTAGAACTAGAACCAAATTTTTTGCACTGAAAAAATAGATATAATTTGTGTTGCTGAGCAAATTTGGGTTTTTTTGGGGAAGAAATTTATTTGTATGTTCCCCAAGGTTACTTCCTTTGGGATTTTTTTTTGGTTAAAAAAATAAAGGAAAAATTGGGGGGGCGGGAATATTTGTTTAAAAAAGGCATTGACTTTAAAGAAATTAAATTTTGGAAAAAAATCAGTGAAGGAAAATTTTATTTAGGGGGTTCAGTTGCATAAAATTTTGGCAATCAGAATTTTTGGTCATTAAATTTGTTTATTTAGGGCAACTCAGGGTAATAGGGAAATATTTTTTCAAAAATTTTTTAATTTGGGTGTTAAAAAAAAAGAGTTGGGGGGCCCCTTTAAAAACTATCTGTGGTGATTTTAATATTTAAAATGGGTATTCACGAAAACAATTTTTTAATGGTTTTTCCAATTTACTAAAGTCTTTAATTTTTTCTGCACTTTTAAAACCCCCAAATCATTTAAATGCTTTCATCGATAAACCCTTTTAGTTAAAAATTTTCCCTGCCCGTTTTTTTTATGTTTTCACCTCTTTTGGGACCACTTGCTGACCCTAATTCCCATGTAATAAATATTTTTTATAGATGATTTTAAAAATTTTTTTTGTATGGCAAAAACAAAGCAAAAAAAAATAATAAGAAAATAAAAAAGAAAACAAAACGGATAATGAAAAAAAATTTATTTTTTATTTGTTTAAAAAAAAAAAATTGGGAAAAAAGAAATTTAAAGAATTTTTAACTCTGGATGTTAACCCATTTACAAAATTTTTTGATGGATTTTTTTCCCGGGAATACTTTTATCTGTTGGGGATTTTTTGTTTACCTCTAGTTTTTAAATCTAATTTTTAAATAAGAGTAAAAGTGAAAAAATAAAATGGTAAAACTTTATGAATTGGTAAAAGAAAGGAATGTTTATGTTGGGTTGGTTTTAAAAAGTTTTTAAGAGTCTGAGAAATTTGGGTTTTGAGCAGACTCAATTAGTTTTACGCTTATTTTGCAAAGGGAAACGTAATTTAAAAGAAAAACAAACTAACTGAGGGTAAAAGACCCAAACTTTTTTGAGAACTTTTTTTTGGGGACAGCCCCAAAAAGGTTAAAGCTGCCTGGGATTTTTATCCAAAGGAAACATTAGCCTGGTGGTTTTACAAGAAATAACACTTGAACCCGAAAAACTTAATAGATTCTTTCCCTTTACTCAAATAAGAATCTACAAATGGTTTTTTTCCCAACACCAAAAACCTTTTTTTTTTGTTTTCCTAGGGTGAAAGACCCCAAACCTGCTGTACATTTAATTGGAAACCCTTGGTTTAGAAGGGAAGAGCTAGGAAACCATTTCAAAACATCCCAAATTTTAAAAAAATTTGGGTTTTTATATTTCTTATCAAAATTTATTTTAAAAAAAACAGTTGGGTGTTTTTAAAAAACCCCCTCTCTTATAACCTATTCCCAAAAGCCTAGAAGCAGGGTATTTTTCAGACTTTCCTTTAAAAAGTCCAAGATAACTCCTATTTATAAAAAGGGAGATAAACATCTTTCCCCAGAACAAAAGACCGGGTTTTTTTGAAATTTCCCCATAAATCTCTAAAGTTTTTGAAACTCTTTTGGGATAAAACAACCTCATTGTTATTTTGAACAATTTAAATCTCATAACTGAATCTTTAGTTTGGGTTTTCCCCTCAGGGGCGGTCAACAACCCAAATGGGTGTCCCTGGAAAAAGTGGAAAAACACCACTTAATGCGGGTTTATAACAAAGAAATCTTAGGGTTTTAAAACACTAATGGATCCCCCAGCAAAAACGTTTGATTTTTTTTTTTTCCCCTTTTAAAAAATTATTTTAGAGAAACCAAATCTTTAAAGGGGGGGATGGAAAATGGGAAACCGCTTATTTTTTGGGTTTTTTTTAAAAATAAAAAGGGAAAAGCCCCCATGTCAAAATTTAAAAAATTTTTAAAAACATCAGTTTAAAAAAGTTACAAGGGGGTTTCCCGGGTATCCCTTTTTTGGGCCTTTCTTTTTTTACAAAAATCAATAATGATGCCAACAAATTTTTAAAGTGGGGGTCTGTTTTTTATACCCCCAGATTTACACAAACACTTTTTTTACCAAAATAATTTAAAATTAATTTTTTCCTTTCAAAACCAATTTTTTCAGCAGAAACCCCAAAGCTTTTAATTTTGGTTTTTTTCCCCCAAATAAATTAATTTTGCAAACAGGGGAAAAAAATCAAAAAAAGATAATCAGTTTATCTCCTCATGGGCAAAAAATTTTTTAAACCCTTTTTAAACACTTGGATTTCTTATAGACCCCGAAAAATTTAATTGGACTTCTCATGGTTTAACAGTCTATTTTTGTAAAATCTCCCGGGGGTGAGCTATCTTTTACGGAAAATTTAAGTTTATATACTTTTTGTTGGATATTAAGAATTGCTTATTTGGGTATTTCATCTCTATATCTAAAGGCCCAAAAACCTTTGGGGTCATTCTTCGCAGTAAGAGTAAAATTTTGTTTTAAATTTTAAAAAAAAGTCATAAAAACGATTTTTAAAGGGGTGGCTTCTTTTTTCACTGCAAAACCCTTTTTTGGGAAAACTCCCAAAAATTTTTTAACCCGTTTTAAATTTATACATATTTCAAATTTTTTGTTCACAAAAAAAAACACACCCCAAAACTTTTTTTAAAACCAGAGAGAAATCCACTTGGGCCCCAAAACAAGGGAAAAAATCAAAACTAAATAAATTTCCCCAAAAACATTTTAAACAAAAAAATTGGGTTTTCACATAGAGGGTTTAAATTTTAAAATTAAAATTTTTTAATAAACTAATTTAGTCTGCCAGGAAGGGTGTGTCAATTGGGTTTTTTTTAGGAATAAACGTTTCAATGGCTATTAGTTTTAAACCTTTCTAACTATACAAAATTCCCTTAAAAATGGGCATTTTACTTAGTTTTTTCATTCAATGTAGATGGGTTTTTATTTTTTATAAATACTTATTAAAATTTTAAAAAACTAATATTTTAATTTTACTTGGGGAAGGATGGATTTTTTTGGAGTTTCGGGCTTTTACTATTGGACTTGGGAAAAGGGTTGGGGTTTGGATTAAAATTATTTTGACTTGCCTATTTCACTTGTAAAGTGGGTCAAATTTGGAATAAAAATAAATTTTTAATTTTTATTTAAAAAACATCTGTAAAAAGCGCTAAAATGATTTGGAATTTGGTCAAAAAAATAAATACAGGGGTAAACTAAAAAAAAAAATTTTTAAAATTTTTAATTTTTGGGGATGTGACAGTTTAAAAAAGTTTTGTGTCCCCAAAAAAATTGTGAAATAAGGGCTTTAAAAGTTATTTTTTACTGGGTGTTTCTCATTGAAGTAGAGCCCTTGCAATATTTAATAGCCACCGGATATCTTGGGGGCTGTGGCTTACCCTCACGGGGCCCGTGCCGGGGGAGGGGAGGGGGGGGTCTCTAAAGCGTTTTAAACGTTTTCTTCTACATTAAAAATGTAAACATCAAGTCACCCGGGTTCCCCAAATTTAAACCTTTTTAAATCCAACTCCCCTCCGATTTAAACACAGATATTTTTTATTTATTCATATTACTTGGGTTTTTTGATGTGTATTTATGTTTAAAATTTTCAAAGGGCCCTTTTAAATATATTATATTATCTTTTGTCTAATATTTAATGAGGAAAAAAAAAAATCAATTTGAAATACCAAATAATTAAACATAGTGAATTTACAGAATGAAGACTTTTTAAAATTTTAATAAATAAAATACTGTTCAAGTTTTTAAAGTAAGCCCGTCCGTAAATTTTTAAATTTTAAAATTTGGAAATACATTCTTGGAAAACTTTTTGAACAAAATTAAATTTAATTCTTTTAAAGAAAAGAAAAAGCTGTTCTCAAAAAAAAATTAAATTTAAAATTATTTCATCTTTGGGGTGTTATTAAAAAATAACCCCCTAATAATAAAAACCCCCAAAAATTATTGCCCCTTAAATTTTTCAAAAAACAAAGCTTTCAAAATTCCCCAAAAAATAAGGGAGCAATTTCTCCAAAACAGCTGTTTAAACGTTTGCCCCAACCCTCTGCATGTCGGCAAGAAAAAAGCCCGCTTGCATAAGCCGTTACCCCTTTTCCCCCCGAATAAACCCCCAAAACATTTGAAAAAAAAATGGGTTTTTGACAGTCAAGATATTTCCTGGGTGAAATTTTTTTTAGAAATTTTGAAAATTTTTTTTTGAAGAATCTTAATCTTTGGTTTTTTTTTATGGTTTTAATTTAAAAAAAAAAATATTTTGGCCAAAATTTTTAAAACCCTTGTGTATACTTTCTCATATCTTGCCAATTTTTGGTTTTTCCTTTTACTGAATTTTTTTCTTTTTCCTTTTATTTATAAAAGTATAAAAAGGGGAAATAAAAACATGAAATAATACTACCCCCTAATTGCTTTAAAATTATTGACCTGTCAATGCTTTTTTAAAGGCCCTTTCTACAATTTTTTTACTATTTAAACATTTTTCAGTTAATTAGTTTTTATTATTATTATTTTTTTGCTTTTATAAATATTTAAGATGTTTTACTCTTTGCTTCAACCACTATGTAGTTTATTAAAACTTTGCTCTGAGTAAAATACAATGTTTAAATTTTTCTTGGGTTTTTTGTGGTTGGGGTGAGTAGAGCTTTAGGGTTTCCAGGGTTCCCAAAACACTCGCACCGGGATTTCGATTGGGAAAAGTTTAACCCAAAATGGAATGTTTCAATTGGGAATGTTAAGAAGCGAATCCTAATCCTAGTAATGACTGCTAAAACCAATATGCTGATCACCTTTCCCGAGCAAAAAGCAGTTCAGCACACAATGATTCTTGTGAGACCATTTGAGGATAATTGTTATTTATGAAAACCTTATTATATTTTGAAGGGGGCAATGATATCGAGTAATGGTAAGATGGAGCAGGAAATCAGTACCAGGTTAGAAGTGGGAGGAAATATTCTTAAAGTGTGTAACACCAGGTGTGGGATAGAAGTGTGCCAAGGGGGCTATGTTTAAGATTTGCTATAAACCTATGGTGACATTTTGCTGATACTGCCATATTTTATACGTGCAATGACTCAGAAGAGTTATGGGGACAAATAAACGATGATTTAAAATTACTAAGTAATTTGTGTCACCTCAACAAAATGTAAGCAAATCAATATATATAAATTTCAGATTCAAGCAATATATGTTACCATATCCTTTAAAATATTATTCAGTAAACTGTATAAGAGATGCGTGTGACTGTAAACTAATAGAACGTGTTGATAGCTTTAAATATATAGGTATCATTTTTTACTATGAAGTTAATTTGTCTAATTATATATTCTCGTTGAACTCTAGAATTTGTAAAGGAATCAGGACATTTTATCATTTAAGGAACTTTTGTAGTAATGATTACTTAAAAACTAATATTATGCATTCTTTCATTCTCATAGTCAATACAGGAGGAACTTCCAAGTATTTAATTGACATTATTAGAATGTCTCAAAATTATATTTTTCAAATAATATGTAGAAACAAAAAAGAGAACGTTCTTTTCCTAATCTTACAAATTTGAAAATTCAACCTTTCCAGCATTTGTACATTTTCAGAGTTCTGAGAATGTTCTACATAAGGAGTGGAAATGACGGTACAAATGAACTTCTTTATAAAACAAGAAACACAGAGCGTAGGATTTTTAGATTGTCAAAAGTAAAAAACACTTATTTAGACAGTGTTTTCTTTTCACTGCTCCAAAATCGTTTATTAGTGCCTAGTGCCATAAAAATTAATGAAAATTTACAAATATTTTCAGAAAACTGAAATGTTGGCTCCTTGAATTTACTGATATAGGTTTTATACAAAATAAAATTACACAAAGTTTGGGCATGCAGTGGGACAATTTATTTTAACAAAAACCATTTAATTAAAAATGTTAAGTACTTAGAATATAAATGTATCATATTTAGTTACCTATTGTGTATTATATGCTGTACTTAATGAGGTCATGTAATTTTGCAGTATACATGTGTTTTTATATTTATTTTTGGGTAGTAAATTTTTAATTATATTCTTTATTTGAATACTTTCAACCGGAATTTGTATCTCAAGTAGGCGTAAACGAGAATTGCATACTTAAGCAAAAACTTCAAAAGATCAAATATTTTTAAATTATGTAAAGTTGTACAAAAAAATTTTTAGAAAGGTCTGTGGTACTGCCAAAAGAATTGCAAATAGTAAATATATAGCAAATGCTGAAAATAAAAATAAAGCAGCTTGGAATGTAGTCAAGTCTGTATTAGGATTACAACAAAATGTGACAAATTTAATGTAGGATTTGAACAGGTTAACTTTATGGATGAGGAAATTACCAATGGAAATGAAATTGCTTGTAAGTTTAATGAAATGTTCATCAATGTTGGATGTAAATCAAACAACTTAATTTCAATAGAAGCTGCTAGGAAGTTTCTAACAAAACGGGAAGAAGTGTCAAACCACCGCAATGTGTAATTTTATTTTGTTATTCTAAATACTTTTTAACAAATGGTACTTTTAATTGGATCAGGTCCGACGACGATCAGTTTTAAGAATAAGAAGAAATAGCTAACTCTCAACTACTTGGCTTAGTTCTTGAATAACATAAACCTGAAATGTTCGCAACTGGAGTGTTCGGAAACAGAAAGACACGTAGACTTAACCCCAAAGTAGCTGGGTCCCAGCACTACATCACTAGTGCTCCAGGAGTACCAGTATATACCAGTATACACTATATACCGTAGTATAGTAAAAATGTTAGGGATCCGAAACTTGGACCTTAAACTCCACAATCTAAATCTTAGTCACCTAAATTTAGTCACTGACCCACCCGCCCCACCCATACACGTTAGACGGTATTGACCCACCCCTCCACCCATACACGTTAGGCGGTACTGACCTCCCGCCCACCCATACACGTTAGACGGTATTGAACCACCCGCCTACCCATACACGTTAGGCGGTACTGACCCAGCCGCCCACCCATACACGTTAGAGGGGTTGGTAGGCATGGTCCTACGCGATAGCAGTTGAGTTTTTAGTGTTCCGTAATTTATTTAAAGTATTCCTAAAGTTGTTCTCCAATTGCATTTTAAAGCAGCGCGGGAGATAGAGCTAGTGTTTCGGTTGCCGGGAAATAGAAAGTTTCACTTCAGTGACGTGAGTTTTCCCTAAAGCTTAGAATTAGATGAGTCATAGTTGTAAAAATAGGCCCACTGATACCAGATAGAGAGGGTCATGGCCGCCGCTACCTGGCTCGCGCATGCGCACTAGCAGGTCAGGTTGGGCAACCAGATAAATTGAAGTTTTGCTTACTGTCAGGCGCCTGGATTTCTGGTTTTACGTAACCGCCTACAATCAGTCAACGCAATAATAACTTCTGTGTGTACTGCGGGAACTGCATAGTTTTCAAAGGCACAGGAGATTTCATGATCATTGCATAAACGGTTTAAGAAATATTATTGGTCTTTAATTGTATTAATATACATAAAATGATCAGTTTGAAGAAATAATATTAATTAAAAATCACAAGGGCATTATTCGGGGAATATGTATTTGAATTTTTTGGGGAAATAAAAAAAATAAAATCAAACATCCTGGTGGATAGGGATGTCTTGTTTCAGTTGTACCTTTAATTACTCAATGTGACGCAATTTTAAAGGGAAAATGAAAAAAATGAAAAAACTAGATTGTTTTTTAAGGAAACTGTGGTTTTAGAATCTAAGTTAACTCAAAAAAAAGAGAGAAAAAGGATTTAAATCGCTCTTTCTACTGTCGGGGACAGGGTCAAAATGAAAAGCATGCACTGTTAGAGAAAAAAAAAAAAATAAAAAGCAACTTTTTTCTAGTAAGTTGAAAAAAATGCACTCTGGAGAAAACAAAATTATTGAAAGACAAAAAAAAAATAACTCTCAGAAAGACCCTACAAAAAAACTAAATATAAAAGATATGGTTATAGAAAACTTGAAACAAAATTTTTCATCCCATTCTAAAGTTATAAGTTTACAGTTGAAGGTTCCTGGGGCAAAAAAAAGGGGGTTGGGGAAAAATGTCGAGAGAAAATTTCCTGTCTGCGGAAAACTTTGCCCTCAAGTGAGATTTTGTTTTGGGCCTTCGTTCCGCTGCTTAAATGGGCATCCAATATGGTCAGAGGTCTAGAGCGAACCCCCTTTTAAAAACTTGTAAATATGCTTTTCTTTGATCAATAATGTTGTTGATGTCAAAGATGATCTGGATCTCCGGGAGTTTATTTTTTTAGATAAGTCAAATGGTGGATGTCCCTTTTGTTTCTGCGCCCTTAAATGGCATATCAGTTCAATTAGTCGGGAAAACAGGCAATGAAAAAGCAGTGTAATTGAAATGCTTGTACCCAACAAAAGCAGTTTTTTAATGGGAATTCATGTTTTGGTTCAGTAAATTTTCGCATCATTTTTTCAAATTTAAAGCAGCCTAACACCTTTTACTGAATGGTTTGCGGGAAACTACCCTTAACGGAAACTCAAACAAACACAGAAAATAAAACATGCATTACCAAAAAAGCAACTAAAATCCCCTTGTGATTTTAAAACCAAGTAAAAATTTCAAAGACTGATAAATGGCAGAAAATTACAAAAAGAAGCAGCGCTAAAAAAATAAGTCCGACATGAGGACAGGCTTAAAAAAAGGGAAATAGGTTTAAAATCTTTGAAAAAGAAAGAATGCGATAATACAAATCTGACGTAAATGACAGTACAAACGTTTAAACAGTCATCGAGTTTCCCGAAAACTAAAAAATCAAGTACAAGTCCATAACAGAAACAATTAATGACTTTAATGACACAATAAAAATAAATCGAAATATATTATCGCAGTGCAGAAAGGGTAGAAACATTTTTTCCTATCTTGAGGCGAGAAAGTATAAAAATTTAAAATGTATTTAATACTTGTCACCCGGGTGCACCTTTGGAGCCAATAATGCATCGATCAAAACATCTAAGACTTGAAGCGATATCAAAAGTGACTTGTTGTATATGGAGTACAGAAAATGAACCAAAACTTTAGGGGAAATCCAAAACATTTTTCTGATATTTCCAACATTTCCTAAAAAAACAACAAGACTTTTTAAAATACCCATTTAATTTTGTACAAACCCTATAGGTATATTTCTTTCTGAGACCCGGAAAAACGTTTGATTAGGGAAGCAAACAAACAATGGGGAACTCTTTTATAATCACTCTCATGTTGAGTCTTGAATTACACTCTAAAAAGGTTTGTTCCAAACTAACATGGGTTGCACATTAAAAAAAGGGGGGGAAAAAGTTTTGTGTGTCAGAAAATTGTAAACATTAAAAAAAAAACCTTTTTTTCACCATCAAAAAAAGAATTCGTAAACCTCGTTTCCAGCCCCATATAAATACAATTAAGATGAGCGTTTCCACTCTATCCCCGCAGATAAAATAGTTAGACCCCATTCAGGTATTAAAGATGACAGGGAAAAACTATGAAAAACGGTTAAAAAAAATAAAGAGTCTCTTCGCACACTGTTTTTCAAACTTTCAAGATCAGAGACCATGAGGGGAGGTGTCGGGTAGTTTTTAGGAAAGCATTTGGGAGGCCTAATTTTTCAGATTTGATTAGCAGAAACCCTTTCTCTTCAATATAGTAAAAAATGGTTCGGCAGTTAGGTCTTGTAACGAAGCCAACTTAAAACAGCAAACCTTGTAATGAAGACTAAAATGACTTTCAAATCTCTTATTTCAGCCCTTTTAAAGTAAAAAAAATTTAAAAACTCATCTGTTCCCCCAAGGATGTATGGAGATAAAATTAACCTCAACTGTTTGCAAAGAAATTGGCAACTACAAAAATATTCCCAAGGGCCTCAGTCAATATAATCTGGGGGGATGAGAGGGAAAACAAGAAACACTGCGAAATGGACTTAAGCCCCAAAGAGTTTTTTGCTCTCAAAGAAAGTTGTTCGCTCAAGAAAAAAACCAGGCAAGCCCCACTTCACCGTCCAGATGCCAAGTTAGGGAACCCGCAGACCTACGGCCCCAAGATGATGTCTTTTGGAAAACTGAAAACCCACGGCCACTACCCCCCCCTCCTTTTCTCAGTGATTTTTAGTGATTTTCCCACCTTTAAAAACTGTCCCTACCCCCATCCCTCAAATATCACCCCCATTCAGTAACATTATCCTTTGTTAAATGAGTATCGATTTTCACATATCCCAATGACAACAGTATCTTTTCCACCCAAATTTAAATTTACTCAAACACCCCTAACCCCATTCCCTAACTTATTCTTTAAACAAAGATAGTAAAAAATTTAGATTCATTAATAGAAAATCAAACATTCTTTAGTTTAGCAATTTTACTTATTTTAAAATTTTTCTAATAAATCTTTAAGATTAATTTTTTTGTAAAGCACGACCACACATTTTTATGCACTTAAATTCGGGAGGTATCTTGGAAAGATAAATGATCTTCAATTTTTTAGAAGGCACTAACATTGGGGTTGTGTGCATTAATGAACTTGGTTCATTCAGATGAAACTTTTGTCTTGGTCTTTTCCCAAACTATAAGTTGCTGTTTATTGTCACAAAAAGGATAACACCGGTGGTTCATGTATATTGGTTAGTGATAATATAGAATTTGAGGAAAGAAAAGGGTTTTTGGTTTAAATTGTTTCAAATGTGTTTTAAGCTTCATGTGGATTGCCCCTTTAAAACGTATTATTATTTTTGTTAAAAACTGGGGGGGACAGTAACTTTGAAGAATTTATGTTAGATGGGGTCACTTTTTTTAAAAATTACAAAGGAAAATTAGGGATACAAAAAAATTTTTGTCGCAGTGTTCAACGTTTATTTTTTGAAAATCTTAATAAGCCCGGAAAGAGTATCAAGGAAAGAAAGTTAGGATTTTTGATTTAACTTGGTTTTTTCACATGTTTTTTTCTCCTACAGAAAAACAGAAAAGCAAAACGATAGATAACATTTTAATTAATAAAATTTATCACAGTGAACCGACTTAATTAAAATTGAATTTGGGATATCAGACCATAGAGCCATTTTTTTTATATAAATGAAAAAATTAAAAAACCAATTTCAAAAAAAGGCAATTCCCCCAAAAAGATATTTCCCACAAAAAATGTATGCACGTTTTTGCTGAAAATAGGGAAATTCAATGGTTATTTCAAATGGTGTAGCTCTCAACAAAATTATAATATTTTTTTGGGGAATTTAATGCTGATTTGTACTTGCTTTTCCCTTAAAAATTTTATAATAAAAAAAAGGGAAAAAAATGAAAAAAAAAATGGGTAACAGAAGGAATTAGAGTTTTAAGTACAAAAAAGAGGCAATTATAAATTATTTTAACATACAAGATCCAAGTCTAAGGCATTCACAAGAGTATAAAACAATATTCAAATCATTTGTGGGAAGCAAAAAAAAATAGTAAAATCAATTTCATTAAAAAAGTTGAGAATAAAAAAAAAGGGTGTGGTCAGTGGTTTAAAACTGAATTGGAGTCTGAAAAACAATAAATAATTTTGAAAATTGAGGGGGTTGGAAATACAGTTATCAAAGGGGGGCATGGAAATGGTTTAATATTTTAATAAAATGTTTTGAATACTGCAAAAGTTAAATGTAAGTCCAAATTAATGATGCTGTTCGTTTTATTGTAAAAAAGGTTAGAGGCAAAATTTAAAAAATTTTCTTTTTTAAAAATGTATCAGCTATTCATGTACATAAAGTAATTAAGTCACTGAAAAACAAAATCTCTGTTTGGGTGGGGTGTATTCCGGGAAAACCCAATTGAAGTGCCAGCCCATTTATCTGTCAACATTTTAAATTATATAATCAATCAATGTTTTGATGAAGGCTTTTTTTTTTTTCCCTTTTCGTTTAAGTTTGCCCTAGTTAAACCCTTTTTTTAAGAAAGGTGAAGGAAGATCAGGAAATTATGTCCTGTCTGCTTCTGGTTGCATTTTAAAAAATTTGAAAAAGTGCATATAAACAAATTTTAATTCTTTAATCCAATTTTATTTTTTCCCCAAAAATCAATATGGGTTTAGGTCAACAAGAATACAAAAAAAGCAATAGGAGATCTCATGGGTCAAAAATTGTTCAGGGCTTGGGTGGGGGCCAGGTACGCTGCAGTGTTCGTGATTTGTCCCAAGGGCCTTTTTTTGTGTATCTCATGACATTTAATCGAAAAACTTAAAAATTTTTCAATTTTTCAAAAGCCTGACTGGAGGAAACATATTTTGCAAAGAAAACAAAGAACATAATTGTTACTAAAACAGGAAATGTTTTCCCCTTTGGGGGAATTAGGGGCGGGGTTCCCCAGGTTCAATATTGGACCTCTGTTTTTTTGATTTTTTTAAATACTTACCCTTAAAAAAATTGACTATCCCCTAGTTTTATTGCCTGACATATTCTATTGTTAAAAGCAAATCAAATCATTTACTTTTTGAATCAATAAAAAATAATCTTGATCAGCTTTCTTATGGTTTTATGCAAAGGATTGGGTGAACGCCAAAAAAAAAATAGTAAAATTTAATACCTACCCAAAATAAAGGACCATTTGTTTATAAAAACTTTTTGAAATCAAGAATTTAAAATAACTCGACAGCAGTTTTTTTTTGGAGTTCTTTTTAAAAAAAACCTGTCAGGAAAATTTATATTGATAAAATTATATAAAAGACTAAATCAGTGTTTTCAAATGTTGGTATTAGGGACAGTGTTTACTTACAAACCCCAAAAAGGTTATTATTCACTTTTTTTCTCGGAATTGGGTTTTGGCATAGAATTTTGGGGTGATTCAACTGTTCCTGAGAATATTTAAAGTTCAGAAAAAATTTTTTAAAAATTTTAACATTTTTAAAAAAAAAAAGTTATGTAAAGAATTATTTTAAAAAAACTTTAAAATTTTTAAAAAGTGCCTTTACTTTACATATACAAATGCCTTGTATAATAAATTTAAAATTTTTTTTAAATTGTTTAAAAAAAAAGCTCGCAAATTTTAAAACAAGAAATAAAAAAATTTCCTGTTTCCAATACATAGGTTGTTTAACAGGCATACCCTAGTATATGGAATGAAGTTTTATAATAAACTTCCCAACAAAACAAATGTATTGGTGATTAAAAAAGTTTAAATTTTTGAATTAAAAACTTGTACTAGACAAAAAATTATTATAAAAAAAGAAGATTATTTAAATAATGTTAGAGATTTGTAGATTTTTAAACTAAATAAGAAACCTTTTCTTTTATTTGATAATTGACAAATTTAAAATGTATTAAAACTTGATTTGCAAACATTTCATGTATTTAAGTTTAAGTTTTGTTTTAAACCTGAAATTTCACCTTTTTCACCAGCAATTCTGGTTTGTAAAAAAAAAAATGTTATGGAAAATAAAGAATTTGACATTGACTTTGACCCTAAATTTGATTTATTTTGTTACAATAAAACAGAAAATGGAGTAATAGCAAATTTAAAAAAAACAAAAAATCAGTGGTGGGGTGAGATTCGTGCAGGTTCTGAAAAATAGCAGGGTTTTTATTTCCAGTTTGACGTTTCTATCAAACAGTGTTCTATGAGGGAGTTTTTTCCCAAGCAAAAAATATGCAAAGTAAAACCCAACCTAAAAAATCAAAAAAAATAACCCCGATAAATTTAAAAGGGCCCGTGTTAGTATTATCTTCTATCAAAAAGATTTTAAAAAAATTTTTCTTTTCGAACAGTTAAGTACATTTCTCAACAAAAATAAATATAATTTGTAAAAATCAGTATGGTTTTCGACCGGGTATAGTCAATTGATGCAGCCCCAAGAATTAATAACCCTTTTTACAGAGGGGGTGGACAAAATCTAAGAAAAGCAGGTGTTTTTTGTGACTTGTCAAAAGCATTTGACTGTGTTAATCATACATTCTAATTTAGAAACTGAAATTTTTTATGGAATCAACATGGACCTAAATTTGGGTTTAAAAACATACCTGACAAATAGAAAACAAGATATTTAAACAAAACAGATGGTAAATATATGTCAGATTGGGAAAGAGAATATAAAGGAGTTCCCAAGGTTCGTCTAGGTCCATATTATTCATTCTATACTAATGATTTTCCCTTTTAAAAATTTTAAACCTGTGAAGTATTTTTTTATGCAGATGACACCCAATTCATTGAAAAAGTTCAAATGAGATGAATTAAGAAAGCGTGGAAAAAGTTTTACATGAAATAAAACAGTGGTTTGATATAAATGGACTTAAATTAAATAAGGAAAAAACTGAAATAATAAAATTTCAAACACAACATAACAAATGCCCTTTTAGTAATTCCATTACCATCGATGACAACATCATAACTATCAAAGACATGGTGAAGTTTTTGGGGTAAATTTGTTTTTTATCTTCTAAACTAATAATAACATACTTAACTAGGTCTCCAACAGCTTTAACAGTTGAAAGGCCATGTCTAAAACCATACTGTGAAGTAAATAACAGACAGTAGCTGAAAAATGTTTATCTAATTGATCTTTTATTGAACCTTCATAAATCTTCGATAATTTTGGTACCAAGGCTATAGGCCGATAATTACTTGAGACACATGACGTCTTCTTTGTTATAAATAAGGAAAAGATTGATTTAATAGATATTTTATATGTCTTATATTTTAAATAAGCATAAATTACTTTTGAAATGTTTTATTTGATTATTTACATACCAGGGTTGGTAAGCATGCTGGATTTTGTTGAACTAGCCACCACTAGAAGTGGTGGCTAGAATTCCAGCTAGAAAATTTGTAATTGTTAAACTTGATGGAATAAAATAATTTCTTATTCTTTCTTATGTGTACTGAATCATATTTTTCCATTATTTGAATCCCAAATGAAACCTATTCAGTCTATATATATTAACTTGACATCCTGGGAATCTTCAGGTTAAAGAAAGATTGTACGTCTATTGGGTCTGCTGGTGTTACGGGATAAAGTCTTAGGAGTACATTTAGGGTTAATCTTATAAAATAATTACCAAAACAACATCCAGAGAAGGAAGATCAACATCATATATTTGTACAATATATGTTTATAAAATACAACACAACTTTTTACACAGCCATGAAAGGTTCTGAAAGTATATGGTCCAAGCCATAGACGTCTTTATACTGAGAAACTTGTACCCATACAAGTTCATACTCTTTGCGAGGAGTCAGGCCAACAACTCTTACAGGCTCCTTAAAAGCTTGTGCATCATCCTGAAAAAAAGAATACATTATGGAAGAAGTAAACGTATAATTAATTGAACTTATTACACTTTACATACTAAATCTTAAACAGTGACTAGTTATTATTTTAAAAATTCACTACAGACTCAAATCATGTAAAAAAACGTTCAACGTAAACTGGAAGAACAACTCTAAATTACATACCACACAACATACAACCAGAAATTAAATATCTATCTCAACCCTAAATTTATAGCCAAAGGCAGATGTTTATTCCCATGAATGATTGGACTGAAATTAAACATTAGACTCCAGTAAAGTTTTGAAAACTGTACACGTGCCTTTAGCCACAGTTCTAGGATTAAAACAAAACATGATCATTTTCCTATGTTTTTTTTACCACTGGTACTTTCATAATTTTTTTAAACTTTATTCTTCAGGATGTATGAGCCTGTGCATTATTTTTACTCAATACCAACGGTCAGCTCAAACATTTAACCCTCAAATCCATTCCCCAAAACCATATCAAGTAATAAAAATCTATATTAGAAGAGCAGAACTTAAGGTAGTAAGTAAGTCCAGTTTCTTTAGGCAAGAATTGAACTTTAGAATTCGCCAAGAGAGTGCTCTGCACTGAGTAAAGACAGAGCGAGAGAGTCTTTAAGATGGGGTACATTATAAATTTGGCCAGACAGTAAGTGACCTGCATGTTATATTTAGTGCATGTTGGGGTTTCACAGAAGAGGGGAATCGTTCCACCGCTGAGCTGACTTACTTCACAGGTGGGACTAACTTCCACCTTCAAGTATTCTACTTCCACAACAGTGTTTAGTTGAGAAAAAAAAATTAACTGTACACGATTGTTTAGTTGCTATATATTTTTTACATTATTATTCATTGTGTAATACTAAATAATGATATAATTTAATCGTTCTAAGCTTGATTCGTTGGGGTTATTCAAACCAACCAATACTACACTTTATCCTGATGATAATCGATTGTTTGGGTAGGTGTACTACTATGAAGATCAGCAAAATTATACTAATGATTTACTATATAATGTTCATAGCCTAACATGTAGATACCTCTGTACTCTTGCCTTTGTATATGTGTAACGGAAAAGATTTCAATTTTACATTGTCATTTTTTGTGTTTTGGTATGACTTTTGTTTGAAAAATCTTGAATATTGTGTTTTGCTTTAGATTGCATTTGAGTATTACATTTTGAATTTCCCTTCCTGATTTTTTTCTGATGTGGTTTCACACAAGGAATAACAACAGACTAGGGGACACCCCTGCATGCTTCACGTACCAACCCTTTCACTCGCTTTGCTCATTACTCCTCGACCTGTAACTTTTTACTACAAATTATAAATAGTAGGTACTTTGATTGTTATATTTGTTGTAAATAGAATATTTTCAGGAATTATTAATATTATAATGAATATTTATAAAATGAAATGAATGATTTTTTTATTGATAGTTAAAAAATAAAAATGATACAGAGAGTTAGAGCTTTAGAGCCTTTTATTATTTAAGTACTTTTATTAAAGTAAGATATTTGAAGAAAATAATAGTACCATATTAAATAATTTGTTTAAAAAAATATATCTTAAGGGGAGCAATGGATTAGATAATCGCATTTTTAAGTTTTTTTTAACATCTTGCATACATATCAAACAATGGACAATGTAATCAAACAAGATAATGCTAATGTTCAATTACTAAAGAAGATACTCACAAAATCTTTTTTAGAGATTACTGTATACTCTGCTCCAATGTTCATATCTAACTGAGACTTTAGGGAACTGTCAACCTCTATCCCAGCATGAGTATTAATTGGCCTTTGTTGATTTGTCTTTGGATCTATGAGAAGCAGAAGGTAGAATCTAGAAAAAATAACTATTAAAGTACCTAAGTACACAGTTTATTATCATTAAGTGTTTATTTGTATAGTTATTATGTATATATTAGTAATTAATGTATTGTATATATTAGTAATAATCATATTGGGTTATATTAGAGAGCATTAGGCCAGGGATTAGTATATATGGAGAGATAAGGCATTAGCAAACTTAACTAAGAAAACAATAATAATTACACCAAATGTTCAGTGCCACTAGCACTTTCCTCGATGGAGTATCAGAATCATCTTTGAGATTGAAAACAGTGACAAAATAATTACTATTTAATACAACAGTGTCATTGTCAGTGCTTTTGTGGAGTATTTTATTTTGAGACAGGTCTCCCATGGAGTATAGTGGTCTGTTGAACAGCCTTGTGTGCAGTGCAGTCCTCAGTTCCTTGCACCTCTTGAGTTGTATCTTCCATCCCATGTATGTCCGGTGATGGCAGTGGTGTAGCCAGGAAGTACCTATGGGAAGGGTCTAAGTCTATGTTACTGGGTAGGGGGTTAACTTTTTCCCACCCAGAAGTGCGTTTTCAAGCAGAAAATTTGAACTAATTTAGAAATGGTGTGCTAGAATAAAGATTTTTAAGTCATAATTTCCTTGACATCTTAAATTAATTTGAATTGTTCCTTTTTGTTTGCTATATATAGGACTAAAAATTACGTATTTTTAATATTTACTTAAATTAATTTATTTTTCGTTACATTTACAAGATATTTTAATCTAATCTTATATTGCAATTATTTTAGGAATGAGAATTTTATTTTCAGGATGTAAGTTAGTGAATTCAATTTGTATTTGTATAATTTTAAGCCTTGTTAACAAAATCAAAATTAAGGCCAGATTGATTTTTCAACAAAGGCAACAAGGAAAGGACCACAATATATACTTTGTAGGCCAACTCAAGGTAAAGGGTGTGTGGCCAGCATTGTCATCTGCTTATCTCAGCTGGCCTTGGACTGGTGACATTTGGACCTAGATGAGTCCATATTTAGATTTGAAATTCTAATCTAACCAATATATTCAGTTTATATAGAAAAATAACACAGCTGTTTTAAATCAATGATGTAAGTAAAATAAAAATATGTCAATAGCGTCATTAATGACATTATACTTTTACTTATGGTTGTTTTTTATGAACTGGGAGGGAATATCGTCAGACTTTAACGGGAGGGAATATCCTCTGACTTTAACGGGAGGAGGGGTTCTGTTCTGACCTTAAGTAACCCAAATGTGACTACGCCACTGGGTGATGGACTGGAAGGGTGTACAGCCATGCATTTCTAGTATTTTAGGAGTGGATGTTTGTTCCTAATTTGATTCCCACCATCCGGAATGCATTACTAATTCAAGGGTTGTACAGTCCAATCATAGTCAATATTTTAAAGATTAACTTGGGTTTAACTGTTGCTGGGGGGGGGGGGGGGGTGGCTGTATAGATACCACCAAGCAACATTTAGATTTAAATGCAGTTTGTATATATACAGTTTTCTGATGATTCTTACAAGATTCTTACATGATTCTTACAAATGAGATGCCGACACAACGTGCGTATTTTAAGGCGAATATGAATGGTTTTGTTTTTTTTAATGAGTGTAGGATGAGTGTGGATGAGTGTAGTCTGGTTACTAACTGAGTTCAACTGTTCCTCAGAAAGGGCAATTTATTAATAGCCCAACAGCCAGGGCAACTAAGGGACCTACAGCTTTACGTGGAATCTGAACCACGTAGTGCTGGTCTGATTTTCAGCTAATTGACAAGCCTGATACTCAGTTATCTCCCCCACACAACATCCGCACAGTGATTACCACCCAACATGGACACCCCAGACTTCTCTAGTAGTGTTGAAACAATCTAGATGGTTGAACGTTAGGAAGGAAGTGGTGAGTGATCAATTTAATGTTGAGATTGGGAGGGCCACGGGATTTAGTTACCCATTGGTGTGCCGATTCTATTTTGCTGAGATGGGAACTATTGGTATGGAAGGATGGGGTCTGACTACTTTAGTGGTTTAACACTGATCAACATTTTGGCTATGGAGGAGGGTATGAGTGGAGAGAGTTTTTTTTTTTTCAGAAGTTTTTGACTTTGTATCATGTCTATGGTAATTTATGTATTTACAGAGGGTTTCACTGATATATTGAGCAAAGCAATGTTGGCACCGGGTTCCTACCCAGCAATAGTGGAAGCCATGTCAGTCTCTCTTTACTCACCTGAAGAAAGTGCCAGTGGCACAGAAAATTTTTGTGTTTCTTTTGTGTGTGTTACTACTACTCTGGTGTTACTGAACTTGTCTTCTAAGGTAAGTTTGCTGATGTCTTATCTCTCCAATATACTAATTCCTGTCCTAGTGCCCTTAAACCTAACATAAAATTGTAAAGTCACTTCTCCTTTTGCTCTTCTTGTTTTCCATTTGTGTTGTATCCTGTCTTCCTGTCCTCTTCCATCATGAATCTTCCTAAGTGATGGCTTAAACAATTCAAAAACCACTCCTTCCATCTAGCCATATTGTCCAGCCATATTTCCTTTCTAATTGTCTGGCCCTAGAAATTGTCCTCCTAGGCCTAACCTCTAAACCTGCCATATCTGCTATGCCTTCCTACATGCACAAAAAAATTCTGGAAATATCTAATGTCACTTCCTTCACAGCCTTAAAACCATCCTTAATCTGTACAAAGAATAACATAATAAAACTGTTACTAGCCTACTTGCCTGCTATGAACTGATCATATCCACCAATCCCCATCTTCTCAATGAACTTACCAATACTATTACCAAACTCAACCAAACCAAACTAAAAAAACTTTCCAAACTCTATTTACAAACCCTCCAAACAGCTAGATTCCTTCAAATTAGGCCTAACCTTGAATCCACCTTTCAACATCTTAAAAGCTTCCCCCCACACCAAAGATTTTGAAAAACCTCCTATTGTGACTTTCAGACTAAACAAAAACCTCCGCCAAATCCTGGTCCATCCTAAGTTACCTGATCCCAACATCCTGACCTGTCCTTAAGACCAGCAACCACCCGGTTCTAATCCTTGTAACTAGAAATCTTGCAAAACCTGCTCTATTCATCTCCCAGCCATATCTTTTACCAACTCCACTACCTCCCTAACCTACAAGATACCTGGAAACCACTCCTGTGATTCCACCAATTTAATTTATCAACTCCAGTGCCAGCACTGTCCTGCCCAATATATCAGCCTTATCAGTGAAACCCTTCGAAAACGCATGAATGGCCATAGACGTAATTGCAAGGTCTGAAATCCTGAAAAACCTATATTTGCCCATACTCTTCTCCATAAACAAAATTTTGATCAGTGTTACACCACTAAAGTAATCAGATCCCTTCCTTTCCATGCCAATAGTTCCCAACTCCGAAGGATGGAATTAGTACACCAATGGATAACAAAATCCTGTGACCCACCTAATCTGAACATAAGATAGACCACTTCCCCTCAACTCCTTCCCCATCAGCAAACTTCATATATACCTACTGAAAAAAACTGCATCAATACCTGAGTGTTGCTCTATGGATGTACAACCCCCGACACTGCCACCTACCCAGCAATAGTGGAAGCCATGTCAATCTCTCTCTCTTTACTCACCTGAAGAAGGTGCTAGTGGTACAGAAAATTTGTGTGATTTTGTGTTTCTTTTGTGTATGTTACTACTACTCTGGTGTTGGTGAACTTGTCTTCAAAGGTACTCAGAATATAAGACACCAAGACTCACCTAAGGTGACAAGCAAATTAATTATGGAGCCATTTCATCATATCTTCTTCCTATAGGCCTACGTTCAGGTTATCAGCTACAACTTCAACCATAAAAAAAAAAAAAACAAAATGAATAGTTAAATTCAAATTGACAGTGAAAAAAAAACTTATTAGAATATTCAGTGCAAGTGGAACAGTACCAACGGTTTTTAACGAATATATGGAAAAAAGTTAAAGAAAGTCTTATTTTACCAGGTAACATTTTTACCATACAAATTTTCAATAAAACTAATAGGAAAAAAAGTTGTTTAGAAAACATAACATGTTTTCAACTTACTTATGTAAAATTACTTGCAGGCGTTTTTACGTACATGTACAGTGGCATTGACCCACCCGCCCACCCATACACACACTTTGGTATTGCTATACCACTATACATGTATTGGCGGACTGGTGTGTTGATACCAATGTACTTGTATGGGCGGACTGGTGTGTCAATGCCAATGTACGTGTATGGGCGGGCGGTGGGTCAATACCAATGTACAAGTATGGGCGGGCGGGTGGGTAAATACCACTGTACGTGTATTGGCGGACTGGTGTGTTGATACCAATGTACTTGTATGGGCGGACTGGTGTGTCAATACCAATGTACTTGTATGGGCGGACTGGTGTGTCAATACCAATGTACGTGTATGGGCGGGCGGGTGGGTAAATACCACTGTACATGTATGGGCGGGCTGGTGTGTTGATACCAATGTACTTGTAAGGGCGGACTGGTGTGTCAATACCAATGTACGTGTATGGGCGGGCGAGTGGGTAAATACCACTGTACGTGTATGGGTGTATTGCTGATGTCCCATCTCTCTAATATACTAATTACAATGAAATAATGCTTCAGAAAAGTTTCATGAGAACATTTTGGATTCCACACAAGGAGACATTTGAATTCTACCTCCCCAATCTAGATTCTTAGTTGTTACTTAAGTGAATTTTACTTGATAAGGGACTGGTATTGCGGTTGATCATCTGGTGTCTCATCACGAGGTCTCCAAGAAATGGGAGTCAGTGAGGACACCTCTAGTTCTGGCATTCTTAGTATGTCCATAGAAGGTGGAGGAGTGTGGACATCAATCTCTTTGGAACCTCCAAGGTACAGAGTCTTGGCTGTGATGCTAATGGCATAAGTGGAAGCTGGTGAAAACCCACCAGGCTGGACAAAACATAATTAAATTGTGATAGTTAATTACATATAACTACACTACAACTTATTTTATCTATATAGATGACAAATAATATATTAAACTAAAAATATTATGAGGTAATGTATGTCAATTTGTAAACTCAAACCCAATAAGATAGTAAAACAAAAGTTATAATTTTTTACTGTTTTTAAGAAATTCATACAATTTGTATGATGATTTAAAGCTCTCTAAGGTCATATAGTATAGAAAACAAGTGAGAACAAATGACTGAAATTTCAAATACTTGAGCCAAAAACAATGTCTCAGATCATTCAAATCTACCACAGCAGGTCTCGGAACATTCAAATCTATCACAGCAGATCTGAGATCATTCAGACCTGGCACAGTAAGTCTCAGATAATTCAAATCTGCCAAAAAATGTCTCAGATCTACCATGGCAGGTCTCACATCATTCAGATCTGCCATCGCAGGTATCAGATCAGTCAGATATATTAAATAGACTTCTGAGCTGACAAAAGGCAAGAATTCTTAGTGAAAAATAAATGAGGACGAAGGTAGGTGATGTTTTTTGTTGTTGATTTGCTCAATCTCAATCATGTCATGGGAGGGGGGGAATGTTCTATACAAAAATGAGCTTTTTACTTATCTTCTTTTATGTTTAGTGAATTGAGAAAAGAACAAATCTTATGGCATGAAGTCAAATCATTACATGATTTTAAAATGATGATAGTTCAATTTTGTTAGTATTAAATATTTTGAAGTTATAACCTCTTCAATGGTTGATAAAGTATTCTGACTCCATTAAACTCTTTAAAATCTATTTGATTATTACGAAACGATAATTTCGTGTGGCTCAAACTTTGACATTATTAATAACAAAGTCAGTATTTTTTTTTGTAATTTTTATATTAATTATATTATTTTTAATGTTTTATTGACTATTTTAGTAGGTTAATAAGGTTTCAATTCAAGGTTTTGTTTTCGATAATTTCATGGGGCTCAAACTTAGACATTATTAATAACAAAGTCAGTATTTTTTTTTTAATTTTTAAATTAATTATATTATTTTTAATGTTTTAGTGACTATTTTAGTAGGTTAATAAGGTTTCAAATTCAAGGTTTTTGTTTTCAATCATAATTATAAAGAAAATGAAGATATTTGGTATCATAGTTCACCTTAGCAGAATATACAGGTTCTTCCTCATGAACTGGTGTCTCGGTCATAGGAAATGACATGCAGCATTTATTTTCGTCAAAGGTTTCCACCTCATGTATTTTTGATAACAAAGCTTCTCAGGACTCCGTTAGTCTGATTGGGATGGTGCCATTGTATTTCTACAGTGGTTGGAGTGTAGCTGACTATATGCAGATCTTCTGGAGGACCAGGTACTAAAGAAAAAGATTTGTCAGCAATTTATCAACTGGAATATGTATTTCTCTCATTTCAACTGCAAACATGAACAACCTGAGTAATTTAAGTACTATGTGTATATATATATATATATATATATATATATATATATATATATTATATTTATATAATATAAATGTATATATTTAAAACCCTTATTTATTTATTCTTAAGACACAGATCATCAAAAAATGTGAAAATACCAATTTTAAATGAGTGTAGATAAGCGAATATAGCCATTGTTACAAACTAAGGCTGACTACTCCTTAGAAAGTGTCATTAAATAGTCTAATGACAAATGAACAGCTGATGGTTATCATCTGATCCCTCTCAAACGTTATGAGTCAAACTAAGAACCTTTAGCTTATGAACCTGGGCTTCAACAAACTACGCTATTTACATGTTTTTAAGGATCTACTATCAAGAGCAAAGATCAGGAACTCAAATTTGAATGGTTATATCAAGATAAACCGTTAAAGTGATTTTCACAAAGTTTTACAATCATTTTATAATTTCAGATTGCACTGATGAAATAAGTAACCATTTGTTACTATTTTTGATAACTCATATTTTAAGAATTAATTTAACAAAACTGTCAACTTTTTTTATATATTCCAAACAATTCTTAAATTTAAAGAATTTATACTTCTAACTTACTAACCAAAAACAGTAGTTTATGAGGTGTTTTCGGTCATAAGAATGAGAGTATAATTTTCACTACTCAACAGAATATGCTAATTTTACTAAAAGAGTTCAGTTTTAATTCAACAAATCTTTTAATCACTACAATAGGCCATACATTTAAAAGTATATGCTTGGCCAAGTGCAATAATAAAATTTAATACTTTAGCTGTTAACTTACTTCCCTCTTTCGTAAGAACTGAAGTCGATAGAGCGTTTCCAATTGCACCATCTGTTACAACTGCTGAAACCTGCAAGATAAGATCTTTTTGAATAAAACTGTAAATTATGAAACCCTGATCATGTCAACACACATTTTGAATGTGTCTGTATAAAGTAAACCTCTCATTAAGTTATATCTTATAAAAAAGACTCATTTTTAATGATTAATAAATGAGTAAAAAAAGATGTACGTAATCTTAGTAATTTCTTTAAAATACTGAATTGGTTATAAGTGAATGCTTTATTAAATAAATATTTTTATTATTTAAGAGAAAGGTCTAATAAAGATAGGAGAGAGAATATGAATCTTGGATGATTAAAAAGGGAGCAGAAAGTAAGCCATCTTCATAATATAATCGTTATAATCGTCCTAGTCAGACTCCTTAACTACCTAGAGCAAAACAAGCTACTTACTAACCAACAACACGGCTTCTTAAAGGGCAGATCAACAGCCACAGCCTTAATACAACTCACTGAACATATAATAGACAAATTAGAAGAAGGCTGCACCGCAACCTGCCTCTTCTTAGATTTCAGCAAGGCGTTTGACTGCCTGAACCATGAACAGCTCCTTAAAAAACTAGAACACCTTGGAATAAGAGGAACGGCTCAAAACTGGTTCCGCAGCTACCTAACTGATAGAGAAATGCTCGTAGAAATAAACTGCACCGACAATAACACAGTACAAAGGCTTCAATCTGATACTGCTGAAATACATAGAGGTGTCCCGCAGGGGTCAGTCTTGGGGCCAGTACTATTCATTCTCCTTACTAATGACATGCCCAACTGGCTGGGAGATATCTGCTACACTGTTATGTACGCAGATGACACTGCCTTAACGATAGCAAATAAATCAATAGAAATACTCCATCACAACACATCAACTTACTTCAACAAAACTAAGCAATACTGTGCCAGTAATGAACTTGTTTTAAATGAGAAAAAAACAGTGCAAATGACCTTTAGTAACCTCCATAGACATAATGACACACCCTTGCCAGACCTGAAAATTAATACTAACACCAAATATCTAGGCACAATTATTGATGACAAACTAACATGGAAGCCACATATTGAGCAACTATGCAAAAAAACTGTCTGCTGGAAACTATGTTATACGAAGAATTAAACAAATAAGTGGCTTGGACACAGCTAAGACAGCGTATTTTGCTCTATTCGAGTCTCACCTAAGATATGGCATTGCCACTTGGGGAGGTACGTCCAAAGGAAATCTAGAAAGAATCCTGATCAATCAAAAGAGAGCAATTAGATGCCTTGCAGGCCTAAAGTACCAAGAAAGCTGTCGTGAACACTTCATAAACCTAAAAATACTGACAGTTGTATCTCTCTACATTAAAGAAGTGATTCTGCACACGTTAAAGCATACATCTCAGCAAAGATTTTGTGACCAACACCAATACAGTACAAGACGTGGCGGGGACTTCCCACTGCCTGCTCACCACCTAAGCCTCTACAAGAAGAAACCGTCATACAAAGGAGCCACCTTCTTTAACCACCTACCAGGACACCTCAAGAACCAGCCCTCCCACCGATTCGGGAAACAATTGACTCTGTGGCTCCAAGAAAGGCCTTTCTACACTGTGGAAGAATTTACCAATGGCTGAATATTGTTTCTAACCAATCGTAAAAGCAAAATGTATTTATTTTAATCAATAATGACGCAATGTACTAATCTCTAAGATTATGTCAATAAAGTTTATTGTCTATTGTCTATTGTCTATTCATGTAAAAAAGCTAACAACTAACGACAAGATAGAAATGTTTCATATGATAGGTATGTGTCAAGTTATACAGGGTGGGAAAATAATATGGAAACGCTTTTGCAACAACGTTATTTTCTCCCATTGATAATTTGATAGTTTTTTTTTTTTTTTTTGTATAATTGTGTTCTGTAAAGAATTATTTTTTATCAGAATAATTTACTTGAAACCGTTCAATATTGGAGAAATAATATTGTTCAAATTAGTTATATATTTGAATAATAAATTTAAATGACCACTACTCTGGGAAGGGTAAACCTTTCGAAGTCCGGTTTGCGGCAATTGATTTCTCATTAATATAGCCTTCATTTGATACCAAACTCGACCTAGGCTTACATAGAAGATTTTCATTCAACTCCTCGCCGTCCCACTAAAAAGATGAAATGCCGCTAACGGCGTCAAAAAGTATGTTCTTTGTAACCATCATGATGTACAAGATTTTACTTTTACAAGTCAAGTCATACAAAAGTTGTGAAAGCATTCCCATATTTTTTTTTCTCACCCTGTATAAGTTTATACACTAACATTGCCACTTTAAGTGTCTAAGTGTGTGTACTCACATTGAACATATACATCTTGTTACTATCAAGAGAAGATATATTGAAGCAGTATGAATCAGCCCATAGAGTGCAAGGCACGGCAGGATGTTCAAAGTACTCTTTAAGGTCAGAACCAGCAATGCTGTAGTTTCCAGAAAACTTTACCAGACGTTCAGCTGTTTTATTTGTTACAGTGCACCGAAAGTAAACTCCCGACTTTGTCTTCTTGTGCACAACCAAGTTTACAATTCCTGCAACAGAAGTAACTCCTTAATA
>JAQJVL010000056.1:205846-318346 GCA_035578905.1 Stictocephala bisonia
TTTTTGCTATTTTCACATTTTTTATTTATTTTGACCTTTGGAATAACATGTTGAAGTTTATTCCAACATGTTATTCCTGCCTAATTACGGGACACCCTGAATAGCAAATTATATTTTGTTATCTATCTAGAGACCACTGGCCTCACATAAAAGGAATTCAGGCTGCCCAGGAATGAGATAGTGGGCTATTTTGAAAGTTATGCATATTTTAGAGCAGCAAATGGGTTAAAAAAATTTTACCAGAACACATTTTCCTTTTTTTATATTTTGGTTACCTTTACATTACTCTTCATATTTACTGTACATATTTTATCGAACAATAAGTGCTATCGTCATAGATGCTGTTGGATAAGTTTAGATTACCAGTGATTTGATCAATGGCTAAGTGGTATGTATTTTAATTATTGGACCTCACCTGAAAAGGGAAGTAATTTTTTACAAATAGCTGATAAAATCAGACATTGGATTGGATTAATGATATGCAGTAGATAGGGGTGTGCGAGTAGCAATTTTAGGATTTGAGTCGAGTTTTTAGACATAATTTCGAGTTCGTTTTTTTTGAGTCGAGTATTTCAATAATGAAACACACAATAATATGTTCTTTTCAGCTAACCTCAATTTCACCATTGACTACAATGTTTTGTTTCCACTAACAGAAACAAAATAATTAATGTCAATACAATACTAACTATCAATAACAACTGCCATGCCAACTGATCAAGGGTAATCTTGTTTTGGTTTTCATCGTACTATTTGAACTTCCATCGTTCCATGTGCCAAGTTGAGTCATCAAGGGATGGGCGTTATTTAACGGAACGTTATCTATAACAGGTTATTTAATGAAACCTGTTATAGATTTATCAGGTTACATGAAATACCTTGTTATTTTTTAACGCCCAGTCATGATGCATGATAAATTTATAACAAACTTTATATAACTGTAACGCATGGTGGTAATGGAAAGTAAACAGAGCGCACTGAGAAGTAGGCGGAACTGTAACTGAACAAAGAAAGAAACTTAAGATTCTTGCAATTTACAGTTAAATTATCTTAAATTACGATAACGTAACAAACTTTGAGCGGTAACTGTAATGGGCAAGCAAAGCCACAACTCATTATCGTAATGTAACATAAGGCAGTTTACAATTAAAATTATCGATAACAGAACAATCTTTGAGCGGTAACTCTGTAATGGGCAAGCAAAGCCCAACAACGTAACTCAATATTGACATCGTAACATAAGGCATAACTTCAACCACATACTAAACATAATAAACTTACTTGATCTCTGCTTCAACTTCATAACCTTTGATAGCTTGGAACGTTATCTAGACCAGCCGTAACGAGGCTTCGAGCCGTTAAGCAACGTCAGACCATAACATAAACAGAATAATTATCTGGAACGTCATTGGGTCGAGAATAACAGGTTACAAAAATAACAGATTTTTATAACACGTAATCAGAACCTAATATAATTACGTAACAAGTTATCGAAAAAGTAACTGTAATTCTTATCTCTAGTGTAAACGTCAACAAAAACTCAAAACAAAATGGATACAAATCGAATCCATGGCTAGCATATATTGGTTCATTTTATATTGGGACTCGTCGAGTCGGCGATGTACTGGTAGTAGCTACATTAATCGTTATTTCATTATTTTATTAGTCACGGTGCCAGAACAAAACTGTTCTGGGCATTCTATCTCAAATTATTATAGCTCTTCAATTTCAATAGTTTACGTTCCATGCGTAGTTTATGTTACAGATTGAACGTGATTTATTTAAATCTGTCCGAAATTGTCAGTCTTAGAATAGTTTTAGTCGTGAACTTTTAAAGTATGCACCTTAAATAAATGCCACTGTTAATTTCAAATGTTAGTAAAAATTATGTAACGAAGTTTTGAAACAGTTCAATAACTGATTTTTTATGATCAGTTATCATGTTTTGTATGAATAACTAGTGATGGCTATTTGGAACAGCTTATTTGGTCGTACCTTCTTTATAAATAACGAGAATACTTTTTGCCGTAATCGCCATGGCCATACGATCGAGGCTTGTGTGCGTGAATCACGAATCTGAATATATCGCGAGAACATATCTGGATGGAACATATAAAGATAAAATGATTATCTTTATAATATATTATAAAAATGGGATTTTTGTTTTGATTATAGCGTTTTACGCTCAAAGATATGGCAAAGCTCAACTCGATTTTTTCGAGCTTTTTTAAATCTCCAGTCGAGTTTTTTTAGCTCGAATTTCGAGCTACTGGCACACCCCACGCAGCAGATAACGTTGTAGTCTTCGTTTATAGTCTTTCTGCAAATAAGTTGGAATCAGCTAGTAACAAGAATACAGTTATACACCCTGATCCTATACTCAAGCAAGCCTCATATTTACCTTAAAATACATAAACTGTCCAAACATTAAAACTAATCTGAACCACATAACAGACTTGAATATTCTGTATCATGAAAGTCAGTATTATTTTCCTTTCCTTTCTTGTCCATATAGAATACTGGATTAATGTAGTTTCTTCCTTCTAAATTTTATTCTATAACAAATAACTGTACCTGCTCTCCAATCGAATCTGGTAACCAACCGTTTTGCCCAGAGGTTCTGCTCTTTCGAGAGCGACTCGTTCACTAACCGTCACAGCTGAAATACGTCTTGGCATGCTACAGATGACTCTACATCCTCGACCAGCCTTTTCTGAGTGGTCCATAATGAATTGTGGAACCTAAAAAATTACAAAATAAACGTTACTAAATATGTAACAAAAATCAATTTTAATATTCTTTGAATGTTGAAAATGAGAAATGATTAGAAACATGTTTTATTCTTATTTTTAATTTTACAATAAGATACAGAGTAAATAAGTAAATTTACTCTTTATCCCCTATGTTTAGCACTTGGTCATTAATAAATGGTGGGGACCATCTAAATCTTATTTTGTCTGTGCAAAGACTTTGCTTACTGTACCTCCCTTCATAATGTCAGCTTGATTCTATTCCAAACAAATTTACAAATTAGTCTAAAAGTAGCACTAGTTATTTATTTACTATCAAGTAATTGAATTTTTGTTAAATACGACACATAGAACTCCATATTAATTACTGCAGGTCAAGCCTAACAACCGCATGATCCTCTAGACATATTTCTCAGTTCTTACTAAGTAAGTTTAATGTAGGGGTTGTATTTTATCAGATTTAACCAGTTGTGGGGATTATACATTTTTATATGGAGCTTTTTATTTTACATGTTGTGTTTACTAACTTCCTATTTTCCAAACTCATAAAATACACTAATAACAAAACATAGCCTCCAAGTAAAACTCACAGCTAACAGCGTTCATTGATAAAATAATTTGATTTTATGATTAATAATAAATATATTAATGAAAACAATCTAAGGTCACTTTTAGTTCATTTTTAACTGATGTTGTTCAACATCAAATATTTAAACCCCAGGAATGAGAAACAATTAAGCTAAAAATAGAATTTTTGGAAGAAACTCCATCAATTTTTTAGAATAAGACACGGTTTAGTCTGATTTTTTTGATTGGGACTTTTTAATTTTATTTCAAAGATACTTTAAAAAATTAGTTGAGTTAAAGCTCAGTGTCATTTTGTAATTGTTTTTTTCAGTATGAATTAAAAGTAAACCTATTCTGGGGACGTAAAAACTTCCCCAGGGGGTATTTATTGAGTAATTCCTTGTCTTGGGGAAATTTACATTTGAAAAATATTGCTCTGGAGAAATTTTGGTTGGTCAAACATATTCTGAATTCCTGGCAGTACACATGTAAATAGATTTTTTTTATACATTTTTACAAATTACCGATAGAAAACACTTATTTACAAGGCCTTTTGCCAGCAATCATGAGGCAACATGGGAAACCTCAACATGCCCGGACACCAGAAGGATTGACAGCTCATTCTTGATTGACAGTTGCCTGAATATGCAAGCATCTCTGGTGAAAGGCCTTGTAAAAATGTGTTTTTATTGTTAATTTGTAAAAATGTATAAACAAACGAAGAATACTGATATCAACTACATCTCAAATTGACAACAAAAATGTAAAGATAGATGTTTGCATGCTGGGGAATATTTTTTTGGATGCATGTGAAATAAAATACTATCATATTAAAAACAGCTAAGTTATTTTTGCTTGCCTTTCCGGTATAATTTATTATTTTTGGCTAAAGAAGTCTTTGGCCTACCTGCGTAGTTTTGCCACAACCAGTTTCTCCACTGATAATCACTACTGAATGGGAGTTAATGGCTTGCATTATTGTATCTCTCATAAGCCATATTGGCAAGGATTTGCGGAATGGCAACAATTCAGAGTTGACGGCTGGTGGAGGCACAATGGGAATTCCATTTAGCAGCCGACTCTTGGTTGTTTCTCTTACTGTAACAAAACTACTATTGATTACTGAATAACACTATTCGTTTATTAAAATATAGATAATGTATGGTTTGTTGTCAGCTAACATTTATTAATTTTAAAAAGCTGTGATATATATTTGAATCAAAATCCAAAATTCATCTTGGTATATTAAAGTGTAAAGTGATCTCAGTCACAAATCTAAGTTCGATCCATCGAGCCATTTAAAATCCACTTTGCTGATTCTATTTATGTTGGCTAATCTTTAAAAGAGCGCAAAACAGAGTAAAAGAGCGCAGGGGGCACTCAGTAACTATGTGATTTGTTGTTTGGATAAACTCCCGGTAGTAACATGACGATCTGGTGTCAATCTCCATTTATACTTCCGGTAGTTACATCTGCACAAGCAAGTTCAGAACCGATTCAATCCGGTATCTGTACTGTTACAATTTTGTGACCAGCTATGGCAGCTACCACACAATATTTATCAAATAGCCCTTTCTCTATATGATAATTATTTCTATAATAGTTAATAATAGGGAATATCCCTGCACTCTTCATGTGCCAACTCCAGCCTTCGGCCTCGGCATTTACATCTTTTGACTACAAATCATAGTGGTTAAACTGTATTAAGTGAAATATAATATGTACGTTTATTTACAATAGCTCACCTACTGCACTTCACTTGTAATCTATTTATAGTCTTATTTTAAACACTCAATGCTATTACTTAGCCTGTTTCAAAAGTTATGATTTAATTTTATTAACAGCTGATAATTACTGTAAATAAAATAACTCCATTCAATTACCATTGAAAATTTAAAGGCCAGCAAGGCAGAGCTCTTCAGTCAGATGTGAATTAAATCATGCTTAAAAACCTTCCATAAGAAAAAAATGCATATAACTATCCAAGTCTCATGACCATTGGAAGGCTTAGTCATTTATAAAAGTCTCAGATAAAGTTTTTTTACTTATAGATCAAACAAAACTTGTATTGAATCAACCAAACTTACTCTCTCTAACATTAAGAAAGATCACTAACCTTCTCAATATTACAAAACATCATTATTTACATTCTAAAAGCTGTTACTTTTTGATTCATTCTGATGTTATTCTTATGGCCAAAAAACATACTTTAACCAACATACTTCAGGGTAAAAATATTGAACACTAGAGACTGTATTGCACAACAACGAATAGAGACAGATTTTTTCATATCTCAATCGTCAAATCTGATCCAGAAATAAGGGAGGAGTTCCATTAGCAAAATAACGGCTTCACATATTATAAATAAGGATTCAAACCATAACAAAGAAATCTGCAGACTAAAAGCCACTTTCACATTTCTGTTCAAATAGATATAAATTATTCTGGACTTTATAAGACAGAAAATGAAATGTCAGACTAAGGTATTGAACTATAACAATTATGATAAATCCTGGTTTCAGATCAAGACAGAGAATTTTAATATCAAAGTAGCAGTTTCTATTTAAAAAATGGCTAATAAAAGCCTCTTTAACATCCTGGTAAATTCTGCTACCATAGAATGCTGTTATCGAATTAGTGGAACTTTTACTAAATGGACAGTACATTTATTTTACGATCCATTCAAAATTAACTATCAGGGTAGTAACGAATGAAAATTAAATAAATTTTTACAAAATATACAAGTTAGAAGTAAACTGTTTTGTTTTATACAACTCAAACATTTACTGAGTAGTGGTATTTTAATTTTTAAAATGTGATTCTTACGAGAAGCTTCAGGAGGAAATGACCGATCACGCTCTGTGATAGGCAACAGATCCTGCCGTTCTTTGTTTGTCACTGGGTAGGTGGAGAGAAGAGTAATGATGGATTGCCTTGAAGGCCGCACCAGTGGAATGGCTGCATCAGCCTGAATGATAGTAGAACCATCACGTTTGTACACAGTCACAAATCTATTCAACCCTTTCCTGAAAGTCAACAATTACTGAATTATTTTCCAAGTAAAATATATTCATTACTACAAAGTAAACTAATAAAAAAAACATGCAGTACTTAATTTTAATTAATAATTTCTTCAGCTTCAATCTTGCTTTATAGCCTTACGCACAAAATATAAATGGATGTCAGTTTATCAATTGAGAGTTTATAGACACTGACAACTGATCATAATTATTTTTGGCACATATTTGTTTAGTTTTTTCTTGGATAAGAATTTAAAAGACATAGCTGTCTATTTATTCTCTTGACACTATTGTTGAAAAAACAAAAATGGTTACAAACATTAATTAAATGTATTTAATGTTTCAAAAAGTGGAGATCGAACTAAACATATTTTCTCCACAATCCTAATAAAACTAAATATTTTGGTAAAAACACGTGACCACCACTGTTCCAAAAATTTATCAAATATTTATATATAGCTAACAATATCAAATTTAAGGTATCTTTATCTTCAAAATTTACTGTATGTTATAAATTATTTTGCATTTCTTGTATTATTAAGGCCATACCATGAGAAGATACATGCACTAACACAAATACAAGAAATATATAGGCCCTAACGGTTACAACACAAGAAAACAAATATTCAGTGCCAAGGGCAGATGATCTCTTCAGATTAGAGTCATGCCAAGTGGAATAGAAAATCTATGTACTTTATCTGTTTGACCCTTTGATATATTTTTTGTTTTTTAGTGGACTCTTCTCATAAGTTTGTTGAAACCTGTAACGAGTGTCCTAAAACCTAACATAAAAGAATGTCATTTTTAAAACCATACCCTCTGCTTTTAGATTTCAATCCAAATTCTTTAGCTTTGTGATGAAGATATGCTCGTTCCAATGCATCAAAAACAGACGGGAATTCATATTCTGAAACAAACCAAAATATTTAGCACTTTTTTCTAACCATCCTTATCTTAGCTTTCTTTTGTGTTTGGTATGAAACTATTACTATTCAAAAGATAATTATTGATATTCTGTAAAAATATGAGTACTGTATAGCATAAAACCTACTTAGCACATTCTACCAGATGTATATAGGTAACTTTTAATGATTTTGATGTTATTAGATATAGGCCTATGTACATATATTTTGCATGTTGCAAACTTTTCTTTGACTTTGTCTATGAATGTACCATAATGCCTTATGAGAATAAAATATTTCTGATAAAAAAAAAATAGTATATTTTTTTACACTTCATTAAAATAAAAATAGTAATATAAAGAAGTTTACAAAATCAGTAACTTAGGACAATACATTATTTGACTCTTAACCCTTGTGGAACTTCAGAAACACAGTGTAGACTATTGCCACAGAATATAGACAGATACAGAAGCCCCACGGTATAGGAAATAATGAAACGGGCAGTTCGTGGTATTTCTCAAAATGAAGGCGTTGAGACGGTCGCTAACTGGCGCGGCGTTGCCAGATCATAGTGCGGGATTCCCGTTTTCCCACAGTGGAGGGAGGAATACAGAATGGACAGACAGAACTCCAATCGACAGTCAGACATGGCACTGAGGACAAGGCCCGGAATACCCCCGCTTACGTTCACTGAGTTGCATTTACTCCGCGTATTTTGACCCTATACATCCTCTTGTTTGAATTTTAGCCAAATTCTTCTAATACATAAGTTATACGTTGAGCAAATGAAACCTATTTTATGCACTTCTAAATAAAGGGGATTGTTTAATTACATTCCTAATTAACAAGTTTATGTAACATTTATGATAATTTATCAAATTAAATTATGAAACAATTGTTTAAGGAAGATAAAATAACGGTGGATGATAAGAAAACCAAGATTTTTATTCTGCAGTTAGCTTGGGCATTGTCAGTCATATTACACCACGAGGAACTATAAAATATAACATATAATTTAGACATACATACTATACAGAATTTATTCACCACAATTTCTCAATACATCCCTCTCATAAGCTCATTATTTTTATTGATTTTTATTAGGGCTTACTATTTTTAAACCTTTATATTTGCCAAATTGATTGATTTTTTACTTATTTTATACCGACTGGATATCATCAATGTTTATAGATACTACATACTGTACCTGAGCAGATACAGAGACAAGCTAATTGTATTGATGGCACATGCTTATAAGGATCCTTGAAACATATAATTAGAAATTATACTTTTAACTATCGATACATTTATGAACTATTTACATTTATAAACATTTGATTAAACCCAAAAACAAAACATAAATTGTTACATAAATACGCCCTAAAAGTGTTATACAATACAAAATAAATACTGTAAACACATAGTAAACATATAGACTATTTTAAAAATTATATCTTATTACCAAAATTTCTCATATCTCGATCTTTCATAACCACATTATTTTTATTCATCTTACTCAACCCTCTATTTTCTACATCCCTTTTCACATTTTTAAACCTTTCAATTTGGTGAATTTAATAGGGCGCTTATTACTGCTTGTAGATACTTTAAAGTGGACAGATTAAGAGACAAAAAAGAAATATTGGTGACACAGTTAAAAGACTGATTTATATTCAAGTCTTTAGAACAGATAAAAGTCGTAAACACAATTACTAAGAGAGATTAAATTATCAAATTATGTATGGAAAAATAACCATACAAATTAGTTACTTCACAAGACAAAAGATTAAATTTGTTTGTCATGACATTCAAATGACCGCTACTCTGTAAAGGATAATCCTTTCCAATTCCAGTTTGTACAGTTAATTATCTTAAATAGACTTTTCATTGAATACCAAACTTGGCTTAGATTTAAGATGTTCGTTCAACTCCTCACGGGCAGTACCAGTGAAAGGATGAAAAGTCACTAATGGTGTGAAAAGTAGGTTTTTGTGACCAAGATGATGTGCAAGATTTCACTTTTATATGTTAAGTCATATAAAAGGTGTGACAGCGTTTCTATATTTTTTCACTGTATGCACGCTATGTACATGTTGCCGACGTTTCAAGTGCATTACAGTTTCATCTTCAGGGCAACACACTCTGTTACTAGATCCACAGAGTATATGTAATGAGTATGTCGCCCTGAAGATGAGAGCTGCAATGCACTCGAAACGTCGGCAACATGTAATTAGTGTACATAGCAATCAGACACGCTCCTACCCGGATTATGATAATGTAAATAGTTTGGTCTAACGTGGAGTTTATATCAAACTGGTTTTACTTATTCATTTTAACGATTAGTCTCCAAATACGAATGTGGGTATACTTTTGCTGCAGGAAATATATCGCCTAGATTAGTGAAGTAAGGTGTGTGAATGGTGTGCGACTGTAGCATTCGTCACATTCACTCGTGAACGCTGATAGCGCTACCATAAGGTTGAAGACGGGCTTTGCTAAACACTTTAACATTTCAATTTAGTATTTTTCAGTTTACTCATGGCATTGTTACAGTTTTAGACAGTAGAAGATAATTGACAATGCGGTGACAAGACGCAGAAGACGTTTGATTAATTTATATTAACACAGGGCACAAATGGCTCGAGGAAAATAATCTAGGCCTAAATGATGTGTATTATTTAAACAATTTCTTTCACTTACCTCAGTTCTCCACGTACACTTGTGATAGGTGTTTTGGGAACCTTAACATCCGCAGTGATTCTATTTGTATAAATTTTTACACTTCCTCTAACACAAACTGTCGTAGTCTTTCTTTCCCTCCATTAAAACACTAAGTTATAACAAGACAAAATGATAAAATAACCGAAACCAAACCAATTTTATTCAGAAACTAGGGAACACCCCTGCCCGCTTCGCATGCCAACCCCGTCGTCACTCGCTGTGCTAGTGAGATATGGGTCACCTGCGGCCTCGTGGGGGAGCTCGGCCTTCGGCCACGCCAAGACGCTCTGCTACAGGCCTCGCGGGGGAAGGTTCGGCTTGCGGTCTCACCAAGACACTCTACTACAGTCCCATTTGAGGAACTCGGCCTGCGGCCTCGTGGAGGAGCTCGGCCTCGCCAAGACGCTCTTCTACAGGCAATTATGGAACTCGGCCTACGGCCTCGTGAGGAAAAGTTCGGCTTGCGGCCTCACCAAGATACTGCTACAGTCCATTTGTGGATCTCGGCATGTCGCCTCCTGAGAAAGATCGGCCCTCTGCCTCGTCAGGATTTTTAACCAGTATGACCATTAATTTTGGTTTTTGGGGCAGCGGAACCCCTAAACATAGACTTTTCTCAAATCTGATGGTAAATTAGTATCTAAAAGAAAAATACTTTTATTTTGATACCCCACTTGAGTGTATTATTTTGACATTAGTACTCAATTTTGGGCTTTGGAGCTTCTTTTTATTTGGGGGGGGGGGGGGCAGAACCCTTAAACGTTGTCTATTCCAAGATGTAAAGGTAAAATGTAATTTTTGAGAAATGCCTATAGTTTGATGCTCCACTTGTAAGTTTTATTTTTGTACTACCCTTTTACTGGTTTTAGGAGTTTTTTGTTTTGTTTTAGGAGCATTTACCCCTTAATATTTATCCTGTTCAAAATCTGATATTGTATTTGGATTCAGGAGAGAAATGGCTTTAAATTGATACCTCACTTGAGTAGATTAGATCAGTTTTTAAAATTTTTACATTTTTAAATTTTCAGTTTTTTAAGCCCCTGATACCACAAATGTTTGAGTTATTAAGCTGAAATTCATATATAAGGTGCTCGTTTGTTACACGTGTAGAACTGTGAATGCTTGGACATTTTACTAAAGACTTTCTTCAACTTAGGTAATAAAAACTACTTTTTGTGATTTTTCCATTGGGGACATTGGGGAAGTTTTGGGGTAAAAAGGCCGCCATCTTGTTTATGAGTGAAAAAAATTAAACTTTTACGAATTTTTCTGGAGGTTTCAGACATACAGCTTAAATTCAAGTATACTCTTCATGGGGGTAAGACGCCGCGAAATGCCTCAACATTTAGTGTCAGTGAGTCAGTCAGTCACTACATCGAGCTTTATAGTATATAGATTGACTGAGTTTTATTCAGAAATTTTTTTATAGACGGAAAGGATGCAGGAAGTAGATGAACACGTGATCGGCACACGTTCTTTGAACTTTACCTCAAATATTATTTTCCATCTAGTTTGAAGGAAACAGTATTCGTTGTAACATATGAGACGCCGAGCCAACGTTGTGCGTATTTTAAGGCGAATATGAACGGTGATATGAGTGTAGTCTGGTTACTAACTGAGTTTAACTGTTCCTCAGAAAGTGCAATTTATTAATAGCCCAACAGCCAGGGCAACTATCGGACCTGCAGCTTTCCGTAAAATCCGAACCACATAGTGTTGGTCTGATTTTCAGCTAACGGACAAGTCTGACACTCAGTTCTCTTCCCTACACAACATCCGAACCTTGACTACCATCCAACATGAACACCCAATACGTCTCTAGTAGTGTCCACGTCGATGGCAACCATTGTGCGGACGCCGTGTCGGTATTAAGAGGACCTAGCATGGAACCTATCGCCTTCAATCTCCCAAACACTTTGTCCCCACTCGAGATTTATGTTCCTTTAAACATTTTTTACCCATTTAAAACTGTAAAAAATAATAGTAATAATCCAAAACCTAATTTTTTCTTAAACTAGGGGATACTACAGCACGCTAAGTGTGCAAAACCCCGTTACTGGCTACGCTCATTTTACTTACTCGTGTAATTTTGTTATTTTTCTTCGTATTACACGCTTAACATTGTTTCAATACACTGTTAAAAAATAACCTCTTATGTCAAGTGTGCAACAGTGTCAACCGTGCACGTCATAAGCGTTCTCAATGTTAGGGTAACAATGATTTGCTAGTATTGGGATATTATTATCTGCCTTAATGTAGCTTTTTGAGAAAACCTGTTGACAAATCCCCTCTTATATGTCTATAGCCTATATCTATATATTTATAGCAAATTTCGTGGTCTTATCATTTTTGAGAATTTTTGATTAGTCAGTGTTGTTTGGCTTTAATAATACTTATAGAAATCATCTCCCTAGCCACGATAAAAATGGAAAACATTTGTTCTTTGTAATAGGATTATTTATGTTTTATATTTATCTAATTTTCAGTTAGTCAAGTTTTGAGCGAAAATAGCACCCTACTGATGAATACCTGAAGAAACATTTAAAATAATGTATTTTTTAAATAGTTGATTAAGCTAGGTGTATGGAATTTTAGTCTGACAACGCCAATAAAATAATAAAGTATACAAAATAATTTTACTAACATTTATGTAGGCTATTATTAACAAATTTGCAAGTATTTATTATTATTATTATTATTATTACTATCTTAAATACATTCATGATAGTACGCTTTTACACTTACTTTATTAATTTACATGGGCCTTTACACGGGTAAAATATTTTTCCATATATTTTATTTACTTATTTTTACTTGTGTGTACAAAATTAAGGTATCACCAAGTTATGCAAAACTTGTCGGTGAAGACCTATAGTAGGCCTAAACAAGAGAAACAAAAACGTATTATAGGAAAGAAAACCTGCTTATTTTAATTTTTTTCTACTAATTACTAAGATTGGGTGGTTTAGGACAGGCACCGAATCAAACAAACAATAATTGTCAATAAAAAATGTTAATATGAATATTACGTTTTAACAGTAAAAGATGTACAGTAATATTAAACTCCGCATATGCATCAATGTTGGACTGCTCGTGCCATACACGCGGGACTGTTGCAGTTGACTAGCCTGAGAGACCAGAGTCGATGCGTAGCGAGGGATTTCTCCCTGGCCGGCTGGGCCGGCCGGCCAGCCACAGTTTGGCAACCGCGCTTGGCCGGTTTTTACCACTAGCGCCGCGTATGATCTGGCCGGTGAGTTAAGCGATCTCGTGTTTCAAAATTTAGCATTGCGTGGGGCTTCTGTATCTGTCTATATTCTGTGCTATTGCCATCCAATTACCCAGTTCTTACTGGAAATGAGTGGTATATAACATATTGGAATAAGTAAAGGGTTCTCTACTAATAATCTTTTATTTTAATTTTTTTTTTTTTTTTAATTTAAGTTCAATCTTATTTTTATTTTTTATTACTTGCAGTTCAAAATTTCATAATGTGTACTTACTGGTAATATATCCATTTTAAATAAATAACATGTAGTAGTATTTTTATATAACAATACTGAATAATAGCTTCACAACACAAAATCAGAGGTACGAATTCCTGATGAGTGTAGCCAGAAAGTATTTTTGAATAGTCGATTATTTAATTCAAAACCTTATATAAAAGACAAGGTTGTGCCGCTTTCATCTGATTGCCAGGTTAGGAATGATCCATTGCTTCTCAATGGCAGAAACCTCTCAGTATAGTAAACAGAGACTATCTATGCAAACAGTTCAACTTACAGAATGTTTTTGAAGTCTGAGACAGTGAAAAACATAGTGGGAATTCCATACTACGGGGCTGTATTCCAGGTTATATTTGACTACGTTCTTGTATAACAGCGTGTGCAATTTATCACTGAGGTTTCCCTAAGTAATTTTTAAGATGAATCTCAGCATATGCAGGACTCTAAGTAAATAAAATTGTTGGTGAAAGTGTAGTCATCAGCATAGCACCAAGATCTTTAACAAAGTCTTCTTGTTGAAGACCCATATCTAATGTATATGGGCACATGGTTATATTCTTAGTTCGGCTGAGGGATAACACAAATTATTTAGTTTCACATTGTTGCCCATAAACCATCTACCAATTTTTTCTAAAGTCGGTTTTCTGATCTTACAATCCTCATCTTTGATCTCAAATAATAATTTAAGATTGTCAGCAAAAATTATTGTAATAATAATAATAATTTCACATCCTGGTATTATGTTATCAAGAGAATATAATACCAGCAACATCCAGTGACTGACAGATCACTTTAGCCTACACGAGACTGAATGAATACAGTACTAAAAATTATAGTCAAGTAGGTAGTGGTTATGCCTCTCAGTAGCTTTTAGGATTTTTCTGGTCCAACAAAAAATATGCTAATTTGTATTTTGTAGTTAGTTGTTGATTTTATAATCATCAGCCCGATCTATGCAATTCACCATGAGAGTAGTTTTACTGTGATATCTCGATAATTGTCATGTAGACCAAAATGAATTCGTGTTCAGTGTAAAAAAACCATGTCAGGATAAAAAAGCACCCTAAGTAGCAAAGATAAAACAAAAATAAAATTCCCAAAAATTCAATTTTGAAATAAAAAATGAGTTCTTTACAGAGCAAAAACTTAGTTCTCGAAAATTTAGACCTGATTTTACCAACTCATAATAAAAATGTCAAGAATTGAAAAGTTTCTAGAAAGTGCATAAATACCATATTATTTATTTAAATTCAAATTGCTTTGCTGTCAAAAACAATACCATTACATAAGTTTAAAGTTTGCAGAAATATTGTCAAAAAATAAACAATATATACTTAAAATACAATACATATGTTATTGAATAGTTCACTTGCTCAATTCAAAATATACAATATATATAATGTTAAGGCATTTAACTAGACCCTTGCCTTTCTTTCTCCTGACATGTTTTTCTTAGTAAATAAAAAGAAGAAACAGAGGTCACGTTTAATATTACATTAAATATGTGTTAAGAAGTCAGTTCTCAAATTCACCGTAGTGGAAGGCAACGGCAGCACCATCGTCAGTCCTTCCCCCTCCTATCTTCTCCAAACCCCTTTTCTTCATTTTATTTATTTATTTATTTATTTAAATTCCAACGGTTACACCATTTTGTTAAAACAATACAATATCAATATGGCAAAATTAAGCTATTACAAAGTATACAAAAATACACACATAAGAATATATATATATAAGAATACACACACACACACATACATATATACACACACACACACACACACATATATATATATATATATATATATATATATATATATATATATAATAAAACAATTTCTAATACTAATATATACTACGGAATAATACTAAATCATACTAACATATACACTTATTGTAAACTATATAATAAGAACACAGATCTAAGGCTACAATATTGCTAAAAGCTAATTAAGAACAAAAATTATAACAATAAAGAAAAATTAAGTTAACCAACATCAATACTATAGGATGTACTCTAGATATAGAAATACTATAGTTGCATCAATGCTGACAAAGCTATGAAAAGAAATTACATTAATGAAAAACTCAAAAAGGACAAAAGAGATTCAATATCAACAAAGACAATCAACATCAATTATCCCCCAGAAAAATTATTTTGACAACTCTTTTAAATGAGGGAAGCTTCATGTCAAAAAAGTCAACTTCACTAGATATGCTGCATCCAATCCTCTGTATCCGTGCCAAACAACTGTTCTGGCTGTATGAGGTAGAATGCTGCCCTCTACCAAACAATTCTTGTGATCTGGTGGCCATAAGTGGTGCACGAATATGTATCCTCTGAAGGAGTTGAGGACAGTCAATGGCGCCTGAGAGCAGTTTGTAGAGGAATAGTATGTCCAAAACTTTACGTCTATCCTCCAGGCCAGACAATCCCATTTCTGAGGCTAAGACAGCAACATTAACCTCTCTGAAGGGGGTTCCCAGCCGAACTCCAACCATTCGAACAAATTTGTTCTGAACACGCTGAAGAGCTTCAATTTGTCCAGCCTGATAAGGTGTCCAGGCCACCGAAGCAAATTCCAAGACTTGCCTGACCAAGCAGCAGAAGATAGCGCTTAATGCCTTTGTGCTTGATATGCCCCTGGTTGATCGAATAATAAATCCAAGAAGGCGAGTTGCTCGACTCAACAACTCACTAACTTGATGTGCCCTTGACAGATCCGATGCCAGCAGAACACCAAGGTCGCGAATGACAGATACTCTCTTCACCAAAACACCCCCAAGCTCGTATTCAAATTCCAGTGTGGACTTCCTCCTACAGAACGATATAAGAAAGCATTTCTTCTTATTAATGGACATACAATTTTCAAGGCACCATGCTTCCAAGTTGTGGATGTCCTCCTGGAGAAGTAAACAGTCCTCCAACCCCACAACCTCATGGAACAGTTTAATATCGTCTGCCAGCATCAGGACCCCAGTATGAAGACAATCCACCACATCCGACATGAAAAGACTAATTCTCTCTATCTCCATCTTTTTCACATTTACTTCAAACATTGACAGCAGACTCTGGTGGAGGAGAGAAGACATATATGTTCCCTGTAACTAGTTCTGTCCCCTCTCAGCAATATATGTTAAGACTGCCGGCGTGGTGGTTCAGTGGCTAAGGCTACGGACTGTGGAGGGCAAGGTCCAAAGTTCAAATCCCCACTGAGCCAACGGTCGGTACTTCACTTGTTAAATAAAGTTCAAACACAGGCTTGCAGGTCCATGTGGGCTGGGGAGTGGTTATTTTTAAAAAATCTGTCAACCAGCATAAATTCTAATCGCATTTATTTCAGCCTTAGAAAAACATTTCTGTTTCTTCCTTCTCTGTAAAGACACTGTGCACATAACTAAGAAATAAAAATATGACCTTTATTCAGTAAAATATTGGAATAGTTAAAAAAATTAAGAAGCTCTGAATAAAAAACTATAAAATATGACTGTGCATAGGCCCCTTGAATTGTACAGAATTCTACCTGGACATGAAAATGGTAAGGGTTTTGCAACCGGATCAATATTAAGCATGTTAACTCCAGACTGATAAGCTGGTTTGTGTAAGGTTGTTTTTAGGGTAGGCTGGATTCTGTTTGGTTAGAGGCTGGTTTTATTAGGTTAGTTTTCATTAAGTCGAATTAAGTTACAGTATGTTAAGTTTTACTCTGCACACACAATTCATGACAACCACCTAATTTACGAAAAACTTTCCCAAATCAACTTCTTCTCATCAACTTTAACCTATTAAAACATGACCTAATCTGACAGTATTGCTAATGATCTAAAGTTTGACCTCAACTAAAAGTCTGACTTTGAAAACATCAGAGGCTGGTTTAAAGGCAACATTATGACACTAAACAATGTGGCCCAAAGTGCACTTAGACTGCATGTCCGTTCAACACAAATAGTGACTCTATAATAGACCATGATGTACCTATATGGCCTACCTCAAAACACGCCAAATAGATAATGATGTAAAAATTTTTCCATATTATTTATACAAAGTTAATAATATTCATGTAGTTCAATATTAAAAGAATCAAGAATCATTAATCCATTGATAAGTAGGTCATAAATAGAAGCTATGTCTACAGACTTAATATAAATATACTAGGCAGCTTAAGGCAGTTGCACTTTGTCAAAATTACTTATTAATTATTTTACAATAAATTAAATCTTTTACATACATACTTTAATTACTATAAAACAAAAACTAAATAGCCATTACACAGATGTATATTCAAAAGATTATGTTTAAGTCAGACTCTAGAACCTCACTGATAGAATAATACGGATTATTGAGTAGCCAGTTTAAGTTACGGTTTTGAATTTAATATGTGGTGTGGTCCAAGCCATTTCAAGGATCCAATTAAAAATCTTATGCTATTGATTTTATAGGACTTGCCTGTGAGAGCAAGCCTATGATGAGGAATATTCAGATTAATTTTATTCCTGGTATTATAATAAAAAGGCTGCTTCATAACTTACTAATTTGATCTCTTCACCTGATTAATTTGGTGATCCCTTGACTGATCCACAGCCTGTTTAGTATAGTCTAAATGTACAATGAATTTGTTACTACAAAGTGCCATTGTAAAATGATGATTAATACTAAATTCAATAAAAGTTAAACCTGACTTAAAAAACCTAACCTAATGAAACTTGTAACATGATATCACCCAATCCAGCCGATCAAAATATAACTTTACTTGAATTGAAACTTTTCCAGCACTACTGCACTTATTGTCATGACGAAATTCCAAAGAATTTGAGAACCAACCCCTAATTCTTTAGATTAGAGGATAAATGTTGGTTACTATACACTTTCTAGATGCTTCTAAAAATATTATTTCTTGTTTCAAAAGTGGTGAAATATGAGTTTAAATATCTCTTAAATACTGAGGTTGATTTCAACTGCAGAAAACTTAATTTTTAATATTAAATCGAAAAAAAACTATCTATATTTTTTCTGATAGGCTGGTCTTAAAAATAACAACTTTTTAATATTTGTTGTCTAACAATAACAAGTTTCTATTTCTTTGCATTTTTTTTATGCTGAACACTAATAAATAATTGGTTATCGGTAATTATGCACTTTCTGAAAATACGATTTCTTGTTGAAAAAGTGGTGAAATATGAGCTTATAATTTTAAGAGGATGATATTTGCTGCAGAAAACTCGTTTTTTACCAAAATATTGAAAAATTTCACTACTACATTCACCACACAAAAAATATTGGAGTTTTAGAACAATTTTTTTTTTCATTTTAGGGCCTACTTTTTTTAATGCTGAACAAGAATATATTCAATAAGTTATTTTTCGGCCCGAAAAATACACTTTTACTTACCTAACCAAACATAACCTAATTTATCGTATATATACTCAACAAAAATTAATTCATAATTTTAATTAAATTCGGGTCCATGGCTGTCATCACTGCGGCAGGAATACAAGCGAATTCATTTCGGGTGGTCAGTCATAGCTCCTATTAACATTGAGCATATAAGCACTATAGATGATTTGCCGCAAATGTAGTTTTTTCGTGATATCTCCAGAAATAATTGTCGTAGACTAAAATGTATTCCAAACTTGTGTTCAGCAAGAAAAACTAGTCTACATCAAAATAGGCCTAAACAAAATTATGAAAAAAATTAAGAAAAATAAAGGAGATAAAAATCGATTAATAACATATTCAAAAATTTTAAATTTTCATTTTTTTCATATAGGCCTACAACGTTATTTCCGCGGAATAAAAAGTGAATCCTCATAAAATGTAGACCTGATCCTACCTACTGGTGATAAAAAAGTAAAAATTAGCGAGGCATCTAGAAAGTCCATGAATAGGCCTACCAAAATCACCTTTTTACTCAAAAAAAGTCCAAATATTTATACCTTTTCCTATCCACTGATGATAAAAGTATGCTCCATCAAGACGTCAACAAAGTTCTCTCATGCAATCACTACATTGCATACAGTTAACCCCACCCTGCAATTTCCATCAGATCACCAATGGTTTACCTGTTTCCTAAGAATACTATTCTTTCAACATTATTTTTCTTTGTTAATTTTTTCGTGACAAAAACTGAAAAGGCCTATGTTCTATAAAATTATTGTTATTCAAGATTTTAGGCTATATGATTTGCGATTTATAGATTGGTCTCAAATAGGCTTCTGATTTGGAAAATGTAATTACTGCTTTGAGAGTTAAATAATTTGCTTTAATACATAGGCCTAGGCCTTACCTACCTTTCGAGTCTGGTTGGTTTACAAATCTTTTCAAAGATCTATCTACTGCATGTACAACTTCTTCAGGAACGACATCAAGGTTTAATTTCCCACTATACATTTTTGGTATTATATTGTAACTTAGCCTAAGCTAACGTGGCGTGTTACAAACTAAACCACTATTAGGTTTGCATCCCTTGCAGTAATACGTGAATTAAAATAAATACCGAATTACAAACTAAACTAAAAGCCGGTTGAACAATATTTTAAATTATCATAAGCTATGGCATTCCCAGGATTCCAGTTGCCACTAACTACAGAGATGAGAGAACAGATCGAACAAAATACTGTTATTGCAACTCCAATTTTTAGTTAAAAGTTAAAATCTAACCAAACAAGTGTAAAAACAACAACTTTGCAGACGGTCAATTAGATGGACTATAATTGTTTTCTAATGAGTTATATTAAGGCTTTAAAAAGCTCCATGATGTTTCGCTGTATTGCTTATTAAGATTGTATCTTCTACAATATTTAGTGTTTTATCCATTTGACAAAACGGTTGAGTAGGGCTTTATTTTAAGGATTTTTGTCATATATATTTTATTTTAAAAAGAAAGTATATATGCGTAGGAGATTTGAAAACCTCATTGCTATAAAAAAACATTGTATTCGGAAGCTGAGAGCGTACAGTGTGTCACAAGACTCTAATTCACGTGTGCTGCTTACCAGGCAATTGCCTTATCCCCTGAGGTAGAACAGCAGCATGTTATGTTATTAAATTACTATTGCATATTTTAAATACAAATTTATTTTAAATATTCACTATCTCCAATAACTGAACAATTATTATTGTAAGTTTTCTGATCTTTTATCAGGTCCTATTTTTCATATTTTTGTGTCCATTAATTTTACTGAATCCATTTTCGTTCAGATTCAGTATCTGAACTCATCTTAAACATTTCCCCCCTTTCTCTTCCACAAACACTTCCAGGATCAAACTTAGCATTCCCTTCGTCTATCAAAAGATATCTCCTATCCATGTTCTCTTTATTTTCTTTATGATATGTATAATTTGCCTTTCGTCGCCATATCTTCTCAATACCTCTCCATCTCTCCCCACATTGTATATCCATTTGATCCCTTCCATTCTTCTTAAAGTCACAAATGTCTCTACCCTTCTATCAGCTCTTCTCGTCCATGTTTCTGCGCCATAACGGTAAACACTCCATACATAAGCACTTCATCATTCTTTTTCCCCATGAAGTTTGCTGGAAAGGATATTCTTTTTTGTATAATTCCTTATATCACCTTAATATTAGCACACTTTATAATTATTACTAAGTCATTTACACACACGCGCGCGCGCGCACACACACACACACGCGCGCGCGCGCACACACACACACACACACACACACACACACACACACACACAGATATATAAGCTTATATTTGTGAGAAAATTATTACGTCCCTTTATATTATTTACTAGTGGTTTATGAACAATTATTTAATCTAATTATTTTGGAGGGACTGTAGGAATTCTCTGGTATATTCTTGACATGTAGAATCGAATTTGACACACCCCAATTACGCTGTCTTCTCTCCCCTCGAAGAGTGTTGGGTCCTGTCGGGTGGTCACGTCGTAGAGGCTGGAGGTGGTCCCCGTCGACCTTCTGCTCCCGATGCGTCTGTCCCAGCTACCCTCTTGACTCTTCGTCTTTGATATCAGGCTAGACTGAATCTTCCTGGTTGTCATCTTCTTTCTTCACCCTTGATAGCGGGCTTAGGCTGATTCCTCTTCTGTTGCTGTGGGATAGTTAGCTCAAACTGGAACTCTGAAGCTGGCGATCTGGTAATGCTGGCTGGTTCATTCCCTTTGCCTTCGGCTCTTTCTTGTTGGAGTCCAACTAGCGGTAGATGAGAACTCCGTTATACTTAAAGCGCCCCCAGAGTACCTCGACCTTTCTTACGTTGTTCCCCAGACTTGAATAATCCTCTCCAATTTCCCTAAGTCTTCCTTCGATACTCTTTCCCTTTCCAAAATCATCCCTCCCACACAACGTAATTCCTACCAATATTTCCATATACAATCAGATTGACTAATCGCCACGTCCCCCAATTTATTTTGTCCATCAACCCGGTGGAGTCTCCCACTGCTTGATCCAGTGTCAGCGGAATTCTTAATGGCCGCCTTTTTATGGGTAATCAATAGTTTTTATAAACCTTAATCATCATTCCCACAGTTGCTGGGCTCTGTAAACTGATCTTTAACCGTTCATTATCATATTTACTATCTCAGCTCCTGTCTCATGTAGCCTGCATTGTTTCTTCTATTTCCCAGAACTCATATTCTGAAATCTAATCCATTTTTGTTAAGTGTTAAAATACATTACAATAGAGAGCCAATCAACCTTTATCTTTCCAGTCCACTCTTTTTCTCGTCAACATTTGCATTCATTATTTTATTATTCATTAGTAAAACGCCGACCGTCAAGATATGGGTGAATACAAGGGACTATCGAGTGTGATGAGTGTAGATGAATGAGTGTTAGATGTTGTTACTAATTAAGACTGTTCCTCAGAGAGAGCTGTTATTAACAGCCCAATAGCTAGGGCAATGTATATTGTCAAATGCCTTCTCGTATATGTATATACTCTTTCTTTTCTCTATAAACATCTCTCTTAATATCCTTATTAGTCTATCATTATTTATCACTCTGTTCTACGTAAAACCAAATTGTCTCTCCGCAAGAGTGTCTTCCCTTTTATTCTCGAGTCTCTTATTTAATATTTAAGTATTGTCTTTACTGCGTTGATATTAAACTTTGGTTCTGCATTCGTCACAATGCTTATTTCCTTGACTTTAGGATTGGTATTATCTTGTAGAGAATTACAATAATTATTCATTTATTGATATATTTAATTACATTGTTTATTGCAAACAGTTTTTAATTTATTATTTTGAAATTGTTTTTTCTCCTTGAAATTATTGCAATATAACAAACTGGTACTGCGTGTTTGCTGATTATGCTTGAACGTAGTTGGCAAGGAAAAGTCTTCTTTTTCACTTCTGGCGGGAAAACGAATTAATTTGTTTTATTGTAAATGCATTCATTGCATTGTATAGACCCTGTACACAATACAATACACGGATCTTAGATCAATCAAAATATTTATGTTTCTTTGTCCTTCTACTTCTAATGCAAGTCTTGGTTAATTTTGTTTAGTTGTCTGTTTCAACTTTCAAGAGTCAGATTAACTGAAAAGGTGAAGGAATACGATAATGATAACAGGAAAAGTTTTGTTTTTGTTTTCATGGTTAAAGTCCCCATCCTTGTTTATTGTTTTACTTAATAATAATTTATCAGACTGAAGTTTGTGATTTGCTTATTTCTTTTTTCTAAAGGTGGGCAAAACGTGTATTTCTATATTTAAAAAAATATTTATACAAAGTTTTGTTAAATTTAGTGTAAACATTTTGACTGTTGACCATACTGTTAGGAGTTTTATGACAAAAAATCTTGAATCTATCAGGTACAGATGATAAGGGTACTTTTAAGCATCAGGTACAAAGATACAATATCTGATACACCAAGTATCATATTGCTATCTTAAATCTGATACACTAGTGAAATAGATAACCATATTATAAATCAGAAGAATTTTTAAACAATTTCTATTGAAAATAATTTTATACATTTGACCATTTATAATCTAGATCTTTCTACTTTAAATGTTTGCTTTGCAATGATGTAATATAGTAATAAAATGAAAAATAGAGATACAATGGGTACCATTAAAAATTAATCATAACTATTCAATTAAATTTTAAATTATAATATTAATTATAGTACCGGATTTAATTAATTAAAATAACAAAATTTAACTAATGTAAGTATTAGTGAGGTTAACTCGTCAACAACAACTCAACTACAGTACTACAATCATAGATCTTCTATTATATAAGGTCTAAGCTACAATGTCTTCTGTCTGTATCAGTATCAGTAACCAGCCAAACCTCTTTGTTTTGTAGTCTGCCACTGCCAGCGCCTCGGTGTTACTTGTATCTGATACTTTTAGTACGGTACCTGATACAGGTACTCGTGTCAAGTATCAGGTTCTAAAATACCGACACCTCTATTTTTTTATGACCTAGGCCTATGCCCTTGATTTTATTATCATACCTATACTGAAATTCAATTCAATTCAATTCAAATATCTTTATTCATAAGCTGCAGGAATATACAGACAGAATAGTGTCACAATGGTATTTAATACAGACCATCACTAATCTATAGTAAAACTAAACTACAACTAAGATTACATTTGGCCAATTATTTACTGTATGTTATAAACAGTTAATATGTTAAGTTGCGTAAACTTAAACCTCACCGAATTTTTACGCTTTAAATTTAGCATTACTCTAATAGCTTTTTTTTGAAGCTTTAGGATTTTGTCCATATTAGCTTTTTTAGTGGTCCCATATATACAAATTCCATAGTAAAAATGTGACTGTATTAACCCTCCCAGCGTCCAGTAGTCCACTCCTTAATGTCCAGCCTTTTTGAGCTACTTTGCAGCGTTTTGTAGAAAAATGTTGAGCACACACAAAAATAAGTAAAATCTTAAAGTATTTTATATCAATGTAAAGTAAACAAAATAAGCTATATTAGAAAAATATGTTTGTTTAACTACCTTGAGTATTGTTGATGTTATCCTTGATTGTATTGTAAAAAATCAAAATTTTCCAAGTTTTGTTCAAAGTTTACACTATGCTAGTAAGAGTTATTTCACTATATAAAAAAAACCAAGATAGCAGTTTTGTTGCAAATTTTATATATAAAAAGAAAATATATACATCATAAGGTTTATTACTACACTGAAAAAGGTACTCTATGAATTATCTGAAACACTGACAGACTGTTAACACAAAAATTGCGTTGTATAAATCAGCTGTTTTTATTTATTTATTTATTTTTTTCACCAGGGAATAGAGGAAATCCAAAGACGTGCGATATAAAGTAGAATCTCCTCTATCGATTCATAAATATTACGATGTATTATTACGAAAAATAACCGAGTTAACATTATAGTTTGTAAACGATTGCTTGATGTCGACGAATCGACAGGTATCATTCAGAGCGCCGCTATTGCGGTCGAATTTTCGACAAGTAACGCCGGGAGGGTTAAGAGAAGTATATGCTTTTCAAAGTTTCCAAACTACTTATATTGGACATTTTTCTCATTGCATACAGACCAGCTCTCATTCGCCCTAGAACCGCTTCCACATGCAAGTCCCAACCCAAGTTCTGATCAATTGTTAAACCAAGAAATTTTGAGTGGCTGGTAAAACTAAGCTTATGATCCTTTATATAAATATTTGGTTCAACATTTAGATTTGATTGTTTGGTTTTGAACAGAATTAAATTAGTTTTAACTGGGTTTAGCAACAAATTTCTACCATTAAAAAAAGTGTTCAGAACATTTAAAGTGTTATTTGAATATTTTTCTATGCTTTTTATACTTGAGTCTGAAACTATTAGATTAGTGTCATCAGCATATAAACAAAACTTACTATGATTATTGGTGGCTATATCTGGTAGGCCAGTAATGTAGCAAATGAAAAGTAGCGGGCCCAGAATAGAGCCTTGAGGTACACCATAACGAATGGGTTGAAGTTTAGAGGAATATTGTTTAACAAATTTCCCATATTTATGTGAAAGTTGATATTGCTGACGATTACTCAAATAAGAATGAAACCACCTATATTCTTTATTTTGTATTCCAAATCCATGTAATATATCTAACAGTTTATCGTGTACAACACTGTCAAATGCACATGTGAGATCCATAAAAATTGCTACTGGGCTTCTGCCCCTACCGATTTCATTAATTATGTTTTGAACAAAGTCAATCACTGCAGTAACTGTTGACTTTCCATGCTGCTGTTTATCCAAAAAGTCATTTTTATCCAAGTAGTTAAATAGCTGCTCATAAACAACTTTTTCGTAGATTTTAGAGATTGAATTTAAGAGAGACACTGGTCTGTAACTATCTGGTACTGTTACGTCTCCTTTTTTATGGATTGGGACTACTTTTGCTACTTTTAGTTGATTAGGAAATAGACCAGACACCATAGAAGAATTAATGAGATGTACAAGGGGCTGTGTAATGTATTTTTTAGCCCTTTTAAAGACAGTGATAGGAACTCAATATTGAATACCTCAATATTGAAGGTAAAATTACTGGAAACTCAACAAAAATTGCACGTCACCTCAACCGTTACTTTGCCAATATTGCTGAAGAAACTTTACGCCAGAATTCTATAGCACCTGCAACACAACAAATAGCAGAACTAACACAAAATCATTCAATAGAAAAGCAGCTACATTTTACACCTACAACAGAATATGAAGTACAAAATATAATAGAAGATATGAAATCAAAAACATCAAGTGGCCTAGATGAAATCTCCTCAAAGCTATTGAAAAGTTGCAAAGAAGAAATTATTATCCCCTTGACACACATTATAAACTGCTCATTACAGGAGGGCATCTTTCCGGAAAAATTGAAAACCTCCAAAGTATACCCTAAGTACAAAAGCGGCTCAACCACAGAAGCAAGTAGTTATCGTCCCATATCTCTAACATCAACTTTTTCCAAAGTAATTGAAAAGGTTATACTGCAGAGACTTATAGAACATCTAAACTACAACAAGCTCTTAACAGATAACCAGCATGGATTCTTGAAAGGAAGGTCTACCATAACAGCAATCACACAGCTTGTTGAACATATTATTGATCAAATAGAAAGAGGCAACTCAGTTATCAGCCTGTTCCTTGACTTAAGTCGTGCTTTTGACTGCCTTGACCACCACCTACTTATCAAGAAATTACAATCCCTCGGAATAAAGGGGATACCAGGCAAATGGTTCAAAAGCTACCTTAGCGGGAGAAAACAGCTAGTGGAACTGAAATGCAATCAGAATGGAACGATGAGCAAGGTACAGTCAACACCAATTCTGATGAAGCGAGGAGTGCCCCAAGGCTCGGTTCTGGGACCAGTCCTTTTCCTGTTATTGACAAATGACCTCCCCCAATATATGGATAGCCTCTGCCAAACTGTAATGTATGCGGACGATACCGTACTTACGCTGGCTAACAAAAACAAAGAACATCTTAAAAAAGAAACACTCAAGACTTTCAACTTAGCCAAGCAGTATAGCAGTAAAAACGACCTAGTCTTAAATGATAATAAAACTGTTCAAATGAAATACAGTATAAGAGGAAATGAACAAGATGGTCTACCTAGCATTAAAACAGAAGAAAGTACAAAATACCTGGGTATTACACTTGACATGAACCTGAAATGGAATGCTCACATCGAAGCACTGTGTAAAAAGCTTGCATCAGGCATCTATGTCATGAGAAGAATAATGAAAATATGTGGACCAACTGCAGCAAGAACAGCATACTTTTCATTGTTCGAGGCCCATCTAAGATATGGCATTTCAGTCTGGGGTGGAACAACAAATGCAAACATGGAGAGAGTATTTCTGCAACAAAAAAAGGCAGTGAGGATCCTAGGTGGCCTGGAAAACCAAGACAGCTGTCGGCAAGCCTTCAAAGACCTCAAAATACTCACAGTACCGGCACTGTATATTAGTGAGGTAATTCTGCTGGTGATGTCATCAGACAAACCAAAACTTGGAGACTACCACCAGTACAACACCAGAAACGCTTCTGACTTCTCACTCCCCATACACCATCTCAGTCTTGCCGAGAAAAAGCCAACCTACAAAGGAGCACTCTTCTTTAACAAGCTGAGTGATCACATTAAACAGTTCACTGGGAAGCGCTTCAAGAAACAACTCCTGAAATGGCTTGAAGAACACCCACTCTACTCGGAAAAGGAGTTCCTGGAACGAAGAAATGAAATAGACATCCCTTAGCAATATAACGACTCATTATTCTTATTTTTTGACTTAAGCTGCCATTACCTTATGCACTTATACCTATTAAATCTAAATTATTGACGCCAACACCATTCTCTATGACTGTGTGAATAAAGAACTTTTGTCTTTGTCTTTGTTGTCTTTTGTCTTCATCGATCCCCATAGAAAATTTATCTTGAAAAGAGGATATTACTCTATCAATTTTCTTTGCATCCACCTGCTCAAAGTGAAACTTTTTATTAATAATATTACTAACAGAAGGTTTGTAAACAACATTTTGCTTTGATTTTTGTTGTAAAATATTTGATATGTTTAGTTTTTCAACTGTGGTTGTAAAAAAATTTTTAAAAATGCTGCAAACCTTCATAGGATCCCCAATCAACCTTCCATTACTAACCAAAGAAATGCCCCTTATTTTATCACTCCCATTTGTTTCAGAATTAATTATATTCCATGTACTCTTCATTACGTTACTAGAGTTTTTTATTTTACTATCAAAACATTCTTTTTTAGTTTTATTAATTTTATTTTTCAAAATTTTCATTTTATTTTTAACAATTTCTGCACATTTTAAGTTGCCTGATCTTGTCAAACATTGCAGAAAAACCAGTTCATTTTTATCTTTCTTAATTTCATCTGTAATCCACTTCTTTTGCCTAGACTTCAATGTTATTTTTACTTTTGGAAAACTTACATTATAGTAATACATAAAAATTTTATTAAAAACATATTTGTTCTCTACTGGAGCATAATAGACATCAGACCATACTCCCTAGACAGGTATTTAAAAAAAGTTTCAAAATTACTCTTATCAAATTTCCTTACTTCTTTTATGGCAGTTTTATCATTAAATATTTTCCCCTGGTGCATGGGAATATGCATTATCTGTCCATCATGGTCAGATATTGCTGTTATTACTCCTTCTACTTTTATTTTATATTATTTTTATTTAAATTTGTTGTTAAAATAAAATCATGAATACATATAAGTAGGTACCGGTATACATTTATTTATTCTTTGGAAGGTTAAAACCATTTACACCACATAAATAACTAATTCAAGATGAACCAATTAATTATATATTAAATAGTACTCGGAGTTTGCCTAATAACTAAAAATATTCAGTGTTTTACAAAGCTATATTTATATAAGATTATTACAAAACAAAATGTACGAAGAATTTAACACTAATGTGAGACAGTATGAACAAAACATTAACAAAAGTGAATTTTTGACAAAACAGTATTCAATCAAACAATTATTTGTAAATAATACTAACATAATAAAATTTATACAAGTGCCTCTTGGTGGTCTAATGATTAGCACTTCTACTTCATTTGCAGAGGGTCATGGGCTCAAATTATGGGAGATCCACCTAACATTTGCTTGATATGTTTGAACTTTAACACGTTCGCTGCTAATAAAAAATAATATACCTTTGGGCTGTGCTAAAAAATTTATTTTACTGAGCATAGGTCCAGGTATGATAAGAATATAAATTATCTTTACTTATTTAACAAAAATAATAACGCCCATAGGCGTTGTTAGCATACAGCATATAAATTTTGTGTAGTTTGCCAGCCAAAGGCACAATGCCTATGGGCGTCAGCTACATCTAGCGTGGCGATTCAACAACGCCCATCAGCGTTATCGTCACTGGACATGTTAACAATGTTAGTATTGAGAGTAATAAGCACCTCTGGCGTAAACAGAATAAGAAAAAACATAACCATAATAATTCAAGAAGAGTAAAAATAATCTACAAAAAAATAATTTATATTTATAACCTAAGAAAGTATAGGCAGCAGCAACTATTAGAAACTCATTTCCACTATCAATAATATTCATGTAAATACTTATTATAATAATAACAACCATAAATAAACAATAATATTAACATATTTAAATAATTAATTAACTTATTATATATACATAAATAAATCACTGAAACCTAACTAAATACATCCTCCTTAACTTGCTTCCAAAACATCTCTTCTGATATGGTAAAAACTCAACAACTGGTAGTCTCACCACCCACCCTCAGAAGTATAGACACTCCACTGTGTAGGCGAAGGACATTGGCTGGTATCTACGTTGGAAAGTAGTCATAGAGCGAGTTCCTCGAGGGATCACAAAATCAATGTTACCAAGCAGCTGAGGACAATCCAAGAGACCACCAGCTTATACAGTAGGGGTAGGTCCACAAGGTTCTGTCTCAAATGAAGAGGCTGAATACAAAATGCACTTCCATGTCTTAACTGGAGTCTCTATAAGTAAAAGTGGTTTGTTTTAAAGTGGTTGAAAATTAGTTAAGTGCAGAAAAAGTGTTCTTACAGCAATATTTTTCAAAAATTTGTTATTTATTTTGTATTTATGAGTATTTTTATGGGGATAATGGATACATAATTGTTTTGCAGACAATTTTGAAGCATAAAAAATTACTTTTTTATCTAACTTAGCTTAATTGAACCCTCCCAAGTTAAGGTATAGGGGATTAGGTTATAGAAAATATATTTTTACAAAGACACTAGAGTTTTTATAGCAGTATATAGGAATATACTGCTATAAAAACCTATAGTATATATAGGTTTATAGTATAGCTATAGTATAGCTATGGGTAGTAGCTATAGAACCATATTTTACTTAGTTGTCTTAAAGTTGCATCTTTTCTCGTTTGATTTTCAAACGGGTTAAGTTTAAGGTAGCCTATGGAACATTCACAGGTGAGTCGGTGCAAGACATCATAACTCAGTCACTACTCAAATATGAACAGAACGCGTAAACAGTGAACACGTGTGTGGTAAGCAAGCCTCACACATACGGAAGCTAGACGAGTGTGTTAAGACCTGTAGTGTTTCAATTCAAATGTATTTCTTTGCTCCACGAAGTTGTAAGGATTTCCCTAGTAATTCCTTGTCAACGTTAAGTAAAAGATTTTAAGTTGTTGACCATTTTAATCACTTGGTCGACAAGCTTTTTCTTTACTCGTTAGAAAATACTACAATCTTTTACTTGGGTTTTATTCACTTCAGCCATTGACTTACAATGACATTTTACACATATTTCTAAAACATAAAAAAGACTACGTAGAACTCATCTTGGAGATAGTTTGTGGTGGTATAAGTAACACTGAAAAAATGTTTCCGAAGGCCGCAGGTGGAGTGTAGCACTTGAAATGTTGACGCGACCAATTTTCCTTACGAAATTGAATATATATATATATATATATATAATAATTATTGTTGTTGTTTTTCATATTTATGTTTTAATGTCTTTGTTGTTTTCTTATTATTGTCTTTTGCAGTTTGTAATTATTGTAAATGGCTATATACGTTGGAGATAAATAAATAAAGGGCCTATAAAAGAGATATTTACATTAAGTTTGGTGGAAGCGTAGTATACAGGATTTCACTGATATGAGATTCAGAGATATAACAGACTAATTGATTGTTATAGCCCAATATGTCCATATAATAAACAAATAAATTACCTTTTTTATGATAAATTTCTTAATATTATTTTGATATTAGCCTACTCTATTGAAAATAGAAGGATATCTTATTTTTACTCTCTTAATTCAAATTTTTTGTTTCAGGTAGAAGAAATTAGCTACAACCATGTTGCAAAAATTAATAGAAGAACTTGAAGTAATTCTTAATGAAACTAACAAAGTTAAACAAAGTTTAAATATGAAATGTGAGAAAATTTGGTATTTACATAGTCCTTCAGGAATTAAAGGCAGAGGGAGTTTCACAATAAAAAACTTATCAAATAGTTCTAAAATGAACGTATCTAGTAGTTCTGAAAGTAAACCATCCAGCTCTGCGATCCACGACAATAAAGTGCCATTTTCATTAGAAGATGTGATTGGTAACGTATCTGATCTAATAGCCTATGGAAAACATATTCGAGAAACAGTTAATGTAGAAAACATAAATAAAGGTAAAAAATGTAATTCAAGCATATTATATAAGCCAATTGATCAATGTAAATCAAATAAAGACACAATAAAGTCAAGAGGCCAACAACAGATGCAGAAGCTGGATAGTAGAAGCAACTTAGGTGTTAAACATAAGATCTGGAACAAGTCACTAAATAGTCAGGAAATACCACACTCGGATGCAGTATCAGCTTGTTTAGAAAAACATAAAAAAAAGGACACTAACACAAATGAAAGAAATGAGCAGAAGTTAATTGCAGGATGTAAATCTGCCAATAAGTCTAGTCTTCCAGACATATATCACCATTCTTGTTCAGTAAATTTAACTGAATCTGCAGAATCGTTTAAAGTTCCTTCCGATCTACTCTACTTACTCAAGTTGTATCGCCACTATGAAAATGATAAACTAAAAAAAAACCAAGATGCCGATAATTTTTCTGAAAAGTTCTACAATCAAGTTAGTTGGTCAAAACTATTATTTAAGAGTAACGGTGTCCTATCAATAGTTAGTCTGTTTTACTCAATAAATTAAAATTTGATAAATTCTATAAAACATTTACACGTTTTAGGAATATTCATGATCATTACATGTACAGTATACCAAACTGGAAAATACTGATAACCATGATCATGTACTTGTTATTAGGGTTCTTATGATGTTAATTGATCTAAAATAGTTACCTCAAATTTTTATCAAAAAGCTGCGATATTCAAAAAGAGGGACGTGTAGAAGGAAATACAATTTTTTTCATGATACTTTCCCCTTCTACTTAATTAATGGTCTTAAATAATCATGGTTTAAGGTGCTTGCAAAATTTGAATCTGTCAGTGACTAGCTAAAAAATGGAAATTTTTAGTTCAGTTTATTTTTCAATTTAGTTTTTTGATCCACCCACTGATAAACACACATACAGTGGTAATGACCAACACGCACATCTATACACGCAAAGAGGTTTTGGATTTCCACCCACCCATACATATGCTGTGGTAATGGGCATCCTATAGAATATTTAATAAATAAGTTGCATTACACTCAAATATTAATAATTTGATAAATTTGAACTTATATTGATTGTATCTGCTTTTCGTAATACAAGTTAAGTATGGAATTAAATTATTAGGCGTATTATTTTATACTATGGAATAAATCATTATTTTCAATATACTTCATTATAGACCTGTAGAGCATGATGAATTATTTTGTTTAGTTGCACATTGCCTCTGATGTCCCTTTCCTTCTAATTATTGATATCTGTGCGTGTTTTTTTTTTACAGATAAAGTCAAAATTGGAGAATAATATAAAAAACAATTGTAAACAAGAAGAGCGATATATAAAGTATTTGGATGTTGCTGAGAGAGTTTACAAATCTCTGAAAGCTGAAAACATTTTTGGTAAATACACTTATAATTACAATATTAAATGCTGTTTATTGAGAGTGAGGCTCCACCTAGACTGTTGCTGTCGCAAGGGTGCCGGCCAATAAAAAGAGGGTGTCCACGTGGACCCTTGACAACAAGACTGATTTATTGGCATCCCCAATTGGTAGTCTAGCTCAGGCAGAAAGGACAGTTCATCAATACATACCAAATAACTTGACCATGATATACTAACCTCAATAGGAAAAGTAGGAGTTTTTTTACTTATGGAATGATAGATTCAGTGATAGCAGTTACCTTCCGTACAATTTTGTTTAGTAAAATGAGGAGGCTAATCTCCTATTTAACCCCACCTTTTGTATTTATGTGAATGCCTGTGAATCGGCCTAGCGCCTAAGTCACAACAGCAGTGGATGGAGCTTCACTCTCAACTTTTGCTGAATAGAATATAGTATTATTTTTGTAAACACGACCAATACAAAATCATAAAATGAAGTCCGTTTTGATTTATTTGAATATTTCATACTATCTATTATGTTGAGTTGTAGGGACTAATTATTATTATTTAATGTATATATTATACTTATATATTTTAGATGTACTAATTTTGTTAAATATGAATTATTATCTAAATGGTAATTCATTAAAATATTCTTGTACAGAGAGATTGAGTTAGTAGTTGTCAATGAGATAGGATTGTCTTTGTCATTATGATTATCTCAAAAGATTATTATATTTGTATTTAGTCTACACAGAGAAGAAAGAAACAGAGATTGCATCCAATAGTGTAAGGAATCTGGACTTAGTGATAGAAAATTTGGTGTTCAGTAGTTAGTTGAAATGAAAATTGTCTTTATTGTATATATGTACAAGTGGTGAGGTTAGGACTACATAGTCCTCTCTTACACCTAACCATTATTAAAATTACATATTATTATAAATTTAAACATGATTAATTTATAATATTTATTAGTTCTCTTTGTTGATGGCATGGCCAGCACTCTTGTCAGTTCCTCCCCTTATTCCCCTCCAAGTCCTCAAAGGCAGATAAACACAGTAATTATCATTACTGATTTAAAATGATGTATGTTAGAAGTAATCTATTTCTAATTGCCTCGGAGGTATCCATAGGGTTGCAGCCATAAGAAAGTGATCTGTGTTTCTTTTTTCTCTATGATCTTTGACATATCTTCCTGATTGCGTTTCTGTTTTCTTCTGATATTTGTATTTGAGTAAACATATTTTCCTTGGTAAGTTGAGTACTCCATTGTGATCTTTTTCTTTCAACAAGTTTGCACTCTCTTCCTTTGTGATCTCAAACATCATCCCCGGTTTGTTAAAAAATTGTTTTTTCTTTATTATCTTTATCCTTGAGTTGACATAACATTAGTTGTTGTGTGGATATGCAGTAATGATTTAACTTTATCGTTTTAAGCTTGTCTTGTAAGTGTTGATTAAATAAACTAACAATCATGTACCACCAGTGACATTACACTTACTGCTACATGCCACATGGTTGTGACCGACTGTCTACTCTAGTATCCATGACAACCTTGTGTTGGTATGGTGCAAAAGTGCATCAGTCCAGTGGTGAGGGAAGAGAAGTTCTCTATCTCACTTCCACCTCTTGTAACGCTAATGCTGCCAGTAAGTTGCAATCTATGCAGCCAAGCTATACTTACAACATAACATATTAGTGTTAGAAAGGATATTAGTTTCTTTATTTTTCATATCAGATACACTTGTATCTCCATGAAATGTTTCATTCAAGATGAAAAGTAATAAATTATGTAATGTTTTTGCTTTCCGTCGAACAAACTTATTGAAGAAAATATTTCACAATGTGTTTTTATTTCATTTCTTACTTTCTTTATATTGAATTTAAATGCATGAGATGTTATATATAATCCAAAAACAATGTATTCACTCATCCCTAAATCCCCAGAACCACTGAATAAATTTTGATGACAGTTGGAGGGAAGTTAGCTTTTTTATCATTAAGAAAGGATTTCTCAACATTTCATTCCTTCTTCCATTTCATAGCTTCTCCAACAATCTATCTCATAACATCCACTCAACACTAGCAAGGACAGTCCCATATTAGAATATTGTTCACTATTGTGGTCGCCATATCAGATAGGCCATATAGACTCCATTGAGAGCATCCAGAGGAAGTTTCTTCGAGTTCTAGGAATGAAACTTGGCTTTCATTATGCAGAGGTTCCTTTGGGTGACATCAGCCGTCAGTTTGGTCTGCAATCTCTGAGCATCAGGTGGAAGATCAATGATTTACTTCTTCTCAGAAAGATTATTACATCGTCAGTGGATTCACCTGATCTACTTGGGAGAATAGACTTTTGCTGCTCAAGATTGGCCAGAACAAATCAAATGTTTGAGAGGAAATATTGTCAGACTCTGTATTCTTACCACAGCTCATTGCCACGTCTTCACCGCCTGGGAAATAGCTTACCTGATCACATTGATTTCTTTGCCATGTCGGAAGTAACTTTTAAAAAGGAACTCTCCAAGTTTTTTTGAATGTAGATTGTTTATTCTGGAATATGTAGAATGTAGACATGTATTGAACTTGCCTGTTGTTTGGAACTTTGTTTTGTATATATATTATATATATTAATAATATAATAGTAAGGCTTCTTGATACTTGTAATGATTTAGCACAATTTGCACGTTTTATATACTTATTTATTTGAATCAATCGCATGGTCTGTTAATTAATTAATCTGTATTTTGTCTATATGGATGTGTTTTATGTATTAATGGTAATCAGGACTGGGGTAGTAAAATATTATGTAGTACTGTATTGTTACTTAGTATGAATATTTATATAAAGTTTTCGTGTATGTTGTAGTTTTAGTGCCTGTTGTAGTTCTAGTGCTTGTTGTAGTTTTAGTGCTTGCAGTTATTAATATTAGCACCCCTTGGAACTCTGGGTTTTCTGTATTATTTATTAGAACTATACATTGAATTAAATGTCTGTATTGTCAGCCATCTGAATCCAATCTGTAAATTTATAATGAAATGTAAAATAGTGTTAACCGTATACAATGAATAAATAAATAAATAAATAAATTGTAAAATTTTAGGAATGGAAGAAAACTGGCTAAACATTTTTTCCGTGAGCATTTTCGGAACCAGGCATGAGCATAACTTTCGGTATGTCAAACGTTCTGTCACAATTTTATAAATCTCACTTCTTGACACTTGAGGAAACTCACTAGATAAGATGCAACTGTAATTGTCTTTTCTCCCCGAAATTTTCATTAACTTTTTGCACCAAGTCATCAGTAATGAGAAAAGGTTGTCACTTTGTTCCTCATCATGCACATTTGCACGGCCATCTTTAAAAGCTCTCATCCATTTCTGTGCCGTCCTATCACTCATTCTGTTTCTATAAACTTCACAGATCTCACGATGAATGTCAGCTGCTTTTAGCATTAAGGAAACTTATCACAGTGTGTACTTAACAGTCGGGGGGCAATTTCAACAGTGGGAGGCATTTTAAACACTCATAAGCAACATTAAATACTGTCAAATGAATCTGTAGCAGCAACTATGGGTTGCTAACAGATAGAGGTAAACAGTGTGCATGCACCGACTGCAACGCTACAACGGCAGGATTCAAAAACTGTACTTACTTTAAAAACATGCCTCGTATATTTTGATGTGCAAACATGAATATTTGTTGTATTACTGCTAGGTTAAATACATTTTCAATGAACTGGATGTAGGACATAAATAGTATGAATTATCATATTTAGTTTCTAAATTTTAATTATACAACATATTTACAGGTAGGCTCCAGAATAGTCGAGTGCAGTACAAATCTAAAGAACAGCTGTATTTATTAGAATCACGATATCAAAATCTCATGGAAAAACAACTACAAGAAAGACTATTGAGTGTTATAAATAGTACAATTTAGTTACTTTTATAATTGTATGAATAAAATGTGTTACTTAAATTTAAGTTAACACCTAATCATTCCTTATATAACTAATAATGGTTTGTTTGTATAAATCATTATTGTTTCAAGAACTAATCTAAAATTTGGGTTTAGTTACTAAAAGTTATAGTAATTAAACCCAAATTTGGCAGCCGAACCTTGATCAAGTAAGTGTAATGACAGTCATACTATCATGGTATGGCAAATCTTTAGAAATTATCTGTATCAAGCTGCTAAAATGATTTGATTGGTCAAAACTGAATACAGGTGTAACTAAGAAAATTTCTAGTTTAATTTGGCATGTGACAGTTAAAAATGTAGTGTCCAAAATAATTGTGAAATAAGTCATCAAGAGTTATTTTTCTACTGAGGTGTTACTCATTGAAGTAGAGCATTGCAATATACAATAACCACCGGATATCTTGAGCTGTGCCTTACGTCACGGTCAGTGCAGGGGAGGGGAGGGGGATCTCTAAAGCGTTTAGCGTACTACTAGCATAGCTGTAAACATCAAGTCACCACACCCACAAGTTACCTTTTTAATAACACAACTCCCATCCGATTAATCACAGATATTTTTCATTTATAATCATGTTACTTGGTTTTATGATGTGCTATCATGTTAAAATTACAGGCCTTTAACTATATTACTATTATCCTTGTCTAATATTTAACGAGAAAAATAAAATCATATAGAGTACCAAATAATTAAACACTATTGAATTTACAGAATGTAGGTTATGTTAGTAAATAAGTACTGTTCAATTTTTTATTGTAAGCAGTCCGTAATTTAATTGTATATTAGGAAGTACATACTTGTAAATAACTTTGTGAACAATATTAAATTTAATGTCTTTAAAGATAGACAGCTGTTCTAATTAAATTAATATTTAAATTATAACATCTTTGGCTAAGTTATTAAATGCATAACAACTAATAATATAAACAAAACTATTACACTTAATATTTGCAATAACAAACGCTTTCAATTCAAAAAGTAGGCAGCGATACTCCAATTAGCTGATCAGCAGCGGTGGACAACGTCTGCATGTCAGGCTAGTACAAAGCCACGCATACGTATGCCGTACCCCTCCCCCTCGCTAACCACCAAGCATTTGAAAAGTAATGGTTTCGAGACAGCTCAAGATATTCCGTGGCTACTGTACCTTACATTTTGAATTTTTCTTAGAAGAATCTTTAATCCTGGTTTATTGATGGTTTTAATTAAAAAAAAAACATATTTTAGCCAATTATAACAAATTGTGTATACATACTCATATCCAGCCAATTTGGTGTCATGGACTGGATTTTTATCTTTTTCATTTTATTTATAATGTATAAAGAGAAGTATATCATGAAATAATACTATCTGTGTGCGTGTGTGTTATGGTTGGTGTGTGTGATATACAGTCACTGTGCTTGCGCCCATTATTTATACTAGGTGTGTGCGTATATGAATGTTTATGACCAGATAACTGTTTTTACTTTGTGTATCCTAAACGAGCATGTGTGCGAGTGAGGAGACGGGCGCATCTTTCTTATGCATGTGTGATCTTTCATGTAAGTGTGTATGCGATAGTGTATGAATGTGGAATAATTTGTGTAACAATGTCATGTACTTATGGGCGTGATCTAGTGTCTGTGTATGTGAACTGTGTCCAGGTTATAGGTTTTAGTTTTTTACATTACAGTACCCCTTTATTATTTTTTTCTTTAGTTTTTTGTTGTGGTTTCTAATGTAAGGAAATTTAGTTTATAAAAGTGTGCCTTTGTATTCCTTATAGCTTTAAGTAATAATTGTTTATGCAACATAAGTTTATTTATATACTTATTTTGTTTTTATTGGATTATATAAAAGTAATATTACATTTTATTTACGTCTGGCTGGTAGTGGCCCGTTCCCCTCCCACAGGCATGTGCCCATGAGGGGAACTATTTCCACTGTTGTTGTGTAATATCTGTACAATGTCATTATTATTTTGTGAAATAAAATGCTTTATCTATCTATAACTAAGAAAAGACAGTTTGACACCTTCAATTCCATAGTATTGTAATTTATCTATAAAATTTTATTGTTAACCATATCGAACGCCTTACTTAGATCTAACATAATAGAACAAATTTGTTTTTTATCTTCTAAACTAATAATAACATACTTAACTAGGTCTCCAACAGCTTTAACAGTTGAAAGGCCATGTCTAAAACCATACTGTGAAGTAAATAACAGACTGTAGCTGAAAAATGTTTATCTAATTGATCTTTTATTGAACCTTCATAAATCTTCGATAATTTTGGTACCAAGGCTTAGGCCGATAATTACTAGAGACACATGACGTCTTCTTTGTTATAAATAAGGAAAAGATTGATTTAATAGATATTTTATCTGTCTAATATTTTAAATAAGCATAAATTACTTTAGAAATGTTTTATTTGATTGTTTACATACCAGGGTTGGTAAGCACGCTGGGTTTTGTTGAACTAGCCACCACTTGAAGTGGTGGCTAGAATTCCAGCTAGAAAATTTGTAATTGTATTTTGTTAAACTTGATGGAATAAAATATTTTCCTATTCTTTCTTATGTGTACTGAATCATATTTTTCCATTATTTGAATCCCAAATGAAAACTATTCTGTCTATATATATTAACTTGACATCCTGGGAAACTTCAGGTTAAAGAAAGATTGTACGTCTATTGGGTCTGCTTGTGTTGTGGGATAAAGTCTTAGGAGTACATTTAGGGTTAATCTTATAAAATAATTACCAAAATAACATCCAGAGAAGGAAGATCAACATCATATATTTGTACAATATATGTTTATAAAATAGAACACAACTTTTTACACAGCCATGAAAGGTTCTGAAAATATATGGTCCAAGCCATAGACGTCTTTATACTGAGATACCTGTACCCATACAAGTTCATACTCTTTGCGAGGAGTCAGGCCAACAACTCTTACAGGCTCCTTAAAAGCTTGTGCATCATTCTGAAAAAAAAATACATTATGGAAGAAGTAAACGTATAATTAATTGAACTTATTACACTTTACATACTAAATCTTAAACAGTGACTAGGTATTATTTTAAAAAATCACTACAGACTCAAATCATTTAAAAAAACGTTCAACGTAAACTGGAAGAACAACTCTAAATTACTTACCAAACAACATACAACCAGAAATTAAATATCTCTCTCAACCCTAAATTTATAGCCAAAGGCAGATGTTAATTCCCATGAATGATTGGACTGAAATTAAACATTAGACTCCAGTAAAGTTTTGAAAACTGTACACGTGCCTTTAGTCACAGTTCTAGGATTAAAACAAAACATGATCATTTTCCTATGGTTTTTGACCACTGGTCATTTCATAATTTTTTTTAACTTTATTCTTCAGGATGTATGAGCCTGTGCATTATTTTTACTCAATAGCTTAAGTACCAACGGTCAGCTCAAACATTTAACCCTCAAATCCATTCGCCAAAACCATATCAAATAATAAAAATCTATATTAGAAGAGCAGAACTTAAGGTAGTAAGTAAGTCCAGTTTCTTTAGACAAGAATTGAACTTTAGAATTCGCCAAGAGAGTGCTCTGCACTGAGTAAAGACAGAGCGAGAGAGTCTTTAAGATGGGGTACATTATAAATTTGGTCAGACAGTAAGTGACCTGCATGTTATATTTAGTGCATATTGGGGTTTCACAGAAGAGGGGAATCTTTCCACCACTGAGCTGCCTTACTTCACAGGTGTGACTAACTTCTGCCTTCAAGTGTCTGTGAACTTCCACAACAGTGTTTAGTTGAGAAAAAAAAATTAACTGTACAAGTCTGTTTAGTTGCTATATATTTTTTACATTATTATTTATTGTGTAATAGTAAATAATGATAAGATTTAATCGTTCTAAGCTTGATTCGTTGGGGTTATTCAAACCAACCAATACTAGACTTTATCCTGATGTATAATCGATTGTTTGGGTAGGTGTAGAGAGAGAGAGAGAATATCTTTATTTTACAATCTTCAAGATTGAAAATGGTGTCATTAAATACAATATAATTGTAACAATCATTTTAGTTCAGAACTTGCTTTACACAGTAAAATTTTGCCAGTCCAGGAATTCACTTATGGTGTAGAACGGCCGTTGGAGTAACCAGAATCGAAGGTTTTTCTTTAAGGCGACCGGGTCAGCTCTCTTAATCGTTTCAGGAAGAACATTGAAGAACTTGGCTCCAGCATAAGAAGGCTTCGATTGAAAGCGACGACTGTGATGAATCAGCAGAGCGAAGTCCCTGGCATTTCTTGTTTGGTAGGTGTGTGTATCCATGTTGCGTTGTAGTTGTCTGGAGGATGCAAGGCAGATCACTTCCAGCAGATAGATGTTAGTAACTGTCAATATTCCCAATTCTTTAAAAGCACCCCTGCAGCTGGCCCTCCAGTCAAGATCAGCCAGCATTCTGACAGCCTTTTTTTGAGTGATTAAAACACGCTCCAGGTAGCCATTTGTTGTAGCAGCCCACAAGACAATACCATATCTGAGATGGCACTCGAACAGGGAGCTGTAAGCTGTTCTAACCGCATCCTCTGTGCTAACGTGCTTGACTCTTCTAATTGCAAAGAGGGACTACTCATTCTAGCACACAGTTTATTAACATGATCCATCCACGATATTTTATAGTCAACCACAATACCCAGGTGCTCTACTGCATGTACAGTGTCAAGATTGGGGAATCCAGACAATTCATCTTTCATGCTGCCAAGGGTCATTTCTTTCGTCTTTGATTCATTAAAAACAAGGTCGTTCGCTGCACAATATTCAATGGCAACATTTAATGTGATGTATGACTGTACTTCAAGTGCCTCTCTATTCTTCCCAGAAACCAACATAACCGTGTCATCAGCATACATTATGGTGTTACTATAGGGTTCCATGTATGCTGGGAAGTCAGATGTAAAAAGGACAAACAAAACAGGCCCAAGGACATACCCCTGACACCTCTGTTTACCGGCAGTCTGTCAGATCTGTGCAAAACTCCTTTCTTGCTCTGTTTAAGCTCAACCAGTTGGTCTCGATCACTCAAATAGCTTGCAAACCATGACAGAGCAGTCTCCCTAAAGCCCAAGTACTCAAGTTTAGTCAGGACCATTGCGTGATCTAAGCAATCGGAGGCCTTACTCAGGTCCAAAAAGAATCCCACAACGCTTTCACCCTCTTCAATCCTATCTATCATGTATTCTACAAGATCTACAAGAGCCGTTGAAGTAGACTTTTCGGGTGAACCCATGTTGCCCTGATAGAATTACATTATTTGACTCCAGATGGACCGATATTCTTGACAATATTATCTTCTCAATCAACTTGGAGAATGTAGTGTACTACTATGAAGATAAGCAAAATTATACTAATGATTTACTGTACAGTGTTCATAACCTAACATGTAGATACCTCTGTACTCTTGCCTTTGTATATGTGTAACGGAAAAGATTTCAATTTTACATTGTAATTATTTGTGTTTTGGTATGACTTTTGTTTAAAAATCTTGAATATTGTGTTATGCTTTAGATTGCATTTGAGAATTTTGAATTTCAAATTTGAATTTCACATTTTGAATTTCCCTTCATGATTTTTTTCTGATGTGGTTTCACACAAGGAATAACAACAGACTAAGGGACACCCCTGCATGCTTCACGTCCCAACCCTTTCAATCGCTTAGCTCATTACACCTCGACCTGTAACTTTTGACTACAAATAATAAATAGTAGGTACTTTGAATGTTATATTTGTTGTAAATAGAATATTTGCAGGGATTATTAATATTGTAATGATTATTTATGAAATGGAATGAATGATGACAGGATTTTTATTGATAGTTAAAAAATAAAAATGATACAGAGAGTTAGAGCTTTAGAGCCTTTTATTATTTAAGTACTTTTATTAAAGTAAGATATTGGAAGAAAATAATAGTACCGTATTAAATAATTTGTTTAAAAAAATATATCTTAAGGGGAACAATGGATTAGATAATCGCATTTTTAAGTTTTTTTTTAACATCTTGCATACATATCAAACAATGGTAAGATAATGCTAATGTTCAATTACTAAAGAAGATACTCACAAAATCTTTTTTAGAGATTACTGTATACTCTGCTCCAATGTTCATATCTAACTGAGACTTTAAGGAACTGTCAACCTCTATCCCAGCATGAGTATTAATTGGCCTTTGTTGATTTGTCTTTAGATCTATGAGAAGCAGAAGGTAGAATCTAGAAAAAGTAACTATTAAAGTACCTAAGTACATAGTTTATTATCATTAAGTGTTTATTTTTATAGTTATTATGTATATATTAGTAACTAATGTATTGTATATATTAGTAATAATCATATTGGGTTAGATTAGAGAGCATTAGGCCAGGAATTAGTATATATGGAGAGATAAGGCATTAGCAAACTTTACTAAGAAAACAATAATTACACCAAATGTTCAGTGCCACTAGCACTTTCTTTGGTGGAGTATCAGAATCATCTTTGAGAGTAAAAACAGTGACAAAATAATTACTATTTAATACAACAGTGTCATTGTCAGTGCTTTTGTGGAGTATTTTATTTTGAGACAGGTCTCCCATGGAGTATAGTGGTCTGTTGAACAGCCTTGTGTGCAATGCAGTCCTCAGTTCCTTGCACCTCTTGAGTTGTATCTTCCATCCTATGTACGTCAGGTGATGGCAGTGGCGTAGCCAGGAAGTACCTATGGGAAGGGTCTAAGTCTATGTAACTGGGTAGGGGGGTAACTTTTTCCCACCCAGAAGTGCGTTTTCAAGCACAAAATTTGAACTAATTTAGAAATGGTGTGCTAGAACAAAGATTTTTAAGTCATAATTTCCTTGACATCTTAAATTAATTTGAATTCTTCCTTTTTGTTTGCTATATATAGGACTACAAATTACATATTTTTAATATTTACTTAAATTAATTTATTTTTCGTTACATTTACAAGATATTTGAATCTAATCTTATATTGAAATTATTTTAGGTATGAGAATTTTATTTTCAGGATGTAAGTTAGTGAATTCAATTTTTATTTGTATAATTTTAAGCCTTGTTAACAAAATCAACATTAAGGCCAGATTGATTTTTCAACAAAGGCAACAAGGAAAGGACCACTCTAGACTAACTTGGGATAGTCACATAAAAAATATTGGTTCCAAAATTAGCAAAGGGATTTACCTAATTAGAAGGTTAAGGTCTTGTTTGAGCTTAAATGTCCTTAGAGTGGTATATTTTGCTCAAATTCACAGTCTTTTATCTTATGGTACCTTATTGTGGGGTCATCAGTCATCTGCAGATCAGCTGTTTAAATTACAAAAGAGAGCTATTAGATTAATTTGTAACCTTTCTTTCTGCAGTAGTTGTAAGTCTAGTTTTATTGAATTGTGTATAATGAGTCTTCCCTCCTTATTTGTATATCAATGTCTAATGTACGCCAAAGAAAATTATGTAACCTTAGAAAAACTTGGTGATACTCATGACTATTGTACTAGATTTAAGAATAACTTAAGTATTTTTAGATGTAATTATACCAAAACACAAAAAACATTTATGTATGTATCATTGAAATTATTTAATTTTCTTCCTATTGATTATAAAATGCTGCCTATTGATAAGTTTAAGTATAAAATTAAGAATTTACTTACTAAAAATTGTCTGTATAATACAGAAGAGTTTTTGAATTGGTTATTGAGTTGATAATTCCTTATTTTTAATTAGTTATAATTGTATTGACGCTTGTAATACATTTTGTGAAATGTTTCTACAATAAAATATTTATTTATACTTCGTAGGCCTACTCAAGGTAAAGGGTGTGCGGCCAGCATTGTCGTCTGCTTATCTCAGCTGGCCTTGGAATGGTGACATTTGGACCTAGATTAGTCTATATTTAGATTCTAATCCAACCAATATATTCAATTTATATAGAAAAATGACACAGCTGTTTTAAATCAATGATGTAAGTAAAATAAAAATATGTCAATAGCGTCATTATACTTTTACTTATGGTTGTTTTTTATGAACTGGGAGGGAATATCGTCAGACTTTAACGGGAGGGAATATCCTCTGACTTTAACGGGAGGAGGGGTTCTGTTCTGACCCTAAGTAACCCAAATGTGACTACGCCACTGGCTGATGGACTGGAAGGGTGTACAGCCATGCATTTCTAGTATTTTAGGAGTGGATGTTATGTTTCCTAATTTGATTCCCACCATCCGGATGCATTACTAATTCAAGGGTGTACAGTCCAATCATAATCAATATTTTAAAGATTAACTTGGGTTTAACTGTTGCTGGGGGGTGGCTGTATAGATACCACCAAGCAACATTTAGATTTAAATGCAGTTTGTATATATATATACAGTTTTCTGATGGTTGAACGTTAGGAAGGAAGTGGTGAGTGATCAATTTGATGTTGAGATTGGGAGGGCCACGGGATTTAGTTACCCATTGGTGTGCCGATTCTATTTTGCTGAGATGGGAACTATTGGTATGGAAGGATGGGGTCTGACTACTTTAGTGGTTTAACACTGATCAACATTTTGGCTATGGAGGAGGGTATGAATGGAGAAAGTTTTTTTTCAGAAGTTTTTGACTTTGTATCATGTCTATGGTCATTTATGTATTTACAGAGGGTTTCACTGATATATTGAGCAAAGCAATTTTGGCATCGGGTTCCTACCCAGCAATAGTGGAAGCCATGTCAGTCTCTCTTTACTCACCTGAAGAAAGTGCCAGTGGCACAGAAAATTTTTGTGTTTCTTTTGTGTATGTTACTACTACTCTGGTGTTACTGAACTTGTCTTCTATGGTAAGTTTGCTGATGTCCTTAGAAGTAGTATCTCTCCAATATACTAATTCCTGTCCTAGTGCCCTTAAACCTAACATAAAATTGTAAAGTCGCTTCTCCTTTTGCTCTTCTTGTTTTCCATTTGTGTTGTATCCTGCCTTCCTGTCCTCTTCCATCATGAATCTTCCTAATTGCTGGCTTAAACAATTCAAAAACCACTCCTTCCATCTAGCCATATTGTTCAGCCATATTTCCTTTCTAATTGTCTGGCCCTAGAAATTGTCCTCCTAGGCCTAACTTCTAAACCTGCCATATCTGCTATGCCTTCCTACATGCACAACAAAATTCTGGAAATATCTAATGTCACTTCCTTCACAGCCTTAAAACCATCCTTAATCTGTACAAAGAATAACATAATAAAACTGTTACTAGCCTACTTGCCTGCTATGAACTGATCATATCCACCAATCCCCATCTTCTCAATAAACTTACCAATACTACGGTATTACCACTGCCAACAACCTGCTAACCAAACTCAACCAAACCAAACTAAAAAAACTTTCCAAACTCTATTTACAAACCATCAAAACAGCTGGATTCCTTCAAATTAGGCCTAACCTTGAATCCACATATCCTCTTATAGGCCCAAACCCTAACCTAGCTGACCTTCTTAATATACCCACACCCATTGGCCAACTCCCTGTTCTTCCCAAAAAACTGTGTATCAACTTCTTTACCAACCATACTAACCCTTCCCCCACAAGTGTCAAACCTACGGAAACAGTTGATCCTTCCAACCATTCCGCGTATAACCTCTCAAACCATACCCTCTCCGAACATGAACTGAGCATTTTGTCCAAAGTCTTACTTTCACTCCTACTTCTCACCTACAGGTTCTCCTTAGTTTCTGATGTTATTTCCTTTGGCTGCAACCTGAAGATGTTTTTTGAGAACAACACCTTCAACCCTAATCCTACGAATCTGCCTGAAACCTGCCTAGCGCTTCAAACCTCCTTCCAGCTTTGACCCACCACCACTACCTCCTGACCATCCTATTTAACTTTACCTTAACTTCATTCTCCAAAAAGTATCAGATTTTCAGTTCTTCTCCCAACTCCCTAAAGATCAGAACCTTACCATAACTGAACACGGAGCCATAAAGTCCCTAAAATCCAATGACAACATAATGATCCTTCCTGCCGATAAAGGTTCCACCACTGTTATTCTTAACAAATCTGATTATATCAATGAAATTAACCTCCAGTTGTCCGATTCCTCCACCTTCAAAAAACTTGACTTCGACCCGACCGAAAAACACAACCAAGAACTGAAAAATCTCCTCCTTCATCATGCTAAACACCAAAACCTAACCACTGCCAGCCAAATCCTGCTTATCAATGAACAGCCTATTCCACCCCAGTTTTATATCTTACCCAAAACCCACAAAGGCACCATCCTTCCCCCTGGTAGGCCTATTGTGGCCAGCTATAATTCTGTTACCGAAAGTATCTCTGCCTTTGTTGATGACAAACTCCAACCTCTAGTACGACAACTTCCTTCCCACGTCCAGAATACCAATCATTTCCTTAGTCTCCTTTCCAATCTTCCCCAACCTCTACCCCTTAACACCAAACTGGTTACCATTGATGCTACTTCACTGTACACCAATATACCCCACGCTCATGGCTTAGCTAATATTCAAGAATCAAGAATTATTTATTCCATTGACAAACATAAGTTCGAATAGGACATGTCAAATCTACAATTACAAATCTAATCTAAAACAAGGCAGTTGCACTCTGTCAAAATTTGCTTATCAATCATCATTACATATTAAAACTACAATAAATCACTATATTATATTAAAATTTAACAATAAATAATTACATAATAAAATTCAACAATAAAATTACCATACATTAAGATTCAACAATAAATTACTATATATTAAAATTTTACAATAAATTACTCTTCAACATACACATATTTAAATTAATCTATACTTAAAACAGAAAACAGAAAAGACTATTACATTTACATATTGCAAAAAGTTATGTTCAAGTCAGACTCTAGAAACTCGGAAATAGAATAGAATGGATTATTGAGAAGCCAGTTATAAATGACAGTTTTAAATTTATTACGTGGTATTGTCCAAGCAATCTCGGGGAGCTTATTAAAAAATGTAACACAATTAATTTTATAGGACTTGCCTGTAAGGGTAAGCCTATGATGAGGAATATCCAGATTGATTCTATTTCTAGTCTTATGATTGTGTATGTTTTGTCTCTTTTGAAATAAATTTAAATTATCTTTGGCATACATTAAGACTTGAAAAATATATAGGTTAATAATTGTGCAGATTTTAAGGTAAACAAAAAGCGGTTTGCAGTGCTCCAGGGCCCCTGCCCCTGCCATATTGCGAACAATTTTCTTTTGTATTAGTAATATCTCATGCACACAATGAGAATGTCCCCACAGTATCAACCCATAGGTGATATGCGATTGAAACAAGCCAAAGTATGCAATTCTTAAGTATTCTAAATTTACAAGTGGCTTTAGCTTCCAAAATAAAAATACTGTTCTGGATATTTTTTTACAGATATTGTTGATTTGGTCTTTCCAACACAATTTACTATCAATGTTTATGCCCAACAGTTTTACTGAATTGTATGGAATTTCATTTTTGAGACTAAGTATCAAATTCTGAGTTTTATCTTTATTACAATGTAGTTTATTACTTTGAAACCAATTCAGTACATCCCTTGTTGAGCCCTCAATTACATCATTTAAATAATTTAGGTTTTTATGACTTTTCATAATGGTGGTGTCGTCCGCATATACTATTGTATTTACACTAGTATTGTTATATGGCAAATCATTTATGGCTACTATGAACAGAAAAGGCCCTAGGACAGAGCCCTGGGGCACCCCAGTTGAGACACTTGCAACCGCAGAATTCCTGCTGTTGAGTGCATTGCATATTGAGTTCTATTGCTGAGATATGATTTTATCAAGTTAAGTGAATGGGTGTCAATTCCATAATATTTAAGTTTATAAAGTAAAATATCAAAAGGTACACAATCAAAAGCTTTAGTGAGATCAAAAAGGGTGAGAGCAACAGTTTCCTTATTTTCAAACGCCTCTAGACTATTCCCAACAATTTGCTGTACTGCAGTTACGGTAGACATACCTTTCCTGAATCCAAATTGAGAAACTGAAATTAAATTGTTTCTTTCAAAATATTCACTTAATTGACTATATATAATTGATTCGAATAATTTTGAAAAAATGGGAACTATTGAGACTGGACGGTAATTCTGTGGTGAGCTTTTATCTCCCTTCTTAAATATTGGTACTACTTTGGATAATTTTAGTAATTCAGGAAAGTAACTTAAGTGAAAACATGTGTTAAAAATAAAGGCCAAAGGTACATTAAATGAATAGTTTTCTTAATAATATTATTTGAAAGCCAATAACAGTCCATTGCCTTAGAATTCGACAACTGAGCAGCTGTTTTACTCACCTCCTCAGGTGTGGTCATTCTCCAACGGAAACTATTAGGCCTAATTAAGTTTGTATTATTTAAATGGTTAATAGCTGAAACAACTGACTTATCAAACTGCTGCCCCAAATCATGTACAGAATTTAGAAAGTAATTATTGACCATATCTGGTTCGAGACTTACCTGCTGTGTGTGTGTAGGTGAGCTTTCCCCCGAGATGACTTCCCACGCGGCCTTACACTTATTTGCAGAATTTTCTATATAATTTTGACAAGCCAATTTTTTTGCATTTGCCAATTGTTTTCTGCATTTCTTTTTCAAATTTTGGTAAATTTTGTATGCCTGATTGGATTGTATTGTACCTGGAACCATATTTTTGTACATTGTAAAATATGAGAGCATTAATGTTCTAGAGTCTGCAAGCTCCACAGAATACCAATTAACCTTATTGTACTTATTTCTATAACTATTATTATGATTAGATTTACATTTAACCAGAGGTGAACAAGTGTGCCATAGGTCAATTGAGTATTGAGTATTTCCTAAATACACGCCCTCCAAACACCAAACCTAGCACTTCCTAGTTCAGCTGACTCAATTCATCCTGGAAAAAAACTACTTCCAAAGTTCTGGCATCAACTACCTCCAGATCAAGGATACCGCTATGGGTACCTGCATGGCCCCTTCCTAGCGGCCCCAACCTGTTCATGGGGAAATTGGAGAAGACTTTCCTTCAAAAACAACCAGTCCAACCCCTCTGCTGGCTCCGTTTCATCGATGATATTTTCATGATCTGGACTGACTCCGAAACCAATCTTGAAACCTTTCTTCCAAGCCTACATAACTTTTCATCCCTGAATTTCACCTGGCAATCCTCTTCTGAACGTATAGTCTTCCTTGATGTTGAAATTGGATTGGAGGACAGTGTCCTTCAAACTGATATTCACATCAAACCTACCAATAAACAATACCTTCACTCTACCAGCTGTCACCCCAACAACACTAAACGCTCCCTACCCTATGGCCTAGCCACTCGTGCCAAACATATCATTTCCTCTCCCAGAAACCTAAATAAATACAATAACCAACTTGTCAGTGCATTCCAAAAGAGAGGTTACCCTACCAACCTTATTAAAAACCAATTCCGTTTAGCCCAGTCCCAAAACCAACCCCAGAACGTTTAGCTCAGTCCCAGAACCAACCAGAAGTAGTTCCCAGTGCTTACCTCTTGTCACTAATTACCACCATGGCATACAGAAACTCAACCAAATCCTGAAAGATAGCTTCAACATCTTAAAAGCTTCCCCCACACCAAAGATCTCCTTGAAAAACCTCCTACTGTGACTTTCAGACAAAACAAAAACCTCCGCCAAATCCTGGTCCATCCTAAGTTACCTGATCCCAACATCCTGACCTGTCCTAAAGACCAGCAACCATCCGGTTCTAATCCTTGTAACAAGAAATCTTGCAAAACCTGCTCTATTCATCTCCCAGCCACATCTTTTACCAGCTCCACTACCTCCCTAACCTACAAGATACCTGGAAACCACTCCTGTGATTCCACCAATTTAATTTATCAACTCCAGTGCCAGCATTGTCCTGCCCAATATATTGGCCTTATCAGTGAAACCCTTCGAAAACGCATGAATGGCCATAGACATAATTGCAAAGTCCAAAATCCTGAAAAACCTGCCCATACTCTTCTCCATACACAAAATTTTGATCAGTGTTACACCACTAAAGTAATCAGATCCCTTCCTTCCCATGCCAATAGTTCCCAACTCCGAAGGATGGAATTAGTACACCAATGGATAACAAAACCCCGTCACCCACCTAATCTGAACATAAGATAGACCACTTCCCCTCAACCTCTTCCCCATCAGCAAACTTCATATATACCTACTGAAAAAAACTGCATCAATATCTGAGTGTTGCTCTATGGATGTACAACCCCCACCACTGCCACCTACCCAGCAATAGTGGAAGCCATGTCAGTCTCTCTCTACTCACCTGGAGAAGGTGCCAAAACAGAAAATTTGGGTGATTTTGTGTTTCTTTTATGTATGTTACTACTACTCTGGTGTTGGTGAACTCGTCTTCAAAGGTAAGTTTGCTGATGTCCCATCCCTCTAATATACTAATTACAATGAAATAATGCTGTGTTCAAAAAAGTTTCATGAGAAATTTTTGGATTCCACACAAGGAGACATTTGAATTCTACCTCCCCAATATAGATTCTTAGTTGTTACTTAAGTGAATTTTACTTGATAAGGGACTGGTATTGCGGTTGATCATCTGGTGTCTCATCACGAGGTCTCCAAGAAATGGGAGTCAGTGAGGACACCTCTAGTTCTGGCATTCTTAGTATGTCCATAGAAGGTGGAGGAGTGTGGACATCAATCTCTTTGGAACCTCCGAGGTACAGAGTCTTGGCTGTGATGCTAATGGCATAAGTGGAAGCTGGTGAAAACCCGCCAGGCTGGACAAAACATAATTAAATTGTGATAGTTAATTACATAACTACACTACAACTTATTTTATCTATATAGATGACAAATAATATATTAAACTTAAAATATTATGAGGTGATGTCAATTTGTAAACTCAAACCCAATAAGATAGTAAAACAAAAGTTATAATTTTTTATTGTTTTTAAGAAAGTCATACAATTTGTATGATGATTTAAAGCTCTCTAAGGTCATATAGTATAGTAAACAAGTGAGAACTAATGACTGAAATTTCAAATACTTGAGCCAAAAACAATGTCTCAGATCATTCAAATCTACCACAGCAGGTCTCAGAACATTCAAATCTATCACAGCAGATCTGAGATCATTCAGACCTGGCACAGTAAGTCTCAGATAATTCAAATCTGCCAAAAAATGTCTCAGATCTACCAGGGCAGGTCTCACATCATTCAGATCTGCCATTGCAGGTATCAGATCAGTCAAATATATTAAATAGACTTCTGAACTGACAAAAGGCAAGAATTCTTAGTGAAAAATAAATGAGGACGAAGGTAGGTGATGTTTTTTGTTGTTGATGTGCTCAGTCTCAATCATGTCATGGGAGGGGGGAATGTTCTATACAAAAATGAGCTTTTACTTATCTTCTTTTATGTTTAGTGAATTGAGAAAAGAAAAAATCTTATGGCATGAAGTCAAATCATTACATGATTTTAAAATGATAATAGTTCAATGTTGTTGGTATTAAATATTTTGAAGTTATAACCTCTTTAATGGTTGATAAAGTATTCCGACTCCATTAAAATCTTTAAAATCTGTTTGATTATTACTAAACGATAATTTCGTGTGGCTCAAACTTTGTTATTATTAATAACAAAGTCAGTATTTGTTTTGTAATTTTTATATTAATTGTATTATTTTTAATGTTTTATTGACTATTTTAGTAGGTTAATAAGGTTTCAAATTCAAGGTTTTGTTTTCAATCATAATTATAAAGAAAATGAAGATATTTGGTATCATAGTTCACCTTAGCAGAATATACAGGTTCTTCCTCATGAACTGGTGTCTCGGTCATAGGAAATGACATGCAACATTTATCTTCGTCAAAGGTTTCCACCTCATGTATGTTGATAACAAAGCTTCTCAGGACTCCGTTAGTCTGATTGGGATGGTGCCATTGTATTTCTACAGTGGTTGGAGTGTAGCTGACTATATGCAGATCTTCTGGAGGACCAGGTACTAAAGAAAAAGATTTGTCAGTAATTTATTAACTGGAATATGTATTTCTCTCATTTCAACTGCAAACATGAACAACCTGAGTAATTTAAGTACTATGTATATATATATATATTTATAATATAAATGTATATATTTATAACTTATTTATTTGTTCTTAAGACACAGATCATCAAAAAATGTGAAAATACCAATTTCAAATGAGTGTAGATAAGCGAATATAGCCATTGTTACAAACTAAGGCTGACTATTCCTTAAAAAGTGTTATTAAATAGTCTAATGACAAATGAATAGCTGATGGTTATCATCTGATCCCTCTCAAACGTTATGAGTCAAACTAAGAACCTTTAGCTTATGAACCTGGGCTTCAACAAACTACGCTATTTACATGTTTTTAAGGATCTACTATCAAGAGCAAAGATCAGGAACTTAAATTTGAATGGTTATATCAAGATAAACCGTTTAGTGATTTTCACCAAGTTTTACAATCATTTTATAATTTCAGATTGCACTGATGAAATAAGTAACCATTTGTTACTATTTTTGATAATTCATATTTTAAGAATTAATTTAACAAAACTGTCAACTTTTTTATATATTCCAAACAATTCTTAAATTTAAAGAATTTATACTTCTAACTTACTAACCAAAAACAGTAGGTTATGAGGTGTTTTCGGTCATAAGAATGAGAGTATAATTTTCACTATTCAACAAAATATGCTAATTTTAATAAAAGAGTTCAGTTTTAATTCAACAAATCTTTTAATCACTACAATAGGCAATACATTGAAAGTATATGCTTGGCCAAGTGCAATAATAAAATTTAATACTTTAGCTGTTAACTTACTTCCCTCTTTCGTAAGAACTGAAGTCGATAGGGCGTTTCCAATTGCACCATCTGTTACAACTGCTGAAACCTGCAAGATAAGATCTTTTTGAATAAAGCTGTAAATTATGAAACCCTGATCATGTAAACACACATTTTGAATACGTCTGTATAAAGTAAACCTCTCATTAAGTTATATCTTATAAAATGACTCATTTTTAATGATTAATAAATGAGTAAAAAAAGATGTAGGTAATCTTAGTAATTTCTTTAAAATACTGAATTGGTTATAAGTGAATGCTTTATTAAATAAATATTTGTTATTATTTAAGGGAAAGGTCTAATAAAGATAGGAGAGAGAATATGGATCTTGAATGATTAAAAAGGGAGCAGAAAGTAAGCCATCTTCATGCAAAAAAGCTAACAACTAACGACAAGATAGATATGTTTCACATGATAGGTATGTGTCAAGTTATAATATGGAAACGTGTCAAGTGTGAAAATAATATGGAAAGGCTTTCGCAACAACGTTATTTTCTCCCATTAATAATTTGATAGTTTTTTTTTGTATAATTGTGTTCCGTAAAGAATTATTTTTGATCAGAATAATTTACTTGAAACCGTTCAATATCAGAGAAATAATATTGTTCAAATTAGTTATATATTTGAATAATAAATTCAAATGACCACTACTCTGAAAAGGGTAAACCTTTCGAAGTCCGGTTTGGGGCAATTGATTTCTCATTAATATAGCCTTCATTTGATACCAAACTTGACCTAGGCTTACATAGAAGATTTTCATTCAACTCCTCGCGGGCCATCCTCCTAAAAAGATGAAATGCCGCTAATGGCGTCAAAAAGTATGTTCCTTGTAACCATCATGATGTACAAGATTTTACTTTTACAAGTCAAGTCATACAAAAGTTGTGAAAGCATTTCCATATTTTTTTTCTCACCCTGTATAAGTTTATACACTAACATTGCCACTTTAAGTGTCTTAGTGTGTGTACTCACATTGAACATATACATCTTGTTACTATCAAGAGAAGATATATTGAAGCAGTATGAATCAGCCCATAGAGTGCAAGGCACGGCAGGATGTTCAAAGTACTCTTTAAGGTCAGAACCAGCAATGCTGTAGTTCCCAGAAAACTTTACCAGACGTTCAGCTGTTTTATTTGTTACAGTGCACCGAAAGTAAACTCCCGACTTTGTCTTCTTGTGCACAACCAAGTTTACAATTCCTGCAACAGAAGTAACTCCTTAATAAGATGATGCCCTAAAGTAAATTCCTTAGATTCTAATAGGATATCCTTTTCATGGAAGTAAAGCATCCAAAAAAAATTTGTTATAATCGGTTCACCATTTTCACAGTGGAAAATAACTGTGCATCAAAGGAAATTTCTAAGAATCCCTATTTTCTTTTAAAAAAGTGTTACAAGTCCCTAAAACCCTCTCAAAACAGGCTAAAGAAAATGTAATACTTTTGTTTTCATAAAAAAAGTGACCTAAAAAATTTCAAAAGACTTATTACTGGTAGACAGAAATTGAATTAAGTCTCTTTTGAAATTCTGTGAATAATGATAAATAAATGGCCTCAGACAAGGCATAGTTTTGTCTCCAGCCAATTTGAGAGTAGAGACAAATGAGATCAAAATTCTGTGTACACTTTACAGCAGACAGTAAAGAAAAACTAGAACAAAATGATGTAATACTTCTAATAATAGAATAAACAAGCCATGCTTTTAAGTAAGTACCGTTTAGAAAATCTGCTGTTCAAGCACTGCAACTGGTTCGTTCGGTGCATGCGCACTGTACCTGTTGGCAAGCCATAGCCGGTGTTACAGATCCATTCGACTGTATTTACGGCTGTTTATGAGTGTTTATAAAATACTCCGATTGAAAATGCCGCCGATTGTAAAGTGGATTGTGATAATTTTTCTTAACGCTAAAAGTGTGAAAGCAGTTGACATTGATGGTGAGATCTGTTACAGAGACAATTAGGTTTAAAAAATCACCACCATCACAATTCTAGCCCTCTATGAATGGGAAAGGACTTTCTAAACATTTGTTTTTGTGGTTCTCGCTAAACATTTATTGTTGTGATTCTCTGTCAGCATTTTGGCAACCCAGTGTAAACAAAATCTCAGTACTTTAAACGTTCTTTCACAATTTCATAAATCACACTTCTTGACACTTGAGGGCACATACTGCGTAACGATGCAGTTGTAAATTGTCTGTTTCCTCTGAATTTTTATTAACGTTTTACGCCAAGTGAAAAATGATCTACTTCGTCCCTCATCATGCACATTCACACAGCCATCTTCAAAATCTCTCACCCATTTCTGTACCATCCCATCACTCATTCAATTTTCTCCGTAAACTTCCTAGATCTCATGAGGAAATGTCAGTTGCTTTCACATATTTAGCATTCAGAAAACTTATCATGATGCCTACTTTACAGTCTGCAGTATTTTCAATCGGAGGAGTTATTTTAACACTCATAAGCAACCTTAAATACAGTCAAATTGATCCGTAACGGCGGATAAGGCTTGCCAACAGGTAGTGGAACGCCAACCACAGTTCTAAAACAGCAGGTTTCCTAAATGGTTTCCAACTTACTTTAAAACATGCTTCGTAAATTATATCAGTGGCACTTTGTGGATTTCTAAATATGTGGGAAGTTATAGAAGGTGTTTGAGTTTGGAATACCTCCCCCAAGATCTTAATTCAAGCTATTAAGATCATAGTTTTACTTAATAGCTTTAATTTATTTATGCCCTTTAACCAGTACAAAGTATTTATTCATATAAAAAGTACATCATAAACTTTCATTTAGTGTGGAACATTTATTTGCAGCACTTTTAATTCAGCAGTGGAGTATCTGTATGTCTCATTGTGATCTCTCAAGTGCACAGAAAAAACTTCCTTTAAGCCAGCCACGCCCTACCGAGCTGAGCAATGGACTATAATAATAATAATATTTTTTATTTGCCATACGAAACATACAAGATTATTGACAGTGTCATTTTACAGCCAAGTAAAGCATAGTCATAATACACTCTAACATAATCAAAGGATTTTTATATTTTACAGAATTACTTTCTTTAACATCTTTGTATGTCTTTCTATCAAATTAAGGTTAAAACAAACAAACAAACAAATAATAAAGATAATATCATAAAGTAAAAACATAACAGAATAAGAAATTTGTATTGTGCCTAGTAGGAACTATTTACATGAATAAGTTATGATTACACTTTAGAACTTTAAATTATGTGATATTAGACATAAATTTAACATTTATTGATAAAAACGTAAGATCTATTGGTTAAAGTGTGATATTAAAAGTTTTAAAAACTTAAAAATGATTTATTATAGGTGTTGTGTGAGATTCTAAAAACCTAAAATTCTATGGAATCAGTGGCAAAAAAATTCTCTCGTTTATAGAAAGGGTGTTCTAATAGCCAGCTATATAGCTTGTTTTTGAATTGCAAAATAGGATATTTTTCAATGAATATCTTTAATTTGTTGTAAATTTTTATAGATATAATGGTATGGCTATTTTGGCATTTACTCAGTCTAGAAAAATGTATGACGGCACTATCCCTAGTCCTTGTGTTATAGTTATGATTATCATAATTATATTTATAACTACTTTGATTTTTAATTGCATATAGAGCTAAGTCAAAAATATATTGTTTAATTATGGTTTGTTTTTTCTTTCTTATAAATAAGGGTTGACAATGTTCATCCCCTTCTGACTTTGTTATAGCCCTTACAGCTTTTTTTTGGAGTATTAATATTTCTCCTATTCTACTACAGTTTCCCCAGAGTATGAGACCATAATGTATTATTGACTGAAAGCATGCAAAATATGCCGTTCTGGTATAGGACTCCGAGATCTTACCTGTGAGACTTCTCAATAGATATATTACCCTATTAAGTCTTGGGTTAATTGAGTCAATGTGTTGGCTCCTTGCCAAATGGTTATCAATAAGAACCCCGAAAAACTTAACTGAATTAAGACAGTCAGGGCTCTCAGGGACATTATTTTTTAAACTAAATATAATTTTTTGGGTTTTATTTTGGTTCAGAAGAAATCCGTTAACATTGAACCATATAGTGGCGTCGTGGAGTGCGTTTTCAGTTAGATCTTCCAAAGCTTTGACATCTGTAGCGGAATTTACCAGAGTAGTGTCGTCAGCATATAATATTGTCCTGGCTTTTATAAAATCAGGGTGGTCATTCATTGATACTAAAAAAGGAGAGGCCCCAGCACCGACCCCTGAGGTACGCCGAAGTTGACTTTTGACTCTTGGGACCAAATACCATCAATTAACACTTTCTGACTTCTATTTTGTAAGTATGATCGGAAAAAATTATAAGAAGAATTTTGAACTCCATAGAAGTTTAGTTTGTTTAAAAGGTGACTATGATTGACAAAGTCAAAGGCCTTGCTCAGGTCATAGAGTGTGGAGTTGGTCATATACAATTATTTCAACAATTTTGGATATTATTGGCAATATTGATATGGGATGGTAACTTTGTGGAGTGTTTACTGGCCCTTTTTTATATATTGGTCATATTCTAGATATTTTTAGCTGGTTGGGAAATACACCTTCTTCAAGTAATTTATTTATACAGAATGCTAAAGGAACGGCAATTGTTTGGATTACCTTTTTTAGAGTGCTATTAGAAAGGTTATAAACGTCTTTACTGTTAGAGTTGTTAAGTCTCTTTGCTGCTTGTATAATATCATGTGGGGTAATGTAGTTCCAATTAAAATTAGCTTTATTTATATGTTTTCTGTTTATAAAATTGTCTGCTGTTATGGGAGTTTTAATAAGTTTATCTTGAATACTATTAACTGAGCCAATAAAAAAATTATTAAATTCATCTGGTGAGATATTGCAGTTAGAATAACGGGGGGGGGGGGGGTGGTTCTATTATTCTTATTTATCAAATTCCAGGCAGCCTTGCACTTAGTGTTACTATTCTCTATGTACTCAAAATTCCATGTTAGTTTTGCCTGCTTAAGAGCCGTTCGATATTGATATTTGAGATTTTTCGTTTGGCTAACCAAATCATCTCTAGTGTTGTGACTACTTTTTATAATTTTATTGTAAAATAACAATTTATTCTTCACTGAGGTAAGTTCATCCGTGTACCAGTGATATTTATTCTGAGTTTTTGTATTTGATTGAATACTGTTTTTTAGTTGAAAGCTATTATTTAAACTGTCCACAAAAATTTCAAAAAATATTCTAAAATTTTGACAAGCATTAACATTATTACTTAGGTACAGTTCCCAGTCATGGGAACTACTTAGGACTGAATTCTATCACGTAAAATTTGTACAGTGCTATGGAAGTTTGTGGTAGATGTAGGCACCAATATGAGCATCGAGACGAGCATTTGATAGAGCTGAGCACTGAACCATCTGTCTGTTTTGCCTGATGCATCAAAGGAAATTTTGGCTAAGCACTTAATTGGAGTTTGATCGTCTGTTGGACCTTCGTAACATCCTGCCATAACACCTCGGGTCGGTGCTTGATTCATGACTGGTTTAAAATTACATACAAAAATTTTTTATCCGTAATAATTTCTAACATTTCTTATTATGAAGCAATTGGTCTTATTTTGCTGATAATAAACAGAGAACAATAGTTTGACAAATGTAAGCATTGTTTAACTATAAATCATTTTTCATAATACAAGCAACAAAAAAAAAAAATAGTTTTACTAATTTTTCAAGACTCATCTGTACAAACAAAAACGAACTATGTTTTCTCATGAACTAAAAAAAATATACTAAGGACGCATTGGTTCACGTAAGAATGTGAAATGATATGGGAAAGACCATGTTATGGCAGTGCAAAGCAAATGAGGGGTTTGGTAGGAGTTGTAAGCAGTTCCTCACAACTGCCTGCAGGCATAGTGCCGATAAATACAGTCAGCCATTTTGTGGCTACTGAATGCTGCGCCACTATCAAAGAGAGAAACGATTTTAATTTCCTACAGTGTGTTGCCTGTTACATATGTACACTCAACAGGTGTACATGTATAGTTAGGTCAGAGGGTCATCATCTACATGTATGAGTGGGTAGGAGGGTACATTTTGAAACAACTCTCAATTACTTGTTTCATAGAGCTTTGATATTCTATTGTATAATAGCCTTATCAGCAACTTAAACAAACAATGAGGAGATATATTGGACAGTAACTTTCTACTCCTTTAGGGTCTTTGCCAGGCTTCAGAACAGCTACTACTTTTGATCGCTTGAATGCTTTTGGCAGATTGCCTGTAGCTAATATTTTATTTCAGACTGTCTGAAGCCATTGTATCACTTTGATACTATCATGCAACAGAAATTCTGGAAAGATACCGTCAAAACCGGCTGCTTTCCCAGCTGATATAGCGGAAATCGCGCAACCTATCTCTTCTTCGGTGAAATTTCTGAAGACTTCCAGGGGTGCCATTTGACTTAACTTGTAAAGCACATGTTTGTCAGAAGGATGGCAGGTTGACTTAGATAAACTCTGCTTAGCTATATAAGAGGCCTTTGGGCAGGCACTTATCTTTCATTTGGAGATTTACCAGTGGAGTTTCCTTCAAAGTGACCGTGCTTTTCTTCTGCTGTGGGTAAAGATTATATCTTTAACAGTTTTAACCCATTTTTACAGTCTAGAGAGTGCAGCAGCAGATTAGCCGTATTGGAGTTTACGGTATAAACGTCATCTATTTGTATAAAGGTCATTTTGATTCCTTACCCCATCCTGGTATATACTCCTTTATGTATCCGCTCGTTATGCAAGCTCCAACCTTTAGCAATGGATGAGACGAGATTTGTAAAACGATTGTAATTTCTTACTGTAGGAGGAATAAACATGATGCTATCATCAAGCCTGGTGGTAAAAACCTCCCAGCGTGCTTTACTAAAATTTCATTTAGGCCTTGGAAAAGATCAAATGATAGGAATTTGGATCCCCATTGAAACCAGTACTGGCCTATGTTGAGAGTGGGGAAGAGCATCAAGAACTTTCCTCCTGATTGGCTTTGGTCTTATTGATCCTTCACATGAGCAGAAACTTAAGTAGGTAAGTAACCTCAACGCCAACAAGCTCAGTAAAAAGTAGCTAATCTTTAGCATCAAAGACCAGGAAAAGATTAGAGATTCAGCCCAGTCAGCAAGCTTTCTGCCATTTCCATTGTCGGTGTTGTAGCCCCATTGGCTATGGTGACTGTTAAAGCCCCCACATAGTGGACAAGGTGTTCAAAACTTGGCAAAATCCTATTGTCAGGTCATCGGATGTTAGGAAGCTTATAAACATTGACTATTGTGGTGTCTGACAATTGGATTGCTAAGACAAAGATGTTACCATCATAGCTCATATGGATAACTGACACATTGTCTATGTCATGCTTCACGTAAGTTGCAATACCATACACCCTATGCCCAATGGAAACAACAAGTCTGTAGCCAGGAATTTTGCCACTTGCACAATTATTGTCTTCAATATGTGTCTCTTGTAGTGCAAAGATATCAACATTGTTTTCATGAAGGACACTACTGATGCACTCACTCTTCACCTTGCTCAATCCCTTAGTGTTAAAATTCACTACATTTAAAACAGAACCTATCAATTGAAAATTAGATTTTTCATTAAAAGGACCTTTTTTATTTTGTGTGGTAGCTGCCATAGCTGGGAGATCATAAATTCCTAACAGTCCAGCTGCCTGATTTGTTGATCGTTTAGAACTACCCAGGGATCTATAGATTTGCTGTGGAGACAAACAACATCACCCCAAAGGTTGGTTTTGCCCTGGCCAAAGTTGTAGCAACCAGATCGTAGCTCTAACATCGTTTATCGAAAATGGGTTTAAAAAGAAGTTCAAACACGTACAGCTTTTGTTGATCTTACAGCAGCTTATGATACAGTGTGAAGTAAAGGTTTGTTGTTAGAGTTCTACAGCCTCCATCCCTGTCCCTTTCTATTGCGACTTTTGGAGTCAATGCTTAGTGCCAGGCTAATAAAAGTTTATCTTGGTCGTGTAGAAATCTCTTTTAGTTAGCTGAAGGATAGTCTGCCACAGGGGTCTTTTCTAGCTCCAATTTTGATCAAAGTGTATACTGGTGACATTCCAATCACAGTCTAGAAAATTTATATATGCATATAATATTGCTTTAGCTTATCAACACAAGGACTTCACAGCTACTGAAGAAACTCTCACAGTGACCTTCCAGCCCTCGAGGAATATTTTAGAACCTGGAAGATAAATCATAACCTATCAAAGACAAAAATAGCCTGCTTCCACCTGACTAGCTAATCGAAAATTGAACATCTTTCTAAATGGTGTAATGATCATCGACAGTAGCTGGGAGTTACGTTAGATCTATCACTGACATTTAAAAGCCACCTTAAAAAAAACAGCAGCTAAAATCAAAACCAGGGCAAATGTATTACATCATATTACTGAAACAACTTAAGGATCCAACGCACACGTCCTGCGCACAACTGCTTTGTCACTGGTCTATTAAGCTGTTGAATAAAATGCTCCCTTATGGCTAAGTAATGTATACACTAAAATTATTGATGTCCAACTTATTAGGGTCATGAGAGTTATTAGTGGCACTCGCAGGGCAGCTCAACTCCCTTGGCTCCTAGTAATGTGGTAGTGGCTCCAGAGATAAGACGTCAGGAGGCACTACTTAATTCAATAAGATTTTGATTGCCCCCAACCTCACCATTACACAGAATCTCCCACGTCAGAATGGTTTAGGTGGAACAATTTTTTTACCTACTCGTTTCACCTTTTTATTTTTTAATGTTGACACAACATATTTCAAACACCAAAATAACATGTCGGCACTTTGCTCAAACGAAGATCACAAGTGATATACAATTGACCAGCAGGTGTTATGTTTCTTCTGGACATGAATTGGCTGATTTTTTAAAGGTTAACAAACATTTTAATATACTACCATTAAAGGTCTGTAACCGATAATAACAGCGGCATTAAGTCAAGAAAAGAGTATCTTTGAGTGTATCTGTGTATCAGTCATGCAAACATACGTAATTCGTTAAAAGGTCTGCTCTGCTTACTTGCGCATAGTACTCTTCTTGTTTGCTCTGACTCTCGCATGCATATGAGGATACTTTATGTACACTTACAAAGCTAACGGATTACTAAAAATCTAATCTGTAATCTTCAAAACAGATAAAAATCTAATCTTTAACCTTTAAATCAGACAAGATTTAAAAGATAACGATCGGCATATTTAATATAGTAATTAAAATATTGAAATCCACCTCTACGTACTGCTTTTCAGTTGAGTAGTTTAAATTTCTCGCCCAATACTAGCTGGCTCATAGAGTGGAATAGTTTTGATGGACAAAATAAGTTCCTTACTAACGATCCGTCAATACCTGTAGGTGGAATGAACATCACTCGTAGGGAATGGACACTATTGAATCGGTTCTGAACTGTCGTGGGCAAATGTAACTACTGGAAGTATAAATGGGGATTGACACTAGATCAGTCAAGTTATTGCGGAGAGTTCATCCAAACAATGGATCACATATTTACTGAGTGCCCCCCTCGTTCTTTTAAGGAGGGGTTAGCCAGCATAAATGGAGTAGGTGAGGCAGGTCTTAAATGCCTCGATGATTTGTGATAGGAGATCACTTTTTATTTTATATTATATACGGCATGACTCTTGGATCCTGAACCAAATATATATCACAGCTTTTTGTAAAAATTATTAAATGGTAGTTGACAAAAAAACCATATGATCTCTCTCTCTCTCTCTCTCTATATATATATATACTAGCTGACCCGGCGAACTTCGTATCGCCTAAGTTATAGGTTTCCCCTAAGACAGACCGATGGAAAGAACATCATGTTGTATGTGTATTGAATTTATTAAACATTAGTCGTTGTTAATTTAGTTGTAGTGAATATTTTGGTAGTCAAAAAGATAGAGTAAGTGTTTGGGGATGTTGATTTATGATTGAAAGGTAATTTAGCAAATTTAATCATGCCGAACTGTACAAAATAATAAAATATCAAAATATAATTTTCAAATAATAATTGCAATTCAAATAATTATCAAAATTTAATATAAACAACAAATTAAGACAATGAAAAATAAACATTATCAGTTTCTTAGTGCAATGGAGTGTACGATATTTTTAGTGAGTCCATCTTTAGCAAAAACAAACAAACTGGATGGTTTGCCCACTCGAGAACACGCCACGTATAATTGGCCGTGTGAAAAACACGGTGTGGCCAAATCTAATCCACAAACCGACAATGTTTGCCCTTGGGACTTATTGATTGTCATTGAAAATGCCAATTTGATTGGAAATTGAACCCGTTTGAATTCAATTGGCACATCTGTTGGAATAATAGGGATTCGTGGCAGTAATACATCTTCCCCTTGGAACTTGCCATTCAAAATGGTGGCTTCGACAACATTTTTCATTAATGTTTTAATAACTAATCTTGTGCCATTACACAGCTTTGGTGGGTTCAAATTGCGAAGCAAAATAACTGGAGATCCAACCTTTAGTTGTAAAAGGTGCGGTGGCATGCCTGGCAAATCTAATGAGTTCAAAAATTCTGAGGGATAATTTACAGCTTCGTTGGCATCGCAAACAGTATCAATAGATTTGTATGACACCAAATCCCCTGGCAACAACTGTTGTATGTTGAAATTCATATCGTTAACGTCCACATTTTTAGATGCCAGAATTGCTCTTTCTGCTAGCCACTCATGGTTCATGTATTGTGTTTGTATATTGGGAAATATATTTTCAATTAGAGCAATTTGTGAATTAACGACGGTGCAGAAATTGGCCGGCAATTTAATGAATTGAGTATTTTCATGTAGATCTACTTTTCCATTGCCAATATCTAGCAGTTGTTTTGAGAAGTTTTCAGCGGATGGATCTTGAAGCAGTAATACGCGCATATTTACTTTCAGATGTAATATTTCAACATTACGCCACAGTGTTGATGATTTCAAGCAAGCATTAATCTCATCAGCGTATGTTGAACGTGGAATTACGGGAAGTGTTTGTCTGAAATCACCTGACAGGAGTAACAGAGTGCCTCCAAATAGTTTGTCGTTGTTTTTTATGTCTTTTAAAGTTCTGTTTAACGCCTCAAGTGAGTGTTTATGTGCCATAGTGCACTCATCCCAGATAATAATTTTACAATGTTTTAATACTGTGGACATTGATGATTGTTTTTTTATGTTGCACACTGCGTCTGGATTGTTTTGAATATTTAATGGCAGCTTAAATGCTGAATGAGCTGTTCTGCCTCCATCCAATAACGTAGCTGCAATGCCAGATGAAGCTACGGCCAATGCAATACCATTAGTTGATCGTACTTTGGAGAGAATTAGTGAAATTAAGAATGTTTTTCCAGTCCCACCTGGAGCATCCAAAAAAAAGAATCCACCTTGTTCTGCCGAAACTGCTGTCATAATACGGTCGTAAATGCTTCTTTGTTCTTGATTAAGTAGTGGGACATTGAGATTAACAATCGCTTCCATCTCTCTAGTATTGTATTGTAGTTCACGATTCATCTCATTGTTCATTAAATCATGTGCACATCGATTTGGCGAATGCATACCGAAATGGCTGAGTGGTAAATTGGAAATCACAAAGCAAAGATCCTCGATAGCAATAAGTGCTTCATTGTACATAGCGTCACTGAATTGTATTGTTAGATCGTTGTACCGTGTACGATGCCGATGCAATATATCTTCAGTCATTGAATCTTTGTGATAATCCCACAACGTTTCAGCTCGGGCTGGGAAACATGTAGTCAACACTATAGCAAATAGTAGCCGAATTTGTATTGCTGTACAGTTCAATGCTGCTTCCGTAAGCATATAGTCCCACTGGTTGTCATCTTCCAGCAAGCCTAGCGCAAGTCATGCATCTTTATAAGTTGCACACTGTTGTCCATTAATTGTACGTATATCTTGAAATGATAATGGGCCGGTTACATTAACCAACAATAGTCGCAAATAAAAACACTCAGTCTGCCTTGGATTGACTGTAAATACTCGCCCCAAGGTGTTTGATTTGAATAAACCGGGGTATCCATCACCTGGGGTGCCTTGCTTGCGGGGTATCCATGTTTTTGTTTGATTCCATGTGAAATAGTGTGGTACTTCTGAATAGAGTAGTGTTCTTGCAAAAGCACCAATAGCATCAGCACGATTACACAATAGAAAAAACTCTGTGAGAGTAGTTTTCGGTGGATTCATTGCACGATCGATCGCTGTTTCGTTTGTGAAAAATACACGCTGGCCGTTTTCAAGATGGACGGCTAAATGAATGACTGCTGGATCCCTTTCATGAATTTGGAAACCAAAGATATGCCAAACAGCTTCATTAGAGCTGATATACCGGCCAATTTGGTAGAGAGTTATTTCATCAGTGTTATTTACTGGAGGAGCAGTCGCATTGGTATTTTCAATACTAAACACAGCCATATCACTTCCTTTATTTACATACTTGCAAATGTATTTTATGCTCTTTACCGAACTGCAGAACTCAACATTAATATGAGCATTGTATGTTTTACACAGCAGAGGTGAATATGGGACCACCCAACGATTGTCAATGTCAATTTCTGCTCTGTTCACATATTTTGAAAATGATTGCCCTCCATTTTCAGTATTTCTTCGAAGATAAAATGGATATCCGTCGACATTTGTAATTGTCTCGTTATTGAAATTTTTTGGAAAACTCTTTATACATTTTCCATCAGCCATGCAAGGCGAAGAACGATTCAGGTCACCGCATGGGCCATGAATCATGTTAGTTGTCACAATATCAAACAGTAATTGATCTGTTGACCGATCTGGAATTTCTGCAGAAATTATACTATCTATTTCTTCAGGACGTATTTTGTCGATTAGCCAAACCAAAATGTGGGCATGAGGTAATCCTCGTTTCTGCCATTCTACCGAATACATCCAGCAACGTGTAGGGCCGAATACGTGTAACTTTGTAATGAAACTCATTAAAGACTTTAACTTTTGTTTAAAGACACGGGCTGTAATGTCATGACGATGTATTGCATTTTGTCCTGGCAATAATAAATTTGTAATCTCAGGCCATTTCGGATTACATGTAAAAGTTATAAATAAACATGGTCGTCCGTATTCGCGGACGAAAGTCATAGCATCCTGGATATATTCTTGCATGTGACGTGGACTTCCTATATACGTTGATGGTAGAATGACGGAGTTACCAATTTCGGCTGTGTCGGCGTTGTTCACAATAGCGTCTCTCAAGTGAATATATTCTTCAGCACGCAGCTTCTTTTGATTAAATCGTAAGTATCGTAGTCGTTCGTTTTCTATTTTCACGTACATGTCGACCATGAATTGTTGGCAAAGTTCACGGCACCGTAGAATGACGTTGTCATGATCGCGTCTAATCATCAGATGATACGCATAAAAATCCTTCGAGCTAACTTTCTTGTTTGTTTCGGCTCCTGTAGCGGGATCTTTTTGTTTAATATCTATGTAATATCCGTCTTGTCCCTTATAAAACATTAGTGGATATTGTAGAGCGTCGTATGAACGGTGTGTATCAGCAATGAACTCAAGATTGTTATTTCTTTTGCGAATAACAATTTCATGCTTAGCTGTACGGTCGCCAACCATAATTCCAGCAACGTCGTCAACAACAGGTGCATTGAATCTACGAATGTGCTCTCCAGATGGTGTTTTATCAGGATTGATGATAATTGCGTGATTGTCGCTTTGCAATTTGTGCATGTGTGATTTGAACAATTTCAACAATTCATTGTGCTCATTCAATAAATCGTCCAGCTCGCCGAGAATACGTCTGGCAAATTGTGAATTAAGGTTATTGTATTTTAAACGTGCATCCACGCGATTGGCTAGCGCGCTTTCGGTGTCCTCGCCACCCATAAAGTAAATTTGTAAAAATTTATGTGGTTCATTTGGCATAGGAAGCAATGAGCCTACTTTGTGGTAAATTTGGCCTTTGATTTTGAACGTTGTATTAAATTGTTGACCATTTGCAGCATTATTGTTAACTATTTCTGTTGCTCCGAACGATGTCATTTGAAAACATGAATTGAATGTTCTAATTGATTTCAGGAACATGTTAGAATCAGTAAACCATTAAGTAAACCTTTCAATGGTTCAGGTGGTGATTCAATTACTGGTAGTTGCACTTTACCTGTGGCGCAACACATCCCGGCTGGCTCATTTTTGAATTTAAGCGCCTTACAATTCGCACATTCATTGTCCATATCACCAATCGCCACTTTGGAATGATCAAAATATTTAACGTCGGGTTCATACTCAAATGCTAGACGACGGAATGTATGCGATATAAAAGCTCGATGCACTTGTTGTCGTCGTATGTCATTTTCTCTGCGTGCTTCAACTACGTATCGACGCGCTTGTCTTTGTTGTAGTCGTCTTTCTTCATTTCTTTCAGCGCGATCATCTTGTGACTGTGATGCGCGCAATTGCGACATGTTCACGCGCACAACTTCATTTTCCTGTTGAATTTGGACGTCTGTCCTTTGGGCTCTTAGATTTCGCCTTTGTATAGCTCCAGCCGTTCGACGGCCCAAATTTGACCCTCTTCGCCTTGCTGGCATTGTTCACTGTAAAAACATGCGGGGAAAGGCGAAACGCGAAAAGCGGAATGCTAATAATTGCGGCGAAAGGAGCCGATTAATTCCATTAAAAGGCGATTAAATGCGCGTTAATTAAAAAAAGGGTGAGTTGAATAACTAGTGACTAAGTATCAGAGGCCGTGTGAGAATATCACTGGATAATAGGCTTCGCCGTTTCCGCCGCGTTAGGAAACGCGTGGGCTGATAAAATAGTGTTGGCCGCGTGAGTGCTAAATGACGCTCCCTAACAAATCACAACCAGCTTTGATCAGCACTAAGAGTGATCTACCTTAAGGGTAATATAATTACAGGATAATTGATACATTAAATTGAATTGTGAAATAACTGGTTGGCTGCGATCCCCTCGTGCCCCAGAGTTTCCTATCCCTACATTAACTGACTGATTTAATCCTACCCAGCAGAACTACTCCCCCCCCCCCTTAATGGTTAATTTAGCCCAACCGAAACATATTTGATTTTAACTAATTTAGATATTCTTAAACTAGGCACTTAGCTGACGAGTGAGCGGCCTTGCTGGCGCTGCCCCTGGCGTGGCGACGGCTCCGTAGCGTGGCGACGACACACTAGTCCTGGCGACGACACTGTCCTGGCGACGACTCCGTACGCCGCACCCTTCCCAGATCGCCGCGCATGCGCACGCGATAGTTTCCTCTTTCACCACGGGTGGCGCTCGCCACAATCTCCCCCCCTAAAAAGGTTTTTTTTTTATTTTTATTTTTTTTTTTTTTTTTTTTTTTTTTTTTTTTTTTTTAGGTGGGAGGTAAGGAAGGTTTGGGGCGCAGCTTGTCTGGCTCAAATCCCGGGGGTCCGCAGAGTCCGCCCCTCCTCCAGCAGGGAGGTGCCCTACGTTCGAAAGTGATTACGCTGTAAGTCGTCCCCAGTTGGTTAGTTGAAGCAGAGGTCAGTGTTCTGAAATTCTCCTCCTTCTTTGTTTTTGGTTTTGGTTTTTTTTTTTCCTTTTTCAAATAGAAGGTAAGGTGTGTCTGCTCGCGCAGCAAAATAACTACTTAACTGCCTATGATCCTAACAGTAAAACTAACCCTAACCATTTTGCTGGAACTAAAACTAAATCTGAAGTGGTGCGGGAGTGTGTCAGCGAAATGGTGTGTATAATAGGACGGATCCGATTGTTATCACACCTTCCACCGGTTCTTATCACGCAGTGTGGATTCACCACTCTGGTTAGCTGATCCCTGTAGCCACGATGGTGGGTAGCCATGATGTTGGGTAGCCATGATGTTGAGTTAGCCGTAACAGCGGCTGTGTGCACCACATAATAGTGATTCAAAATGGATACTGCATCTTCCGATGGGGCAACCCATGCCTCAAGGTAGTTGAATGCGCCACTACCCGCCATAGTTGGAGGTCAGATATGGCAATCCATGCCGAAATGCAACAAGATGACAATGTGCTTCACACTATAAAGTTGATAAATAGACCAATAGTGGTCGGATGGCTGAATTACTGCCCCTCCTCAATCCAGGGCTCCGCCGATGGATGATAGGATAGCTGAAAGGCGGGTGGTCGCTGTTCATAGCTGGCGTGACTGGAATGACATTTCTTGAATAGGTGGAACCAGTTGACTCACACTTGGTTTTTTAAGTCGCAATTCACTGACACATGCCCTTATCGGACGCAAATCTCCCCCGCGACTATCTTAAATGGTAAGGTAAATCTATTTATTTGCTAATTTGATAAAAGGAAATTGAATCAATTTAAATTAGTTATGGTTGACTAGAAAATCGTGAATTACAGAAAAATACTAATATAATAAAGGTTAAGAAGAAATAAAAAATATTAATACAAAAGGAAAATTAAATCTGAAGCTTAACATTAAATGCAATAACTGAAATTAGTAAACTTAGCTCTATTGTTCGACACACGTTACACTTCCCTTCTAACTTTGCTTATTAAATATGTTAATAAATAAATGCTGGAGAAACACTGCCTAGTCTGTGCGTACGTCGGTCGTTAGTAAACGCGATGGGAAAACTGGTGGTGGGAAAAAGTAAACGTTAAGTCGGTCTGTATGTGAGGTAATGTATAGACACATCTCAGGTGCCTAGTAATGGACCCTTTTTTTTGCTGTTAAAAGACAAGTGGAGGTGAAGGTAGGATATTAATCATTAAATTAATTACTAAAGGTGATTATCAATTTTTCAATGTGTGTGTGTCAAAATTAAAGTGACCTAACAGATTGTGGCTTGGCCAATTCCCCATTGTGGTATATTGTTGTAGCGTCTGTCTGTCTATTGTCCTCGGAATCGCAACCGACCCAATTTAACAAAGGAATGCGATAAGAGCGACCCTTCGTCGACGTCTTCCGCTCTGTCGCTTCCAAGAATAATTATTTGAGCTCGGTGCAGTCTATTCATATATTGACCGCGCTCCCAAATAACATACTAGGTTTTAATCTTACAGCTACCTTAAATTATATGCCAACACCCAAATAGATATATATATATTACAATATTTAATACTAGGAAATTTTATTCTCATAACTAATTGACTCATTGTCAATTCTGACATGTCTGTCTCGCTCCTAGGGATCGTCCCTGATACCTCGCGCTAAATAAACCTGTTTCATATCCTTAACTTTATTACAATTCTTAATCTAATTTGCCCGTATCCCTGGCTCATTGTTGGCATCCTTAAAGTACTAAATAGAAAAGAAAGGTGATAGACAGAACAGAGATAGTTATGTGTAAGTGTGACGATGAACGTTGTACTACTATGTGTGAGTGACGTGTGCGTGGGCGTGTGGGAGTGTGTGTGTGTGTGTGTGTGACACTGCGGCTATCCTGAGGCGTGTCGACTCACCTCACGATGGCTTATCCGCCAGCTGTGTGCCGGGCAAGCAGCATAAACAAAAGTGAATTACGAAAAACAAACACAAAAATATTTCACAGCTTTTGTTTATACTGGAATTAAGGAACTCATGAAATGATTTCTTTAACCTAATTGATAAAAAAAATTAAAACTTGCCACGGTCACAGCGGCTTAGCAGCGTGTTCCCTACAAACGATGTAAAAAACGGTAAAAAACTTTTCGGCGCCTCACGTCAACAGGACGTCGGGCAATTTGTAGGGAAGTCCTCGTAAAGAAATCCCTTAGACTCAAACGCCCGACCCCGTGGTAACTAGAGGTGTCGCTCGGAAGAAAACTTAAACGCGGGAAGACGTGTAGATAGAATGAAGGAAAGGAAAGGAAGATAGAACTTAAGAGCTACACTAACCTAGGCTAGGGACCGTCGTATAGCACTCACCCGGCCATCTTAATACTGGGGCTGAAAAAAACGTTTTAATTGAGAAACGTGTGCTGACGTTACAAAGCTCCCCGTCGATGGTTTCACTAACTGCACGGTGACCGGTGTGGTGAATCGGGCTATCACACACGGGTTGGACCATTGTGGCATGAGTTTGTAATTCACGCTATCGGCCGCTTTGGACTGGGGATGTAATCTATACATAACCCAATCACCCGGTTTGAAATTATGGGGCTTCTTACCCCTGTTGTAATACGCCTCGCGCTTTTGCCTCGCGCGACGCAGAGTGTCTAACGCTTGCCTCCAGCGCTGCTCCGTTGGAATCTGCGGGGCCGCGGGCACTAGCTCATCGAGCCTCCACGCTAATTGAAGCGAGTGTTTTATTTCCCTGCCCAGGAACAAGCTAGCAGGCGTGACGCCTGTGCTGTCGTGCTGGGCGGAATTGAAAGCCACTTTAATTGGAATAAAATTTTCCAATTAAAAAATTAACTGTTCAATTAACTAATTAAATTGAATTTATTTTTAATGTATTAATTTATTTGAATTTAATTTATTGTCAAATGTCCAATTAATTAATTAATAAAATTTATTGTTTAATAGTCAATTAATTAATTAATAAAATTACAAATACAATTTATATTTTCTTGCTTTTTAAATGCCTAAATGCGATAGTTATTTAAAAGAATTGTTCCACTTTTAGTTAGTAATATTCGTCAGTGTGTTTGTGCAACCAATAAGCTCAGCTAGACACAGCTGGGTGTCTTGGAGTAGATAAAACCGGTTTCTACTGAGCGATCGATAATGCTCAAGTATAGCTGGAATACCGTTGACCTGTTGTAATATAATAGCTTGCTGGGGTGACATTTAATACTGGCTGAAAGAAAATATGCTAAACTTAACTTAATATGAACTGTACATGATCAATAGAATACATTACATACTGTAAATAATAGAAACATTAATCAATGGCTAATTGCCTCTCCACTCAGGTTACTCCGAGATTTCCCAAGCGAAATTTTATTTTCAGTCTTATTAAATCCTCTAATAGTTACTCTTTTTTTTTACATTTTTTTACATTTGTTTTTACATTTTTTTTACATTTTTACATTAATTTTTATATATTTTTTTACATTTTTTTTCCTTTTTAATAGATTTTCCCTTATTCATTTTGGAAAAGAGGACTACACCATTATTAACTTCGCTTGGAAAATAATTAGCGTGAAATCTCCTAGGTAGTTGGATGTAACCCAAGCTTTGAGAATATCTGTCACACCATTCGTTATCACAAGGTGTACTTAAAAATAGATTGCATCGCACATCCTAAATAAAATTAAACTATTACTAATTACTTAAATAAAATGAATGAAAAAACCCATCCAAAACTATTGGCTTTCGTATTTGCACTAATGGCTAGAGTGGAATTCCCTACACTTTGATAAATATTTGATGTTGCTTTATAAGATTGATAGTTAATATTTCTGACGTTATTTATATAATTCTGAATATTTTTTCCCTTTAATTAAACTCCCTAAATTCAACAATTGTGGGCACGAGGTTCGAAGGTATATTATTAAATGCACTCACGCGTTCGTGTCAGAGGAAAATTTACACAAAAAAGGAATTCGTAACTTCTTCTCCCTTCATTTTTATTATTTATACTTCTTGAATGAATTGCAAAATGAGGAACATACACGGAACTTGACAATGCTGACATCACCGGATGCACGCCGTCGCAGCCTATAGACAGGTTTAAAAACGCACGAAACCGCCCGTCTACACCGCAGACGCGTACCTCTAGATTCACACCGTCATTGTTCTCGGTATTTATTAACCAGAAAATTTAAATCACCTTCGTTAAAAATAATATTGCCCTAAATTCAATTCTAGTAATTCGAAAATTTGTCGCTTTATCGTCGTTGCTAGGAGTGAAAGTTATGTTTGCCGGTCGGCCGACATGCTCGTGACGACATGCTCGTGACATGCCCGTGCCGTAACCGACATGTCCGAATCGTGCAAGCTAACCGAGCTTTTTACTAATAAAACCCCTACATGTATATTGCCAAAACTGATCGCCCTGCTATTTCACTCAAAAAAAAAAAATTTAATTTTAATTCCGAACGCTCTGCTACCAATTGCGGGGAAAGGCGAAACGCGAAAAGCGGAATGCTAATAATTGCGGCGAAAGGAGCCGATTAATTCCATTAAAAGGCGATTAAATGCGCGTTAATTAAAAAAAGGGTGAGTTGAATAACTAGTGACTAAGTATCAGAGGCCGTGTGAGAATATCACTGGATAATAGGCTTCGCCGTTTCCGCCGCGTTAGGAAACGCGTGGGCTGATAAAATAGTGTTGGCCGCGTGAGTGCTAAATGACGCTCCCTAACAAATCACAACCAGCTTTGATCAGCACTAAGAGTGATCTACCTTAAGGGTAATATAATTACAGGATAATTGATACATTAAATTGAGTTGTGAAATAACTGGTTGGCTGCGATCCCCTCGTGCCCCAGAGTTTCCTATCCCTACATTAACTGACTGATTTAATCCTACCCAGCAGAACTACCCCCCCCCCCCTTAATGGTTAATTTAGCCCAACCGAAACATATTTGATTTTAACTAATTTAGATATTCTTAAACTAGGCACTTAGCTGACGAGTGAGCGGCCTTGCTGGCGCTGCCCCTGGCGTGGCGACGGCTCCGTAGCGTGGCGACGACACACTAGTCCTGGCGACGACACTGTCCTGGCGACGACTCCGTACGCCGCACCCTTCCCAGATCGCCGCGCATGCGCACGCGATAGTTTCCTCTTTCACCACGGGTGGCGCTCGCCACAAACACAGATTAAACTAAAATACTTAACCATAAATTTCAAAATTAGTGAACCACTAACTACATTACAAAACCTGAATAATAACTTCTTAGCAATATAATAACAGCTGTCTTTGTTTTGTTTATAAATATTAAATTACAAATAATAAAAACATGTGATTTAACTTGACATCCAAATGCTCTGTAGAGCCCAAACTCCGAGAATATAGTATTATATGCAGTGTGTTCGGAATTCGTCCGCCATATTGAAACGGATAAGAATTTCGAAACGGGAAATAGTTTACGTCCGATTCGCATACCTACAGAATTTACACACCAAATTTCATAACGATCGGTGAAGTCGTTCCGGAGGAGTTTGCAGACAAACACTGTGACACGAGAATTTTATATATTAGATATATATATATATATATATATATATATATATATATATATATATAGAAACTCAGTCATAATGTATCAAATAAAACAACAAAATTTAAAACTCAATTTAAAATTGTATTGTTTTATTTGATACATTATGACTGAGTTTCATGATCTTAAATCCTTTACCTCGTCAGCTGTTACTGCAATCAGTGGCTAGTACAATCCAGTAAGTATAAAAATTTTTGTTTTCTAGTGTTGTCTAATGTAAATATTGTTGTAAAAGTGAAGTAGTATACTTGTAAATAGTGTTAGAGTAAAGTAAATACTGATTCATCAACGTTTATACTTGTTAAAGTAATAGACGAATAAAATAAAAGCAATAAACAGTGAAAAAAAATTATTATCTTATGCAATTTTGTATTACAGTGTTCTAAAAAAAACTTGAATTTCTTTTTATTACAAGTACACTTCCTATAAATAAAACATTTTTTGACAAAGGAATTTATGTATTTTATGAGAAACTGAATACATACACCAATATTGAATTTTACTCCACATTACTGTATTCTTAGAGTATTGTAACATGTATTTTTTTTTAAATAAATATACATTTTTACCAGTTTTAACATTTTAATTATTAGCAATTTTTGTCTAAAGCAATATCAACTAAAATACCTAATTGACACACAATAAACAATAAAAGAAAAATATAATACAAATTAGTTCTTACCTGCACAAACATTGATGTCTTCGTCCCTTCCATCAGGACAGTCTTTTTTACTATCACAGAAAAGCTCTTCCTCTTCACACTTAACTACTTCTTCTAAACAACAATAATTTACACTCAATCAGATTTTTTACAGAACATTTTAAGCATCATAACTAACTTATGAATTGACAGGTTAAATATGATTTTGAGAAAATTTATAATTTTTGTTGTCTACAAAATGATACCTGTATTGATTCTGTGTTATATCCTTGCTATCTATCTGCACAAATCTACTTACTTCCAAAGGTGTAACACCCTTTTTAATCCTTGTTCTTAAACTTATATTGCAATAAAATAGTATGGTTGAATTTTCACTTCTTTTTAATTTCTTTCAACAAATAATACTAGTTAATTAGAGGTGAAGATTTTTTTTTTAATTAATGAAAATTTGTATAGCAACAGTGGAAGCTAAGTCAGTCCCTCTCTCTACTCACCTGAAGAAAGTGCCAGGGGCACAGAAAATGTATGATAATATTATTCTTTTGTTTTTGTTTACTACTACCATTGATTTTATACACAAATAGATTTCCCATCCAATGTAAAATTTTGAGTCTCAAAATATCAGCTGTTTTTGTGGTCCATTGTGGAGCGCTAGTGCAGTCCCATGTAAATGTAATGTAGTTTAAACCAGCTGTGGTTGCGGGTCACACAAACTTACAAAATTACTGCCAGAAATATTCCTATTAGATGGTTTATCTATAGTAGGTTTATATAGTCAATGCTTCTACTGTGGTGTTAGTGAACTTGTCTTCTAAGGTATGTTTGCTAATGTCCTATCTCCTAATGTACTAATAATTCCTTAATACTTGTCTAGTGCCCTTTAACCTAACCTAAAATTTAAAATCAATAAAAAAGTCAATATAAATTAATTATTACTACAGTTAAATTTTTAAGCATAGGCTCTTAACATGTTTAGACTTAAAACTATGGATCATATACTGACTTCATTAAGATATTACACTTAATGGTATAATACTAAATTATTTTTCTATAATTTTAATAGCAACCCCCCTATATTGTAACGATTTAAATAAAATTTATAAGAGTTATTAGCTAAGTATAGTGACTCTTAACTTGGAAGGGCGAAGTTTCTCAGAACATTTCTTTGAAACATATCTCAGAACTTTGGAAGGGCAATTAGTTATACCATTCCTGCATATAGGAAGAAACTAAAACAAAAAACAGCAAACTGTTACTGGTCTTTTCCGCTTTTCGTGTTTGGAGGACAATGAAGCTTCCTTTGCCTAACCAAGTTCACCCATAAATGGCTTTAGTGTATTTAAAAAATATTGAATTAGAACAATGGTTATTTGTATTTAAACATTAAATAAAAGGATACAGTTAAAATCTTATCCCAAGAGGTACTAGACAATTATTATGTTCTCTTCCAAAAAATGTCAAGTTTAAAATTGTACATTCATAAATAAAGCTGTATTTAAAAAAAAATTAACATAGGTCTTATGGAGAATCAAACCCAATATGGCAACCGGTGTAGCAGAATTTTCATGTTCTATAGATATGGCCTCCTCATCAGTATCTTTGTAATTGCCTTTGCCCAGTTATCTTATAGCTATAAACAGGAAAGTGGGTTCTGAGAATTTGACAGTTCATAGCCCTTGAGCATTTCTGAAAGCTCTGATTTGTCAGAAATATTACTGTAAATGCATCTGTAAGCTTCCAGTCTAACTGGATAATAAGGATTTTTAGAAAATGAGTTAAACTTGAGATTACCATCAGAAAGGAGTCACAAAGAATCATCGCCCATTTATTTATTGACACAATAATTTAAGGTTTTTTAAATTCAATTTTACTTAAAATTGTCTTACCAGTTTTTGTTCGAAATGTAGTTGAGTCAAAATGGTTTGGCTTGTGTGTGAACAAGTGCATTGTGTAACTGGTCGAAGGTTGGAGATTCGTCAGGGTTATTTCTGTCATGTTCGTACTTCCTATGAAGACTGACGGGTTTAAATCAGCACCCTGTAAAAAATGAAAGCATTTAACAAAAACAAAATTTTATTTCATTGAATATACTGTTGTATTGCCGGTAAGTATCATACCAAAATAACAACTGAAACATTTGTGGGTACTGATAATATATCTGCATATCTGTTATATTTTAGTTAAATGAAATAAAAGATAACAACTTTTTACAATTTGGTGATGAAGGTAATTAATTCATTCTCATAGTTAAGTTACAAAAATTACACAAGAGAAACTATAGGTAGAAAATAAAATTTGCTGGTGATGACTTATCTTACTTACTTGAAAGGTCTTATATGCTTGATGATTTTCATAAGGTAGCTGATGAATTGGAGGGTAGCTGAAAAGTTTTGCCAGTGCTTCTCATATTTGAAATGACTCAGAATGTCATCAATTTGCCTTCTACTTTAATTTTTCATTTATGAGAAGTTTTTGGCTGATATTAAATCGTATATGTCTTTTTGACTGATACAGAATTGTATGAGGTATAGTCAAAAAGTTCCCAGAATCGGTTTAAATAGATTTATTGGACAAAGATAAAAACTTATAAACCTATTTCCCTTCAAAATACTCTCCTCCTACAGCAATACACTTCTCTCTACGATTATACAGATGTGCGAAACACTTTGGACACTTAATTTTTAAAATTTATTTAAATACTTTTCTTACATTTTTTCTGACATCTCTAGCACCTGCAAATCGTTTTCCTTTTATCGATTCTTTCACCGTGTAAAGAGGAAGAAATCGGCTGGTATGAGGTCAGGCGAGTATGGAGAATGTTCTAGCGTGGTAACGCAGTGCTTGACTAGGTAATTATGTGCTAACAAGTATCGATGTACAGGAGTATTGTCATGCAGTAAAATTCGATTGTTTTCTGTTCATTTTTCAGTCCATTTCCTAATGGCATCTCGTAAGCGCCTAAAAACTTTTGTGTGGTAAAATTTACCTTATATGCAATTTCATCAATCGTTATTCTTCAGTTTGCATGGACAGTTTGCCAAACTCGCTTAATGTTGTCATCTGTGGTTGCAATCGAAAGGCGTCCACTACGAGAGTCATCTTCAATGTTAATGCGACTTTCACGTAAACGTTTGTGCCATTCGTCAAATTGGCTTTTCTTCATCGACTCAACTCTGTACGCTTGAATTAACATTTTAGGTGTCTCAGAAGATGACTTTTGAAGTTAAACACAAAATTTATTGTTTTTTAGCTGTTCTTTAAATCAATTATAAAAAAGCGACAATGTCAACATGCAAATACACGAAAAGCGTTCTTCACAGGGAACAATGTCGACTGAGCGATACTCACACTCCCATATCCCTTCTCCCTAGCTGATAGACAGCAAAATTCCCAGCAGCAACCATGCTGTATGTCTCTGTAGATTGATTCCGGGAACTATGTGACTGTACCTTGAATATTGGATATTTTATAATACACTGGATAGTCATAATATTAAGTGATGTGTACAGTAAAATGACTGTACACTATTTTCCAAACACTTGAATATGTATGTATCAACAGTCATACTCTTAAAAGTAGATCTAATCATCTGAGGGCTCTTATTAAACACTAAAAGAACACCATTTAACATTTGAGACAGTTTAGAAAAATGAAAAGTCTAAAAGACACCACATAAAAAAATAAATAAATAAAAAAACATAATTCGCTGAACACCTAGCCTCAAACAATTTGTGAAGTTGGTAGTATTAAAGATAACTTAAGAAATTTACATCATTGTCAAAAAGGCTCAATGATGTTTTTAAAATATAAAAATCATTCAAAACATCTCCAGCAGAAGTCCTAAATGAAAATTTAAAATTGACATCCAATATATTATTTGGTCGTATTGAACAACTTACCATTAATAGGAAGAGCTGGCATGACAGCACTTGCCAAGACCAATTAGGAATTACATAGTTCATAAAAACAACATTAAGTCATTCTTAGCTCATTCATAATATAGTATTTAATATTTTTATGTTTAACTGTGTTATTTTTATGAACTTTTCAAAAAATACTTTTAATCTGATCACATGCTATACAATTTCAAGATATTGAAAATGACACTGAGTATGCCAAAATTCGAGTAGATGAAATGAAATCTACATGAATTGATGAGGATACAACTTATGTAGCCTTTTCATATTGATTTGATCAATTCAGGTGGTTAAAAATTAATAAACTTTGTAAGCAATATTTCTACCAAAGTATAATATAAACAGTAGCGAAGCTTACTCTTGAGAAAAATGCAACCGTGTGGTATTGACCCAGCCACCTACCCCTACACGTACAGTGGTAGTGACCCACCCGCCCACTCATACACGTATTGTGCTAGCGCTCGTAGTGGTCGTGTTGCATACTTATATTAATTATGTCTTATAACAACACTTTTGACATAAACAACAATGACGTGTGCTACAACAGCTGATTACGGCACCAGTTGTTTGCTACGTCACGGCCAGGTTCACTAGCATCACTTGGTTGTAAGTAAAACGGCTGAGCTTCGCTACTGTATATTTATATTATACTGTGGTTCTACATTAAAAACAATTATCAGGTGTTTTGACCAAAGTAGTGGAAGATTAGTAAAGTTTCAAAGAAAAATAACTCTTTCAAAGAAACACTTATAAAAGTAAATTCAATGCTAAAATTCACAAATGTTTAACTTTCAAAACATATTCTTAGGTGATTTCAAAAGCCTAAAGGAAACAGAAGTAAACAAATAAATATAAGTAAACAATTTTCCAACATTTTATCAAATTTGCTGAGATCAAATTGATATTGTGATTGACTACATTCGACAATAGAATAAAACTGTTGATATTAATTTTACCTTGTAAATCTTGTAGTTGTAGGACTCAAAGTTTGGCACACAAGTGTCTACTGGATCCCATTTGATCGTTACACTTGTGCCATTGACATCAACTGACTTCACTACTGGCAACTCTGGTGGATCTAATCAACAAATCTTCATAAATCACTGCACAATCTTATGATGTAAAGAGGCTATTGAGAAATTTGATGGCAATTTCAAACAATTTTTTTCATATGATACAATTTCAGTAATAACTTGAGAAATTATTAACGTTTTGCTCCTTTATAAAATTTATTAAATGGAGGAAATATGCCCTACTAACTAAACAATACAATATACAAATATCAAAAGTTACAGACCAGATGGCCTGGTTTTATTTAACAGGAAAGATAAGGATCACTTAACTTATACGTTAAAATTCATTAAATATAAACTGTGGTATGTACAAATATACTTGAATTACTGCAAGCATAGTTATTTTCTTAGATGGATTAGAAGGATAGTGAGTACAGTAAAGAATTTTTGTTTTCTCGTAATCTGTATTTCTTTTACATGAAGTTTAATAATGCAATATTTACTACTCTATTTACCAGTCATGAATTTGGAATATTTCATGATAGTACAAATATTTTTAGTTATGTGTTATTAGGCTGGGCATTGTTTTAATAACAAAAATGAGAATCAGCAAACTCACCTCTGGAAATAAGTTCATTAAACATATAACATTCCTTGAAACATACATTATTAAAGACATAACATTAAAATATTTCTACTTTCTTTATCAATTTATAAAAAGTAGAAAGAATTTTTTTATTTTTATCAATAAACTGGATGACTTAGTATGTCCTTTCTTTTTTTTCAATGATTTATATTGGTGTCTGCTCAACAATATATAAAAAGACAATAAAAATTGGGTTCGGTGATTTCTTATTTAATTTAAATTTGCTACTAATTTATTTAGCAGGTTTTACAAGTGAAGACATACATAAAATGGTGCACAGAGTAGAAACAATCCAAATATTAACATGGAATAAATTTTTAAAAACATTTTAATATTGTTTATAATGTATTTAATGCATCTAGATCTTTCTGAACAGCTCATATGCTTTACAAATGTGTTCAGATGTTGTTTACAGTCATTTTCTACCACATAGTTTTCAATGATGTCACCTCTTGGGCAGCCGTAACTAACGACCAACAGAATATATTGGATGCACCTCTTCTTATAGAACATCCAAAGAGGTAGAAATCAACAAATCCATTGTTGCACAAGTAAAAGAAGACTTAAACCATCTTGGACAGTGTTGTTTCAATATAAAAAAAACTGCATTTTAACTTTTTTGTTAAAGTTGTATGACTGGTGATAGTTTTGAAGTGCTGACCCTACTTTTAATTTAGTACATTTGCGTATTATTTATATTATGACCATAGGAGTGTATTTCTAATCAAGTTATATTAATTAAATATGGTCATGATTAAACACTCTTAAGTAATTGCATCTCGAGAATCAACTAATATGGGACAAGCACTTTGAGGCTTGTATGGATAAAATTTGATTGGGAAATAACATTGGATTTTTTTTATTTTTACAGGCAAAATAGGAATGTACCATAAGTTTGCAATTCAGAACAAATCAAGGAGATGCTTTTATGTCCTGAAAAGAACCCTCAGCAGACCAGTCAAGAGTTTGTTACATACAATAGAAGAAGAAACAAAATCTAAAATGGGAAATGTGAAAGTTTTTTTTCGGACTTTAAATGACCAATCCGACAATGTTTTGTATCATGTAAAAAAACTATTACATATATACAATCATATATACATCCTGCTGGCTGGTCTGATATGATCATTGTTGGAGATAAGAAGACAGAAATTGTTGGATCGGATACAATGAACTAATGAAAGGTATAATAAAAAAAATGTAACTGGAATACAATGTATTATAAGTATGACATTTACAATACATAGTACGAGGTACGTCCAGAAAGTAAGTTCCGTTTGGTAATAAAAATAATTTGTCTACAGATACAGAAAAAATATTTATTGCACTAAAATCTACAACTCTTAAACTACTTTTCTACATAACTGCCGAAATTTTGCAGGCATTTGTCATAGCGTGGCACAAGTTTTTCTATGCCTTCTTCATAGAAGGTTGCCGCCTGTGTCTTCAACCATTTGGAAACATTTTCTTTCAGCTCTTCGTCATCGTTGAAGTGTTGACCGCCAAGGAAAGACTTCAGATGTAAGAACAGATGAAAGTCGCTAGGAGCGAGGTCAGGGCTGTACGGAGGATGGTCAAACACGTCCCAGCCAAATCCCTGTATGAGGTTTTTCGTCACATTTGCAGTGTGTGGTCGTGCATTGTCGTGAAGAAAAACAACACCTTCATTACATCCTTCATTAAACTGTTGGACCCATCTTCTCACCATTGAATCACTCATCGCATTTTGTCCGTAAACCTCGTAAATTTGCCGATAAATGTCAATCGGTTTCACTTTCTTAGCATTCAGAAAACGAATCACAGATCTGATTTCACAAGCGGCGGGATTTTCGATCAACACCGACATTTTAAACAAGCACAACAAAGCGTACGAGACTGACAGCGATCTCAAAATGGCGCACGTTTCTTCTCCTTGATACAGAGCGTCTGCCGCGCATGCGCGGAACTGCGATCGCAGCGCTGCAGCGGATATAAATGGAAACGGAACTTACTTTCTGGACGTACCTCGTATATAAATGTTAAATAACCATTTAATTAATTATTAGACGAAAATTACTTTCTCTAAAGACAAAGACTGCTTCTTGTTTACTCATTAACTACTCCCAACACAACTCTACTACACCTATCAAAACATGCAAAACAGGAAAAATTGTTTGCTTGGAAAAATTTTATGAAACAATAATTTATTTTCTAACTGATATGATAGACAGATATGATAGATATGATAGCAACAGTAAATTCCCACCTATTCCTTCAATAACTCTCTCGAAACACAGATTAATGAAGTGTTATGATCAGATTATCTCGGCTTACGTAATATTTTTTAATAATTCGTTATAAAATATTAAATTCAAAATAAAATTTTACTAAACATTAGATTTTGTTCAAGGATGGGTTAGTTTGTATTTTAGGGTCAGTTGTCATTAAGTTAGATTAGGCTATCCCATCTTCTTTATATAAAGTACGATTTTCATCACAAAAATTTTCTCAAAATCAGTTATTCAGTATGATTTTAACTCTATCTCCTACAAAATAGTCACATTTGAAGGTTTAAAAATTGTGTGTTTTTTATTTGTTTTATTTGAGATGTCAGATATCAACCAAAAAGTTTTATTTTTAGTAATAAATAGACCTTTATGAGAGTTTGGAGATAAAGGTTAAGTATACAAAATTACTAGTTAAAGTAAATGAATGGCATGCTTTGGCATTATATGCCCTCTATATTGGAGTAGCCTCCTCTGTCAATATTTATTATCTATTAAGTAGGGGTGTATTAGTATTTAAATAAATAAAAATAAATAAATAAAAATACTTACCAGTATTGCTGGTTGTTACATCAAACTCTTCTTTCATAGACGATGTAACAAACTTTACTCTATACTTGGTGGCCGGCAATAGTCCATAGACAGTGAAAGGAATTTCACTGATATGGAACACCGTGTACTTCCAATCATCTTCTGAACAACGCTTATCCACAGGGCAACCCTCGCGTTTGATACACTGAATCATTAGCACAAACAATTTTAAATATTCTAAACTGGCTGTTTGAAATATATATTCACAGACAGCTATTATTACTTAATATTACTTAATCATCTATAGTTGAAACTGGCATTCTATACTAAATAAGCAAATTAACAGGCTTTAACAAATGTCTTTTAGATATAAAAAAAATATAATATTATTATTTTTTAACTAAAAATAACTAGACTAATTTAGACATAAGACACTATTCCTGTGCATCAATATTGCAAATATAAATAAGCAAATTAACAGGCCTTAACAAATGTCTTTTAGATATAAAAAAAAATAATATTATTATTTTTTAACTAAAAATACCTAGACTAATTTAGACATAAGACACTATTCCTGTGCATATGCAACAGTATCAAATAAAGACATTTTAATTGAATTGAAAACACATATTAAGTGTTGTCATATGGGGGTTTCAGCAGCAGAGGGGAAATGTTCCAACACACTGCCACCGTATATCACAGATATGACTTATATGACTTCAAGCTCTGGTTTCTGTTCATCTTAACAGAACTTTATACGTTGTTTGTTTTATTGTATTCATTGTGCTATTTTAATTGTTAGTTGAATATTAAACAATGATTTAAATTAATCGTTCTACACTGATTTGTTAGTGTTGATCAAACCAACTAATGGTCACTGTTGATGACGACGTAATGGGTAAGGCTTGCAATTGCAATGCCAGCCAGCTGCATACCGTCTACCTAGTTTCTATGACAACTATTAAATAGAATGACACAGTAGGGGAAGAGTGGTTTTCTCTCTAACTTCCACCACTCATTGCTTTTCTCTCGCAGTGCTTTCAGTTTGTTACAATCTAAGCGGCCTATCTGTACCTGAAGACATAGTAGAAGAATTTAACAAGTATTTTTCAAAAATAGCAGAGGACACACTTAAAGCTAGCTGTAATCTAAATACACCAACTGCAAGAGCCATAACACCTGGGCCTAGCTTAACGCAGACCAAGCTTATCCTAACAGATACAACCGTGAAAGAAGTTAGTGAAACAATCTCTTCTCTGAAGAGTAAAACTTCCAGTGGACTAGATAAAATCCCTGCAAAGCTAGTAAAACACTGTGCTGAAACAATAATCATTCCTCTAGCAGATATTATTAATAAATCCTTCAGAAGTGGTATTTTCCCCTCTGCTCTCAAAGTATCAAAAGTTTACCCAAAACTAAAGAAAGGAGCTTCCACCGACCCTAGTAACTACCGCCCCATCTCCATAATTCCCACCTTCTCCAAAATTTTTGAAAAGATCGTCCTAAAGAGGCTTCTAGACCATTTAACTCAAGTTGACCTCTTCACGGACAGCCAGCAAGGCTTCCTGAAAGGAAGGTCTACAGCTACAGCACTAATAGACCTAGTAGAATTTATTATTGATCATACTGACAAAGGCAAGTACACCACTATTGTCCTCCTCGACCACTCAAAAGCCTTTGACTGCCTTAGTCATGACATTATTCTTGACAAATTAGAAGCATTAGGAGTCCAGGAAACTGCCAAGAACTGGTTTGATAGTTACCTTAAAGGGCGGAGTCAACTAGTAAACTCAGTTATGTGGAAAACAGTGTTACTCGAACTGTAAAATCAAAACTCCAACTAATCCAAAGAGGGAGGCCGCAAGGATCGGTACTTGGGCCCGTACTTTTTATTCTCCTGACAAATGACTTCCCTAACTACATTAAAGACTACAGCTCAGTAGTAATGTATGCGGATGACACAACTCTTTTACTGAAAGAAGACACACCAGAAAATGTAAGCATCAGTGCCTACATTGCCCTTAACATGACATATGACTACTGTTTCTTAAATAATCTGGCAGCAAACCCTTCAAAAACTAAACAGATCAACTTTGGCAGAAGAGGAGAACAAATTCTGACCCTTCCAGATATTGACTCTGTAAACCAAAGTGACCTCCTGGGTGTTGTCCTGGATTCAAACTTGACATGAAACCCACATATCGATGCCTTGTGCAAGAAACTGAACTCTGCTCTTTATGTAGTAAAAAGAATAAAGTACATCAGCAACATAGAAGCAGCAAAAATGGCATATTTTGCTCTTTTCAAGACTTACCTCAGATATGGAGTTGCAGTCTGGGGCGGGACATCCACTACAAACTTAAATCGGATACTTACCATACAGAAGTCAGCTATAAGATCCTTAGCAAATCTTAAATAGCAAGAAAGTTGCAGAGAAGAATTCAAAAACCTCAAGATTAAAACTGTAGTCTCCATCTACATACAGGCTGTCATAATCCACGAGGTAGAATAGGACTCCCAAAAGAAACTAGAACACACACTCATGACACTAGACACTCATCAAGAATTCCCGTTGCAAGACACAAGACAGCCCTTTTCGAGAAAAAAACCATCTTTCATTGGAACCAGACTCTACAACCATCTTCCTGCTAACTTCAAGCTACTGACAGGTGAAGCAAAAACTAAACTCCTGGTTAACAGAACATCCTGTCTACTCAGTCAACGAGTTTATTGACAAGATCAAAGACTATTAACTAAATTGAAGAAGACATCTTAATACTATAATAAATTGTATAACTTGACACCATTCTCTGTACTTGACGTTCAGAAAATAAAGCATTTTGTATTGTATTTTTTTTTTTGTATTTTTGTAGTTATATTTCATTGTTCTTTCAAATGTTTTATTTATCATATTTTACTAGCTATCTTGTGTAAACATTATGTGAAAACATATTTATTATTTGTTAAAAAAGGTATTAATTGAAGAACCCATGTAAAGTGTACTAGAAAAATGCTGAACAGCTCTAAATTATTTAAAAATTCCAAAATTATAGAACCTAAGAAAGTAACATTTCAAAATGTCCCTCCAATGAAAAAATAACACATAAATTAATGGTTTATATGAAATACTCACTTTCCTCGAAATTACAACGAGTTCATCTTTGGGTGGTCTGAGGGAGAGTTGAAAAGAGTTATTTCTGACATTTATTGTCTTGTCATCCAGTGCAATAAATTCACTTTCTGGTTCTAAAAACGATAAAAAAATTCATACATTATAATAAAAAACATTTTACAAATAGAAAGGACATTCTACATTTGACTTTATTTCATTATTATGTATTTACGGGGTTTGGCAAAAGTCTGAAATATATTTATTAATTTTAAAACTATTGAAAAAATGTAATGAAACTTTTTAGTTTTGTTTATTTTACTATATCAAACAATTACATATATATTTATTTTACTTGTTTTTCACATAGCCAGGGGATGGCCCATAAAGTAAGTCATACAAATTTGAAAAGTAAGCCTACCTCAAGTCATACCTCTTTATAAAGATCTTTGTTTCTACAATACAACAGTGCAATTCTGACGTCAAAAGGATGATCCAGTCAGAAAATACAGCCTCTCAAAGAGCTTAATGTCATTTAACTAATACTTCTTAAATCGCCTGTATAGTAATCAGTTATCACCTATTGCTTACAGATATAATTTAATTGACAGCACATTAGAAATTAATTTGTTTTCACAAAAAAAAATATGTAGCAAAAGATTATAATTATTTTCTTAAACTATTTTAGGGTATATCTATGGTCAAAATGGTTTTAGTAACTTTTCTTATTTTTGTTAAATAACACAGTTAATTTTATAACGCAGTCTTTCATTACGATTCTAAACAATCAACAATATACTTAACAATAGGGACCTCAAAAAGGTATAAACAAATAGTTGTATAACTAAGAGGCAATACAGTAGTCTGACATAAAATTCTTTGAGTGGCTGTATTTTCTGAATAGGTCATCCTTTTGATCTAAGGTTCGCACTTTTAAATTGTACATACAAAAACCTTTTTTCAACAGATTTTTGGGGAAATTAACTAAATTAATTAGCTACAATTTAATTCTGAACTGTGACCTGCAGTTGTCAAAGTAATGCTATATTTAATCACTGATGAACACTTAAACCAATAAATGAAATATTGGATTTAATAGAGAGAACATTAAATCTCTTAAGCATTTTCAACAGCCTCTATTATATACCTTTAGCTCTACAACTTTTAACAGTTTTTTTATACATCTGAAAAAAAAAACTGTTAAACAATTTCTTAAGATTTACTAAAGAAATATATAGCTATCAAATACATAATTATCAATATTTATAATTTTCAACTGAAACAAAGTAAAAAAAAAAAAAAAACATAGAAACATAAACAATATAAAATTATAAGATTAATTTATCTTCAACACACACACCAGAATTAATCTTCAGACAGTTGTAGCCCAGGTAGGTTACAGCAATGTGAATGCTCGTTAGTCATTATAATCCTAGGCAGTTCTTTTGTACTCAGGTAACACAATTTGACAAGTTCTTCATTTGTCTCGTACTTCACATCAATGTGTTTACGTTAGGCTCTATATTATGAATTGGCCTGCTAAACTAATAACATTCTTACTGTCACAATTCAAAAAATGGTTTCCTTATGACTCAGTAACAATCACTCGGTAAAACCTTTCAGCTCAGAACTTCTTGAATTCCAATGACTAAACTAAAATATCCATCTTTTAATGTTGATAAAGTTGTACGTTATTTCCTTGAATTCCATGAAACTGGTCAACAACATAGTTTTAAAACATACCGTAACCACTAGAGAACTCAATCAATAGGGTAACTTTGCCCAATCAGAACCATAACAACCCTACTAATCAACTGTTTTTATTTTTGAATAAATTTAAATTTAGATGCTGTAGTTCTTAAATATTGGAAGTCGCATTTATCTGCATAAATTGTCATATCTCAGATTATTAAAAACAATTCACTAATGATGTAGTTTATGTTTAGGGGGGAAGATAAACAAGCATTAAACTTATTACAGCTTATTGAATTTTTTTTACAGGGAACTGCTAATAGACCTCATCGACCTATTTAGTTGTATATCAACTTCTCGTACATGTGTACTTTTAAGCTACACAGGACCACAATATTCAGTAGTGGAGTAAACTAGAGAAAAAGCTATAGTATGCAGGACTTTTGTGTTGGATATCCACAATGATCTAGCAAGTTGCTGCACAATGTTAGTTCGGTTCGCACTTAAGCAGCTTTTTCTGTTAGCGAATTTTAAAACAGAGAGTTTGATCTAAACTGATTCCAAAGTACAGGTTGTCCTTAAAAGAACTCTGGCGTTTTGTGGCTCACAATTTTAATGTCATAAAAAAATTAATCTAATGTGTTGTACATATTTTTGAAGTTTTTTTTACAGTTCAGTAAATTTCAATGTGGCGTTAGTGGCATGGGATACATCCAAACTATATTCCACCTTCTGCCATGTCCTGTCCATCATGCCTGGAGTGATAATTGCCACACAAGCAACTATCCTTTCCCTTAGATGGCTCATATTTAGAATTATCTCAAGATAAAGAATCCCAACTGGGGACTATGTTGTGCCAAAGATTTTTTTAGGGCTTCGTTGGTATGAAGTTCTGATTCTATCCACATTTTCTCCTGACACGCAGGCCTACCAGGTTCTTTGAACCCACTTAGCAATTGCCCAATGGTATTATCCATAGGAGAACCACCACCATAATTGCACAGACAGTTCCTCTGTACCGTTACAACTGAACCAATTTCTGTAAGGCAAATAACACTCTGAGCCTTTTGTTGAGGTGTCGCCATTCCACTGCGCTGAGTGGATGTCTCGTGCCTGCTCTGCTACTCTCAAGGTCAACAGTCCGTAGCGCTGCCAAATGTTGAAGAAAAATGTTCAAAATATTATGGGTAAAACTAAAACTTGATGAGCTACTCATTTCAGACACATCAAATAACTTTAGCAAGATTTACCAACTTACTCATATTGACTTGTTTAAACCCCAGAGTTCTTTTGTGGACACCCTGTATTGTGAATGCTCATTGTGCTTCAGCCTAACATAATTGAAAAAGGATCAATTTGTGACTAGCTCTAGTCTATTACTCAGGTAAAAAAGAAGGTTGCTTCTGTCTTTGTTGGATTGGACTTAACTTCCAGGTTCTAATTGAGGATGGCAGGATCAAGTGTAAGCGTTCTTTATGTTTTTGATAAGTCCTTGTGTTAAGTTGAGTTGTAAGACCAATATCATCTGCATGTATGAATTATCTGGAATGTGTGGAGGGAATGTCGTCAGTGAATAAAATACAAGCAAGATGAGAGCCTTGTACATCATTCAGGTGCCTAAAAAACTTGCTCTGTGATCCAGGACAACTTTAATTTAACTGTGCTGAGGGTGAAATTTAGAAATAGCAGCAATCAAGGACATAGAATTAAGTTATTAAACTAAAGTAGAAGGCACTTTTACCAGACTGTTGACATAGGCTGCTGAAATATCTACAGATGCTGCTGGTGTTTTCTTTTCAAACCCATTCTCATTGAAAGATGTAAAAGAAAGTACCTGGTTGCAACAATTTCGACCTAGTCTGAACTCAGCTTGTTCAACAGGAATGCTGTCATTAAGAATAGGTGATATTCTGTTGTAAATTAACCTCTTCAGAAACTTAAAGCAGATACAAAAGAGCTATAGGGCTGTAAGTTCGGCTTGTTCTGGTTCTTTACTGGGCTTCAAAACAGGTATTATTTCAGATATTTTAAAAGCTCTGGGCATATTGCCAATATAGCATTGAAGACTGTTAAAGCCAATGTTTTACTTTTGTACCAGCATGTTTTAGAAATTCCAGGAAGATCTCATCTACTCAGGCTGCCTTTCCAACAGAATTAGAGCCTCATTAATTTCTTGAAGAGTGAAGGCGTTGAAACTTCTAACGGTGCTAGCAGGTGTCTCTTGACCTCATTCAGTTTGAATACAACCCTTTTGTCATAAAGTTGGCTGGTTGTAATAATACTGGGGAGTAACCCTAAAACCAACGAGCTGAGAAGAAAGTACTTGTATCTTTAGCATCAAGTACAAGAAATAAGTTGTTGGTTTCATCCCAGTTGGTTAGGCTTCTGCTATTATCTTCGTCAGATGAGTGAGTTACTCCAATTGCTGTGATGACTATTTAAACCCTCAAACATTCAAGAAAACTGGAATTACTGCATCAGACCAAAAGGTATTAGGTTGTCTGTACACACTCAGTATGGTAGTGTCAGATACTTTTACTGTCAGTATGAAAATTTGTCACAACTTTTTTGTTCAGTTTCAATCTCATTAATCTTGAACGGATCCAACATCATTTTGTCAGAATGTTGGGTGTCAAGTTTGGTTTCTTATATCATAAAGTTCCAGTTGTGGGTTTGGCTCAAGAATTGGGGCTTCAATCTTTGGCAATGTGCAGGCTAATGGCTGACCTGGTCTTTCTTTGCAGACTACTGAATGACAATGTGGATTGCCCTGACATCCTAAATTTAATTGCCTTCAAGGTTACTTCTTCTACTCATTCAGCTGAAATTTTTACAAGGCAGTACTACTGGACAAATTATGCAAATAACAGCATCATGGCACGTCTCCAGAGAGTAGACAACAAAGTGTCTACGACTGTGGATGTCTTCAGAGAGGGCGAGACAACGCTCGACTATAAAGTGACTTTGTTCCTATGAAGTGGCCTTGTACTTTAGGTGGCCACATAGTCTACTCCTATGATTATTTGATTTGATATTAGTGTCTAGTTTATATTGTTATTTTACTGTTATTTGTTGTAAGTCATTGACACATATAAAACACATATAAAAATCGGCGATGTCCTTTGGAAATAAATAAATAAATTAATGTCAAATAATGAAAAGGTAAAAAACTGTGTGAGGAATTACTCAATGGAGAGTTAATTAGTAAAATTGAAATACCATTTTTAATGCTAGTATGTAGTTCACCATCAGCTCCCAAACATCGAGCCTTCCTAGAACTTGAAGGACTTCCCACACACAAGGTCTTGCATTTCATTGTCACACATGGATTATCTTGGGGTTTTTGCAGGGATGAATGTACAATTTTGATGCCATTCGGACGCTGAAACATTTGAAATACATTAGTCTATTAGCTAAATCTATTCTGCAATTTAAATATAGTCAGACATATCAATATGACCTTGGAAAAGTGACAAGGCTGAAAACCTGAAAGCCAATGACTTGAGGGCCAAGGTTTGATAGGCAAACATCTTACAACTGTATTCCTGTTTTAGCACTGGTTGGGTGGCCTAATCTGGTTAGTAAGTCGAACGGCAGGGTACGGGGTGTGTGGGAGTCGTTTCTGAAGACTCCATCTATCAAATTATGCAGGGAAGTAGGTTATAAGTGTTACAAATTTTTAGGTGTAAACTACTCAGTATTAGCATTGACTATAGAAACAAATGGGCTGCCCAAGCTAATACATTTACTGCAGAATAAGTGCTCACATGACTATTTAGCATATTATTAGTCACATAAGCATATGCTAGAGAGAGAGAGATGAAGAGAGAGGGAGTCCGCTTGTGCTACCTGTGAAAACCAAACATATACTAACATTTACCGAACATCAATACCGGCTTCACTGGACCCAAATGAGTGACCAGTTTTCTTGTTCCTATAGTCAATAGTTTTAGTAAACAAATGGTGCACTTGATTTTTTTATTCCCGTACATTATCAGATATTTTTTTACATTTTTACGAACACTTGTACTGGTATTAATACTTCTCAGCCCTATAAGAATGATTTGTTCAATGTATAAACTTTTTCAGAATCTTCATAAAATTTAAAATAATAATTGATCACAATATTTCATGTTTAATAACTTATTATGGCTTTAAGTTTTATATTTTACTTTTTAGAGTTTTTTAATATTAAAAGTCTAGAATAGTAAAATTTAACTGTTCAAATAAAATCACTTCCATTTTTACCAATTCACTATGAGTTTGGGAATTATGAGGCTTCGAGGGAATTTTGCCACTGGTTTCTAAATTACAGCATTACAGAATACTTCTTAAAATAATAATAAATCAACATGGATTGGTCATGGAGTATGCGCCGAGGGTGAGACATCGAGGTTTTATATATATATATATATATTCTCAACCATTTCTCTCGGCACTCAAAACCTAAAGTCTACTGCGTACGCAATTCGCGCAGACGATGGTTAGTGGAAACGAAACGGTTCATGACACGACCATCTCTGTCTGTTCTGAGCCTTAAGAAGAGCAACAGGTCTGCGATGCGGGCAGAATGACCGACAAATTTTTTTTTTTGGTTATACAAATTTAGTAATGGCTCACTAGATTATCTCGGTTAGGGATATTAGGAGTCAAAAGGGGTGAACGACTGTAATTAAAAGAGGTGAATAATGTAATTAAAACTTAATATCACAATGACATTACCCGGCGTCATGGCGATCTTTCTAAATTCAAACCTTCATTATTAATTACAGGGGTTTTCATCAAGATGACGGGGTTTAGCCTTTTTAAATTAAAATTTCTTCAATAGAATTTAGCTCTCAAAATTCGCTGTTAAATTTGACATGGGACACCATTGGGTAACAGGATTAGGGATGTCGCTGCAGGTCGCTAATATTCTATTTTACCGTAATTTCAAATTAATTTAAACATCAAAGCTGGCTGCCGTTGAGTCTCTTGCCTCAGCCCTCTGAAATAAAATTAAAATTGTAAGTTGGTCTTATCCACTTTCTATATTAAATTTTTTCAGGCACACTCGATTTTTATTGTTACCATTCAACAAACTCGATAACAATCATATAAAATGTATATTGTACAAACATTACTGAATATTTGAATTGTTGACCTTGAAAACATAGTAGTTTTTTAGCATAGTACACTTCATAAAACTACACTTATTTGATTGTACAATGATTTGTAGCGTGTACCACCCGTGGCGCACATCATGGTGAATGTATTAACTGACAACTACCAACATTATTGGTCATGGAGGAACAGTAGCTTAGCCACCTAGCTTTCCAGATCTTAGCTGACAACTATCAACATGTTGATATATTTTTATATATCTCTGCTTATATCCTGCTTATGGTCATGAAGGAACATAAGCTTGGTCACCTAGCTCTCCAGATTTTAACTGACAACTATCAACATGGATTGGTCATGAAGGAACAGAAACTTGGCCACATAGCTCTTCAGATCTTAGCTGACAACTATCATGGATTGATTAGGGAAAAACAGATGCTTGGTCTCACCTAGCTCTCCAGATCTTAGCTGACAACTATCAACATGAGTTGGTCATGGAAGAAAAGAAGCTTGGTCACCTAGCTCTCCAGATCTTAGCTGACAACTATCAACATGGATTTGTCATGGAAAACGTAAACTTGGCCACCTAGACCTCCAGATCTTAGCTGACAACTATCAACATGGATTGGTCATGAAGGAACAGAAGATTGGTCACCTAACTCTCCAAATTTTAACTGACAACAACTATCAACATGGACTGGTCCAATGACCAATCCATGTTGATAGTTGTCAGTAACAGAAGTAACAGTAGTTAATAGTAACAGAAGCTTGGCCACCTAACTCTCTAGATCTTAGCTGACAACTATCAACATGGATTGGTCATGGAGGAACAGAAACTTGACCACCTAGCACTTCAGATATTAGCTGACAACTATCAACATGGATTGGTCATGGAGGAACAGAAACTTGGCCACCTAGCACTCTAGATATTAGCTGACAACTATCAACATGGATTGGTCAATGAGGAACAGAAACTTTGCCACCTAGCACTCCAGATCTTAACCCCCTTGGACTTCTTTATGTGGCTTTAATTGGAGAGTGAGATATATGTTAATGTGGTAAACAGTTATAATGAGTTAAAGAACAGGATTATGTAAGCTGCTAGGAAAATCAGGGAAAAGTTATCTGAAAGTGTCCTTGTAAAAGGTATTTGAAATCAGGCGAGGGGGGATGGAAGTTAAAAAATAAACTTTAGCTATTAATTACTTTTCACAACAAATATGCCTTCATTTTATTTTTGTAGTTTGTTTAATACAACTATTTGGAGTGGGATAGAATAACATGAGATAATAGACTAGCTAGTTTATAGCGTAACCTGTTTTTTCACACTAGGACCTACATTATTTCTAGTAAACAGTAATCAATTTGAAAACAGTAATACATATTTTAAAAGGTTATTTTTTGGGTAATTTTTTTATTAAATTAGACACACCATCCAGTAAACCTTAGGGAGTTGAGCGTTTTTATCTTAATAGTTTTTACTATATCCATTTCATAATCATTTCAAATTGTAGTATGCGCGTTTCTTAGTTTTTTACTTGATCATTGCAGGTTTTTATAAAGTGTTATTGTTAGAAATTCTTTGTCACCGAAGATATGTTGGCTTTAAGATTAACATACATTTAATTTCCCTGAAAAATATTTTTTCATTAGATGATAAAAAATATTGTAGATAAATTAATTATGATTTAAATGCTTGGTTACAGCATGTAACTGCACTAAAAAAATAATCGTTAATGAGTCACTTACCAAAAGTATAGAAGATGAGTTAGCCAGTATTTTCATATTTTTGGTGTATTGTGTAGTTTTTGGTGTCCTCATTAAAGACTGGCTGCCCCAATCTGTCCAGTAAAGATAGTCTTCTAGCAATGATATACCAAATGGCTGTAAGGACATAATCTGTGGGCCGAGGATCTGTTTCCTTTGAGATCCATCATATAAGCAAGAGGAAATTGTTTTCAGATTGCCGTCCACCCAGTACAGTCTCTTCTGATCATAGTCGATGGTAATGCCATTGGGCCAAACCATGTCATCTCTGACAATTACTTGTCGATTGGAACCATCCAAATTCGCTCTTTCAATCCTTGGATTAGTTCCCCAGTCGCTCCAAAACAATATCCTAAAATAGAATTATTAAACAAAATACCCGTATTAATACTATATCCATCTAATGTACAATTTTTTGTGAGTTTGTCATAGACCAAAGATGCCTGCATTAAAGTTTTCAGCTACACTTATAAATTCACTCTAATCATGTTTTCATTTGAATATCAATCCATTTAATTGTTGACTATTTACATTACAAACTCATTTACTAATGCATACACATTTTACACAAATATTTATAGATTTGTCTGATAACTAATAATGTGTCATTCAAAATTCTTTTGTTATCTAGGATTTTTGTTTATATTTATATCTTTAAAATTCTAATAATAAAGTTGTGAATAATAATTGTCATCAATTCCATATAATAGAGCAGGCATTCGGTATGGTATAGAAAGTGTAAATATCTCTCGCCAGTCAATGTTTCTTATAATATGTATGGACCTACATATTGGTCTTCAAGCATACCTGCTCAGGCCAGCAGCGATGCATATTGTGGCTGTTAAAACCTTTCGTAAACAATAATTCATCGATCCACAAAATCTGATTGAAGAATTCATACTGTTCTGTGATACCACTAAGTAAGCAAACCACTGGCAGAATCAAACTCTGAGATCAAGGTCAGTTTCCTCCTGCTTTGTATAGGATTTAAATGGAACGTTTGGATTTTATTTTTTGTTTTATACTTTCCAGACCTTCCAATTAGAAACGCCAATTCTCTAGTGACATCTCTATTACTGATATTAGGGTCAATTTTAACCATATTAAGAACTACTTCCTCTGTACCTACATCATAGACAACCAACATCACGATCTACCTCGTTATGTTGATTGTATACCATGCCACTCTCTAGCCTCTGATGTATTTGGTTTTTGTTTTTTTCTATTTATTCATTTATTTATTCATGTCTTTGCATTTACAATATCTTTTTCTCATACAATTCACTTATTTATCCCTCTAGCTTAAAGCTAATTGAGAAATATATTAATTATATTTACTATATTTCTAGAAACATTAATATAGACAAAAAAGATAAGCTTAACAATCAACAATATGAGGGTTGTCCAGAAAGTAAAGAACGATTGTGCATCACGTGCGGCGCCGATCCCCACCATTACGACTGCGTGCACGCTAGTTACCTCTGGCTGTCCTGTCAGTGTGAGCCGAGTTTCGTTCCTGTGCAGTCACGCGTCTTTGCTCTGTAATCTTTCAAAATGGCGGCGCCCATTGAAAATCCCGCCAAATACGAAGTGTGCAGTGTCATTCGGTTTTTGAATGCTCAAAATGTTCGGTCTATCGAAATTTATAGGCAAATAAACACTGTTTATGGTGAGAATGTAATGAACGAATCTTCAGTGCATTATGTTCAACCAAGGAAGAACCAATATGCACGATGAAGAACGGATTAGGAGGCCATAACTTCAATTGTGACTGAGGAATTGAAGAAAAAAGTTGACGATAAAATGCAGGAAAACCGGCGATTCACTGTAACCACTTTAAAAGACGCTATTCCAGACGTTTCTCGATCCCTCTTACATGAAATTGTGTCTGAGCATCTTGGGTATAAAAAAGGTGCGCTCGGTGGGTTCCAAAGTTTCTCACAGAAGTCCACAAGATGAAACGAATGGGAGCAGCCCTTGAACTTCTTACCCGATATGATAGTGATGGTGAACAATTTCTCGATCGTATTGTGACCGGAGATGAAACTTGAGTTTCGTACAAAACTCCAAAAACAAAGCGACAATTCATGGGGTGGCATCATTCAAACTCACCCTCAAAAACTGTAAAAGAAAAACCGAATCTGAACACAAGAAAATTGATGGCAACTGTTTTTTGGGACCGCAAAGGTTTAATCCATGTCAAGTTTTTGCCAAGGGGAGAAATGATAAATTCAGAAGCCTATTGCAAAACTCTTCAAAGACTCAGACGTGCAATACAGAACAAATACGTGGCATGTTGTCAAAAAAAGTGTTTTCGATCCACGACAATGCTCGGCCCCATTCATCGGTACGAACCCAGCAAGAATTTCAAGGTCTAAAGTAGGAAATTTTTGGAAACCCTCCTTATAGTCCGGACCTCGCGCCTTCAGATTACCATCTGTTCCTGAAACTGAAAAAATTCTTGGGTGGGAAGCAGTTTGGAAACGATAAAGAACTGAAAGAAGAAGTGACATCCTGGCTCAGATCTTTGGCAGCTGAAGAGTATAACACTGGCATTGAAAAACTGATTCCTCGGTACAATATATGCCTTGACAACAGGGCCAGATTTCTAAATAGGCTGAAAAGGCTGCAGCCTAGAGCGGCAAATTTTAAGGGGCGGCACTTTAGCAATTCACTAAAAAATTGAAAATATACATTTAGATTATTTTAAAAATAGAAACTTCATTAGAAATTATTTTTACGTATTATTTTACGGAAATGGAAATATGATTATTCTATTATTCTTTTCATAGCATAATTTGAATTTACTCCTGACAGATAATGTTGTAGCGCAAATTTTCATATCGTGTTATTTGGTCTGACAACACTGCAAGGCGCAAGCACAGTGGTTCGATCTGACAACACTGTAAGTTTGTAAGCCGAGTGAGTGATTCGATCTGACATCACTGTAAGCCAAGTCAGTGTCAGTCTCGGTACGCTATCGTCACTACAAACTTTCCTAACCTCACTTGCTCTCTTGTTTACGTTTTGGTGAAACATTGTTAGTCGGTGTCATTGGTGATAATACAGTAATATTTTTGTTTTTTCCTGTCCTGCTCCTGTGTAGTTATGATTGTGTTGTGATTACTGGCTTAAATTATTCAATTAAAGAGGATACAGTTCATTATGAGTGACAATAGGAAGAGACTCAGTGGTGCCGAGTACAAAAAACGATCAAAATTGAAATTTCAAGAACAAGAACGTGTGTTCTGAAACAAACAAAAAAACTAGATTTGTTTTTTAAAACGAATGTTTTGCCAGTGGAGGAGAAGAATGATAATGAAAAGGAAGGGAAATCAGAAAGTGCTAATGTTTGTGTTGATTCAGTAGGGGACGACTATGCTTTTACTGGACCAAGTTGTTCCAAAACAGTTGTGTTACCAGAACCTACTTAAATAGAAGTAAGTTCGCAAACATTTGTTAACACATTAGATAAGGATCCAGCCTCTAGGATCCTAAACGATGTTACTAGAGATTTAATAGCAAAAAATGGCTTTGACCAAAACATAGATTTGGATTTTACTAACAGCTTAAGAGAGTACAAAGATCAAAAGAGATATTTGACTAAATCTCTCTTTAAACGAAAGTTAAAAAGTGGAGAAGTCCATGAAAGGAAATGGATGATTTTCTCCAAAAGTAAGGGATCAGTTTTTTGTGGACCTTGTTTAGCATTTAACAGCAAAGAAAGGTCACAATTTGATGGTAAAGATGGCTTCAAAGATTGGAAAAATGGAGAATATCGGGCAAATCACCATGAAAATTCACCAATACACAAATCCGCAATAATAACTCTAAAATCGAGAGGAATTGCTCTTAACCGTGCTGACAGTATGCTTACACAACTAGACAAAGAAATACACTATTGGAGAAATGTTTTAACAAGAGTTGTAGCGGCCGTTAAGGCCCTCACATCAAGAGGCCTCGCTTTAAGAGGTGACAATGAGGTAATTGGTTTTAATAGGAATGGCAATTTTTTGATGGCTTTAGAGCTGATATCCGAGTTTGACCCATTCTTAGCAACTCACATCGAAAAATACGGTAATTGCGGTAGTGGCAACACAAATTATCTCTCTTCCAAGACTTGCGAAGAGGTAATTGAGTTAATGGCTCAAAATGTTAGGCAAGTTATTTGTGAAGAGTTGAAACAATCTAAATACTTTGCTCTCATCATAGACTCGACCCCAGACTTGTCACATGTAGTCCTTGCTGTTAGATATGTTACAAGTGACGGTGCGCCATGTGAAAGATTTCTTACTTTCATTCCATCAGCGGGCCATAAATCAGTAGAAATGTTTAAGAGTGTGATGAATGAGCTCGAAAATCTGAAAATAAACATTGATGACTGCAGGGGACAATCGTTTGATAATGCTTCAAATATGGCCGGTGTTTACAATGGTCTGCAAGCAAAAATAAAGGAAAAAGCTCCTTTAGCTTTATTTATCCCATGTGCGGCACATTCCCTAAACCTTGTTGGATCGTCTGCTGCAGAATCTTGTGGAGAAGCATGCAAATTTTTCATGTTGCTTCAGGAAATATATGTATTTTTTACGTGCTCTACAAAGCGATGGGAATGTTTAACAAGCGTTATGAGTACATCGTATCAGAAGAAGACAATTAAAAAAGTGTGTCCTACTCGATGGTCAGCTAGTACGAGAGTCTTGGGAAGAAGTACACATTGCTTTGACAGAAATAGCCAATGACTCAACAGAAAAAGCAACGACTAGATGTGAATCTCAAGGAATTCTTCGAAGATTAGAAAGGTTTTAAACCGCTTTCATGGTATGTTTCTGGAGCACCGTACTTCATAGAATTCATAAAGGTAGCAAAGCAATACAGAGTGAAACTGTAGATGTTTTATCAGTGACAAATTTGTATGGTTCTCTAGAAGAATATTTCATGGAACAGAGAAACCATTTTGATGACTTCGAGAAATTGGCTATGGATATAGATATATCCAAAACTACATCTTCTTATGAGAAAGACAACAAAAGACAACCAAAAAGAAAAGTTTGGGTTGACGAAGACCAAAGTGGTGAAGTAAACTTTACCGGCAGGGATGATCTTAGAACAAATACGTTTTTACCAGTTATAGACTCTTTCGTTTGTGAATTTAAGAAAAGAAAAATGGCCTATAATGTGTTTCAAGACAGATTTTACTTCTTAACTCAGTTGTGTGAGTGTGATAACAAGACTGATCAGATGGACATGGAAGAGACATTGAGAAAGAAGGCGACCAATCTAAACCACATCTACACAAATGATTTGGATTCTGATTTTACTGAAGAGTGCATACACTTCCAAAAGCACTGTGCTGTGGGGAATGATCAAGCACCAGGAAAATCGTTAAAAGAAATTTTGAAATTTCTAAGATTTAACTTCCTAGAAGATGTGTACCCTAATTTGGACATCGCTTTAAGGATTTGTTTGTGCATACCTGCTACAAATTGTGCTGGAGAACGTAGTTTTTCCTGCTTTAGAAGAGTTAAGAACTACCTAAGAACTAGTACTTCTGAACAAAGGTTAAACTCCCTTTCTTTACTGTGTATTGAGGCAAATACAACAAAAACACTGTCATATGAGGACATTATTAATGAGTTTGCCATTAAGAAATCTCGTAAGAAAACTATGTTGCTTTGAACATATACAAAAGTATAGAATGTACTGTACTTAAGCCAAACATTCAACTGTATTGCGTTTGTACAATTATTCATGTTTGTATTATGTAAGCCTGTATAACTTATATATTTAATGTCAATAAATAAACCAGTAATGAACTATTTTTTTAGTTTTACACCTGAGCACAATTTAATTTGAATAAATGTATCTATCATTTGTTGTATAAAACGAATATGTACAATAAATAACATATGAGTATATTAACTGTGAGTCTAAAGTTGGGGGGGGGGGGGGGGCGGCAATTGGATTTAGCCTACAGGCGGCATACTCCTAAATCCGGCTCTGCTTGACAACCAAGGCAACTACATTGAGAAGTAGGCTAGGTTACTGTGAGTATGTAAATAAAGTTCTGTGTTGTTATTTTTCGTTTTTAATTTTTTATACCAAAACGTTCTTTATTTTCTGGACGACCCTAGTAAAATATAGGATAGTTACAAATACATAATATGTATTTTAAGATTTAATTTTTATAAATATTTTATGATGTTTACGATTACAATCATATTCTTTTTTTGGTCGTAACATTGTTTATATTTTGTTTGTGGGAGATAAAAATAATTGAGAAAAAACAGACATTTCAAAATATCAATATCTAAAATAAGTAAATAATCCTCAAAATACTGCTGGACTAGGGATCCTTTGTCTGAGTATCGGGCTTTGGACTCTGCTCTTGCAGCAAGCACCTTACCACTACAAAAACCATAAACAAAATGCATCTCTTTGTATTCCTGTGATGTGAAGTTCATAGTGTCTTCTACATTATTGACATAGAAAAACTGCCTGGAGTAAGCGAAAAAGTCCTGTTTGGAAATTGTTTTTGTAACTAGACAAAGAGTGGGCTCTCCAATACAAATATTGTAGAAAAGAATGAACACTGCCAAATAAGATGAATGGAGCGATATAAGATAATGTTCTAATCACGGACAGTAAAAATATTTTTGGATTAAAACTTAAACTGGTGCAATATCAAGAAATAAATCAATGTCCCATAAAAGTCATAGATACTACAAGTAAACGTAGTCAACTATTAATTCTTAAAAAGCCATAGAAAGATTTACCATGGTTTTCAGCATTAAAGGCATTGTAAGTCTGATAAGACTGATACGTGATAAAAGTTCTTTGGTATTGATGGAAAGCCTATTAGTTGGGCAAGCTTTTGATTAAATTTAACTGAGTTCTATTACAATTTGTTTTGTAAGTAGCATTGTAACACATTCGTTGCGGGTGACGGTGGGGGTTGGTGCCCGCACGCTGATGACGCACTCTGATTCTTAGTCATTCGGCAATCTGAACTATTTTATTTCAGCGTGAGTCTAGCATTACACGGGTGACTGTCTTTCATTCTTAACGTGATCCAAACATTGCGTATAACTTTGCTGTGTCAATGTTTTGTCGTGATTTTTTTTGTCTTTGAAGTGTACTTTATGTAAATAAGTGTTTAGTGTGCATATTTCTTATTAAAGGTATTTTGTTTTTAACATGGCTGCACCATCCAGACTAGCTGTTATTGACCAAAATATGACTATCAGTTAGTCAGTGATTTTAGAGTTCGATGATATGACAGAAGATTTAGATTTGTTTATTATGGCTTCTGATGATGAATAAATATACTGGAATAGAATGAACCGGTGGGTTGAAGGGGATTAAATATGTAAATGCGTAACAAATGAACTAATAACAATATTGCATGGATTGCACATGTATACATTTTACTTGTCACTATGCTGAAATATGTCAATGTGCAGCCATGGTGCAGGCCAGACAAGGCACTGTGCGTGACGCTACTCCATGCGCCGCTGCAGCGAATGTGTTAAAAGTAATTATTTTAGTTTGTTATTTTATGTAGTTTTTAAAAATGGCATACAATTAAGTTTCTCTCAACTTATTTGTATCAAATGGCATACAATTTACTCAAACAGCACTAAGGTTTGTTTGAGTAAATTCAACATAGATATATTATGAAAAGATTTTTTGGAAAAAATCTAAAGGGCTACTTCATCAAGAAGATTTGTTTAAGTGAAGAACATAACATTTTCACCATTTTATTGCAGGTTGTGTGTAGTTTCACCAGTTTCACAAACCTAATTACCAAATGCCCTATATACTGTATATACTATATGAGTATTATAATGTATGTATTAATATTGAGGTAAAATTCGTCATCAGTTATTTAAAACATTACAATTCATAATATATTTTGGTGAGAGCCAATGAAACAGTTTTTTTTATATCTTTTTAAATGAAAACCCCTTAGCCTAAGTCATACATTCATTGTGTAACGCTAGGGGAGGTTTTTTTTATATGTAACATGAATCTAAGTTTTCATACAATTTACCCTTCAATGGGGTCCACTGCTAGAGCTCTGGGCTCACCCAGGTCCACAGTTATAATAGCTGTACGGTTCGAGCCATCCAAAGAAGCAGCCTCCAGGATGTTACTGCTCGCATCAGTCCAATAAAGAACGTCATGGACCCAGTCCACAACTAGTCCATCACAAGTCTCTACTGTTGCCACTACTGTCTTATTGTTTAACTGCTCCAACGGTGCTCTAAAAAATGTTCGTATCTTAAGTTCATAACTATTGTTAAAATTTATTTCCAAGTAATTTTCTCTAAAAAAATTCTGTTTGCTTTCAAACATACGCATCAGTTTAGCAAACTGAAACTACATCAACTAAATAAAGTTAATATAAAATAACAATCACAACGTGATAGGTCACAGGTGGGAATTGGTCAATGTTCCATCAGATATGGTGGACAGCTGCAAATAAAATAACCAGCCTCAGACAAATGGATATAAATAAAATTGCTCTTTGCATCTATCTTGTATCAAGTGTAAAATGTCAGCATCCATAACCTGAGGTTTGTCTGAAACTTATATCCTGGAACTAACGCTCAAAAGTTTGTACACCCTGATTTTCCAAACCAAACACCACCTGATTTATGGTACGTCCGTTGTGTTTTGATATTTGTAAAATTACTAAAGAAGTTAACCATCCTCCCCCGTTGTGTATTGAATTTACAAATTATCAAAAGAACTATGTTTTAAGACAGTAAATATTCTCTATCATGCAATCAAATTTGGTCTCTGACTTAAAATTGCACCTATATATTCTATGTTCTTCAACGTCACTCCAAAACACCAGATTCTTCTTGATGTGGTAATCAATGGATATAGCTGCGTTTGTTGCGTCAATCATTTGCTGTTGTATGGTTCCATCTAAATCATAACGCCGGATGGTTTTTCTCCAAGATGCTAACATGTATCCTGAAATAAAATTATGTCAGTGTTAGATGTTCAATAAGGTTTTATAATAAATATTCAATGGCTATTTGATAAAGGTTGCAATAAACTGTAATTAATACAGTGGTTATTATTTAAAATGATGAAACACTAATTCTTTATGATAAAATAATTAAAACATTTGTTGATTGATTTCCAGTACATGGATGTATTAGAAGTTCGAGTATCTCTATCTGTGATGAATATGAACATTTGATTGAAAATATACTAACTCATATTTTAAAACTATTTTTAAACTGTAATTGGGCCAGACAGTAAGCAGCCTGCGTGTTATATTTAGCGCATGTAGGGGTTTCAGCAGCAGAGAGGAATCATGCCACTGCTGAGCTGCCTTACTTCAGCAGTGTGAATGCTGTATGACTAACTTCCACATTCAAGTGTTCAACTTTCACAACAGTGTTTTGTTGAAAAAAAATATAGATATATAATTTACTGTACAAACTTGTTTGATGCTATCTATTTATTGTTTACATTACTATTGTTGTTATTAATTGTTATTTGAATACTATATAATGGTTTACTTTAATCATTCTAAGCTTGATTTGTTAGTGCTAATTATATCAACCAACAGTCACTGCTGCTTGACGAAGTGGGTGGGGCTTGCTATTGTTTCAATATAATTTTTGCCACTGTAATTTTTAAATGGAATTACAGAGTGGGGAAGAGTAATTCTCTATTCCACTCTAAGCTAGAGGTTTTCGGTTATATCCCAATCGGTCATAACAAATTTTGACAGGGATCAGCTGATAACCACCGGCTGTTCATTTGCCGTTGGATTAATGAAACTTTCTAAAGCCTTAGTTTGTAACATTGACTACAATCGCTTAACACACTCATTCGGAATCCATATTCGCCCACATCTTAATGATCAGCTTCTTATGAATAAATAAATAAATATAAAATGATTGAAACAAACATTGTTTAGCTTTCATTGTTTGGTGTTTGTATGGCATAATGTTTGCTGTCTAAAGCCTCTAATTATGTTTTCCAGATAGATAATTTACTATATATTAGTGTTTTGTGTTATATCAAATTTTTCACATAACTGCATACTAGACCCACACTATAAGACTTATGAAGAAGAAATGTTTTTAATTCATAAAATATTTAGTTACTGTGCTTATATATAAATGTGATTATTATTTCGATATATTATCTCTCAATATTTCACTTGCTTTTGTAAATGTGACTTTTTTATAAGTTATGTTATATAGTTAGTGATACAAATTTATTAGACAATAATTTTTCCCTCAAAATCTGTGTTTTAACGCTAACCACAACTCTCATGAAAAATGTTCTCCTAAATGAAATATTATTATTATTATGAAAATAATAATAAATAAAAATTTAAAATTTATAGAATGTTACTTTTTTTGAATAAATTACTTGTTACATTTTATGCAGAGTGATTTTTATATAAAAACACAAATCAGCACCTGCAAAACTCAAGATATATGGCCATTGCCACAAGAGTTGTGGAAGTTAAAACAAGGTAAAAATGAATTAGGCTAGGAATAAAAATGTAAAAGAATAAAACATTATTAAATAGCTAGGGGTACCCCTGCACGCTTTGCGGCCAACCCTGTCACTTGCTGTGCTTGTTATACCTCGGCCTCTGGCCTCGGCTGTAAATTTTTACTACAAATAATAGTAGGTTAACTGTATAACATAAAATCACAATATTAAATTTATTTACAATATCCACTCACATTACTTGCGTTGATACCTACTTATAAGTATAAACACCCAAGGATATTACTGAGCCTATTACATAAACGTGTTCATTACATCCTTCCCTGGTTTTTCATTACAAAATATCTAACCTCCTCACTATAACAAACACCACTGTTAACATTCCAACAGCTGTTAAAGTTTTTTAGAAATCAATATTTACATTTGAACATCTGTTATGTTCATTTAAATCACTCTCCCCATGCTATTCTTTTGGAAAAAAAAATGTACTTTGAGGGCTTCCTGTCCCCTTCAGGATGAAGATATAGAAGAACTAAGACATTATTGCACAACTACGAACAGAAGCAAATTTTTTGACACTTCAACTGTTTAAATTGGTCAAGAAATAAGGTAGGAGTTGCATTGACAAAAAACAGCTTCACATATTATATACTATAAAGATTTTATCAATATTACAAGAAACCACAATGCACACATACACCCTGTCACATATTGTATGTACTCTGTCACACGTTGAAAACAATCCTCAAAATACTTTGCGATCACACAATGACCACAATTAACACAATACTTTACCACACAATAAATACAATACACACATGTACTCTATCACACAATGAACTCAATGCACATAAATTTTAATCTATGCACATTTTCCTTAAATTACACAACAAATGTTACTTCATGAAATGATAAAATTGATAAGCGAATAAATCTCATACAATTGACTTTACCTTGTTCAACACAAGTCTTTCCATCATGGCTAAGAGTGAAGCCAAAAGGACACACACAGGAGGCTGTGCTTTGGTAGCTGGGGAGACACTGATGAGAACAGTGTTTGTCATCACAGGGGTTGGCTTGTGGTCGGTCGGGTTGTAATGAAGAATCTACAGCCTTTAACCCCATCAAGCGCTCAAACATTCCTCCAAACTAGAACATTGTCCACAAAATTATATCTATAATGTAAAAACAGCCTTGAATATTGCAATATAATGTTGTGGGCACACTAATTATCAAGGGTTCATTTGGTTCTCAACAAACTAGAAACCGTCACATAGTGTGATCATTTCCAGCCATTATTAAAACCTTACCGAATGGTAATTAAGATACATCTTATCACACCTCTGAAAACTTTAAATCTGCAACAGCACTTTATATAAAGGCACCCTTTGGCCGACTAGTCAGTCAAGGACTAAACATTTTATCTTTGTGTACTGGTAACATTTTAAACTAATATTTAACTGTGTGTTTAAGGAATGTTCTAATGTATTTACTAAGCAAGTGTTCTTCAAAGTACATACTCTGTTTTACAAGACAATTATTGTCGATAATACAAAATGAGCAAATCAATAAAACCTATAACAAACCAAAATATGAGTACGATAATCACATAAAGCTAGACATAACTTTTATACATTTCTTAAAGCTAAAGTAGCCTTTAGTCTTAATGTTAGGGGGCTAAACATATTTTTGTGGACCAAAGTAAGTAAAAGCCTTTACTCCAACTGCCAAGTTTACGTTGGGCAGGTACAACAGGCTATCCTATCGAGTACTGTGTTTAATTACTTACTCTGCACCTTCAACACAGCGTGCTGAACAATTAAAACTACATACTAAAAATACACTTATGGTGGTATTAACCCACCCACCTACCCATACATGTACGGTGGTATTGACCCACCCACCCACTCATACATGTATGGTGGTATTTTGGCAATACCACCCACCCACCCATACACATACAGTGGTATTGACCCATCCACTCGCCCATACACGTACAGTTGTATTGACCCACCCACCCATACACATACAGTGGTATTGACCCATCCACCCACCCACACACGTACATTAGTATTGACCCGCCCATACACATACAGTGGTATGTCTGAAAATTATTTTCTTACACATATATTCAGGTTTTCTTGTTAGATGGGTTTTGTGAACTAAATAACCGCTTGTAAATTACTGCAATCCATTACCTTCAAAACTCGAGCTCAAGACCTGTATTTGTTGATTTGGTCAAATATTATTAGATTGAAAATAAATTTCAATGCTCTGTTTTGCAACCTACTAAGTACAATCGGCTTGCGACAGTCTATCAATGAAAGCTGAGAGAGCATAACTGATTATAGGAAATATCACTGTACGGATAACCTCTAACTTTGCTGACACTGGTAATATTGACCTATAAAGTGCTTTTAATTTAATATTGATAGTTTTACATGTGTGCTTAACATGGTCTAAAAAAATCAAGCTGTGAATTAGTGACACCAGGAACTTTCAGAGAACTTCTAATGGCCAAATAGTTTTAAAGAGAGTAACCGTTTAATAGGGATAGTACTCATATTAATGATCAAGGATGGCCCGTTAACATGGAGCATAGACCATTAACCAGGATTCAGCCGTAGTCCATGCTCATTTGACCATTTCCTAACATTCTCTAAGTCACTGTTAAAACGATGAACATTTTCAGTGTAATCAGAAGGCTTGTAAGACAACATTACCTTGTGATCGTCCACATAGGGGTAACTATAGTAATTGATCTTTCAGACTTGCAGTCTAGATGAGAAAAAGTACTGGTATTAGATAACTGCTTTGAGGACACCAAGAGTCTAGGAAAGTAAGGAGAAAACTGTCCATTATCTTCTATTCTATGAATCCTTCCAAGCAAGTAAGATGAAAACCAGCAAACGGGAATATTATCAAAACAGTAAAACCTAAGCATTGTTAACAAAAATCAACGTTCACTGAAGAATCAAAAGCCTGCAAATAGTATAATGTGGTCATTATACTTTCAAATCTCTTATCCTTGGTATACAACAATTCGTCAACCACACTGAGAAGCGCTGAGCAGGTAATGAAACCTTGCCTAGGTACCGACTGAGTCTCTGGTCTTTATAAATTTAAGTACAAAAGTACTTGTTTGGAGAGAGCCTTTACCAATTTTTTTTTAATATCTGGTTAGATAGATAGTAAAAATATGGGGTGAAACTGAAAACTTTAAGTTGGATTCTGTGTTTTAGGAAGGGGAAGAACAACACTGCGCTTCCAGCTGAGGGGAAACTTACCAGTTCTTACTCCTTTCTCTAAAATTATTAAATACAGTTTGTAATATCATTGGACTGTCGTTAAATCAAGTGTGTTACTTTAATATTACTCGAGAAACTATTTTAAAATTGATTTAATCAATATTTAATAATAGGTTACGTACCTTATGGTATTAATGATATTGATTTTATATATGATTATATATTAATCATAACGTATATATGATATTGATATCATATATATCATTAAATATATATGATATCAATATTTAATGATACTGATAATAATGCAAGGAAACGTTTTATATCAACATTTCAAGAATACATATAATTTATTTATATGCATTATAAATAAATTATAACAGTTAAGATAATATGTTGCACAAACCCAAAAGTATATTAAATACATTAAATTGAAAGTGGGGTCCTTCTTGTTTTCATTCAGCAGAGAGAGGAGGAATGAATAAAAATTGATTAATATAACACCATCATTGATCAAATAGTTATTAGATTGCAGGAAACATATTACAACAACACTCACCCACTAATTGTGGAATTTAAATCAAATTATTAACTAAGAACTAAAATAAAATATAGTAAATTTAAGGGTTTAAAACTATTTATGAATACGAAAGTGATTTACAACACTAACATTCTATTAAATGCTCAAAAAACCAAATAATACAAGATTACTTAGGAAAGTCGAAATTTATATCACACAGTAAAATATTTAAAAGTGTGTATGGTAAGAATGTATTGGTAGTAATTTAATCACACACTTTTTGAACGATACAATTTTACTTTAAAATAATACATTATGACCAGAAGTATTATAGATGGCAAGTTTAAACTTTTAGACTGTAAGAAACATAGTGAAAACATAAAGTTTGGGAAGTAAGTTGAGAAATTTATCAAAACTTACTTTACTATGATCGTAAACAACGGCTGGGAGTTTTGTTGCAATGTTCAGTGATATCAGGACTTTCACCTTCCAAGATGTCCAATATAGTTTGTCAGAATAGTATGTAAGTCCAAAAGCTTGTTCCACCAAAGTTGTAGACTTAAATATTTCTTCCAAGTTAGACCCATCGTAATTGCATGAAGACAATGTAGATACAAAACCATCAATGATGTATATCTTTTTCTTTTTTAAATCCAGCGTCAAACCATTGGGCCAGTGAAGATTGGAGGCTACAATTTTCTTTCGTTTTCCATCCAGTCCTGAGGACAATACTTTACCATTTTTTCCCCAGTCACTCCAGAATAGCAATCTATTGTAAACAGATATCTTTAATGGATATAATAACAGTATTATTATTTTTTATTTATTTTAAGAAAAAGAAACTAAATTAAGGTAATAAATATAGGTTTGTTGAAGATATTTGGATTTTTTAAATAAACAAGTACAAATGCTACTGTAATATGCTTCCAATGCAGTGTTTGTGTTTCAATAGTAAAGAAGTAAAATATCACTCAAATGTATTTGTTCAGTATATTTTTGAAACAATTTTACATCAAAATAAACTTTAATCTCATAAAGACGCCTGTTACTTACCACAGTTATAAAACAAGAAGTGGTAATGGTTAAGTCTTCCTCTTCACAAACACAATTTTTTTAATAAACAAAACTTACTCATCCATTGTTTACAAAACTTGTCAATTGAATTAAAAATACTGAAATTTATTAAGGTTTTCTAGAAACAACTTAAATTACATTTTTTAAATAAAGAAAATTTACAGTATTACTTAATAACCACCAGCCCGATATGAGTACTAATGAACTGGTTATGTTAGACGTACGGTAGGATGAAGTGGAATGTCAGGTCATTAAAATTGTTATTTTCTATAAAAAAAGCCCTAATTTATGGTTCTAAGGCTTGATTATATGTAAATTAATTATATTTTTACGAATAAAGATTTTATTCTTTGTTTCATAGTGAAAAGTTAAAAGACTTAGATGGGCGTTTGAGGTCGCTTACTGGCCCAGTTTTTAGCAGATTTTACCTGCAGGAGAGGAATTTGGACTTCTATCCCATAATATATTAAAAATAGAAAGATAGAAAAAACAAATCATCTTGTCTTGATAAAACAACGGTTAAAGAGAGTTTTTTTAAAGAGTTTGCTATGTAGCCTGATTTCACTGAGTACAAAATAGCAATTAATAAATAAATCGACTTAAATTATTTTAGAAATTCTCAGTTAAATAAACATTGTTCCTTAAAACCATACCCTTTAAACTGTTGTAAATATTGATGCCCACGTTCAGTTACACACATAAAGTTTCAAACCTAAACATTTAAAAAAAAAAAAACATTATTTTGACTCAAGAAATACACAAATAATTAAGAAAAAACAAATTTCAGACTTTATTGTTTTAGCTAATCGTTCAAGTATAACTGTTATTCCATTGATTTTTTATGGTAATTGCAGCAGGATTAATGACATTTTAACTCTCCCAAAAAAGCTTGTACGAATCATGTCTGGAGCAGGTTAAATGGACCACTGTAAACCTCTATTTATAGACTTGAAAATACAAACAATTATTAATTTATCCAATATTCAATTTAGTTCTATATATTCTTAATAACCCTAATCTTATTAAAACTGTGACAAACAATTTCAAAACTAGGAGTAGGACAAATGGGCTCACTACTATATTGACTTCTGTAGATTAAGTAAGTCAGTCAATCGTCATTACATTACATCAATGAAAGTCTATAATAAGATAAGTCATCTAGTTCAAAATTACCTGAAAAATGTTTTTTGTCAAAATTTTTACAATTGGCTTCTTAAAAACACTTTATATAGCATTGATGAATTTTTTAGCTTGCCTCATATTATTTTTTGACATATTTTATCTTGAAATGTTTTTAGAATAATGAATCCTTTTGAATGATTTGCAATTATTTTTCATTTAACATAGACTTGGTTATTAAACAGCAACCTATGACGTTGTCAATGAATATAACATTTTATATGACAATAAAAGGCTATTTA